>VZTR01007229.1:340884-398737 GCA_013400775.1 Chaetops frenatus
GACACTTTTGCTTGGAATTCCTGGCTGAGTTTCTTGATTCCTGATGTCCTGAGAGAGTTATTTTCAAATTAATTGTAATATGCAAACATATTGCTTGTACATGATAGTGATTTATGGTAATTGCAATACTGATGGGGGAAAGAACCCTTTTAGACTATTTAATGAGCACCTGTGAAATGATGGAATTCATGCACCAGCATCCCAAGCCCGAGAGATTTTCTTTCCACAGCTGGGAGATTTGGGCATCATTACTTAGATATAAATTGAGAACCCCTTTCAAGAGGAAGGCAGGTACTTGGAACCAGTTCTTGGGGCAAACTGGTGTTGATAATTGCTCAGCAGGGTAAATAAGGAACTTAACATGTGGCTGTGTTTTATTATTTATTAGTATTAATTATAATTTATTGGTCTTGTTTTGAACAGTGGAGTTAAAAGGAGTTTCTCTTTAGGATAAGGAAGAAATCCAGCACCATTTGCTGTGCCAATGGATCTGATACAGTGATAATACATTCCTTCCAAAGCCTCCAGACATTTTACAGCACTTTTAGCACCAGTTTCTGCAGCAATGACTAACTTCTGCAGGACACAAAATTACATTTCTTGGGAGGCTATGAAGTAATCAGGAAATGAAAGGCAACATTATCCAGGAAGCCAATGAGTTAGCAGGATTTTAATGCCAGAACAATTAATACACGATGAGAAATAAATCAACTAGAACAATATGGAATAAGCAGGGAACATTGCAGGGGTGTTTTTGTGATGCTGACAATGCAAACAGAGACATGGTGGGCTCCTCTCCATCCAGACACAGATTTTCTCCTGAATGTTTTTTGGCTGATGTTCCTGGGAACACTGATAACTGGTGCTGGTTCCAGGCAGAGGAGTAAAGCTGTCTGTAATTAATCAGTTCCTTGACTTTGGCAGTCTTTGCATCAGTGTTTTAATATGAGGAGCCACTGTATATAAAGATAAATGGGAAAGCTGACACTGTGGGGGGGTTTGTTGTTGGATTTGGGGTTTTTGTTTTTTTTTTAATTTTTGGCAACTGAGATTTTTCAAACAGGCTCTGGAGGTATTTGTGTCATTACTTTTGTGTAGTTTTTTGCTTATGGTTCAATTATGCTTTGCCTGCTTTATAAATGGGTGAGCTAAGACAAGAAGCAATTAAGCCCTCAATCAAACAGAAAGGGAACACAATTCAGCTCTGGTTTTCTTGATGCATTAATTTCTGATGTTCTGGATTTTTAGAAGCATTGACTAGCTGGATGTTTTTGTGCTTTCTTCACTTGGTGTCCTTTCTCCAGAACAGGAATCTGGGAATCTCTAAGAGCAGGTTCTGACACACTCATGTCAAAAGGAGGGTTTTCAGCACAGTAAAGTGAAGATCAGTCAGGAAGGGTCCTGGGAACACTTAACTTCTGCTGATTTTCAGAAGTTGTGTTGATCAGGCTTGGGCCATGGGGTGTTATATTGCCTGGAAGTGTGCCTGTGGCTTCACAGCAGTGAAGGCAACAAATCTCTTCCAGGAAATAAACCCAGCCTAGTAAATAGCTCCTGGTTGCTTGAACAAAAATGGCATAAAGTTGAAAATCAGGGCAAAGTTTAAGGAAAAATGTTTCGATTAAGCTTACTTCATATACTGGTGTGCCTATAACGTTAATAGTGACTTCTTTATTATTTTTCTTTTTGTTCCAAAAATGAAGGACTCATCTACACGCTGCAGGACATGTCTGTGTTCTGAAAGATGCTTTCATGTATGAAAGTCCAGCTGAAATAGCAACTCTGACCTCCACAGACAAGTTTGATGCAGCCCTGGCCATTCACCTCTACAAAGGAGGCAGACTGCTGCAAGGTAATCCTCTCTCTGCTTTGCAATAAAAATACCTCCTAAAAAAGCACTGCAAGGGAAGAGAATGGATCCCAACTGTTATAAATGGCTATGAATGTACAAACCCACACAGAACAGATCCTTATTCTGTTTAGCCACTTCAGCAAATGCTGAAAATCTCTCTCAGTGGGGGATCTGATGCAGAGAGAACTAAATAAATGTACTTTTAAACCACCGAGTGCTTTTGGTAATTAAGTACTTTAACTACATCAAGATAAGAGCATTGTATTAACATCAGGATCCTTTCAGCAAATGTGTTCTTTCAGAGGACAATGGCTTGGCTAAGTAGAGCTGGGGTCAAATGGCAGAAAGCAGGGAGGCTAATTTGATTTTTCTGCTCAAAAATGAGTCCGGTTTCTCGACATGAAATAACATTCCTGTCAGCTGAACGATAGGAGACAGGTTGTTATCAGACAAATAATAAAATTTTCTATTCTCTCTAGCCACGTAGAACAAAATTTTAGGCTGCCATTAATGATACACTGGGAGCACTGGCTTTCAAAATTACAGACACTGAAATTGCAAGTGTGCATCCATTTCTGAGACCACCTTTGTATTATATAAATCTATTCAGTGGAATAAAGGCAGATAATTTCAGACTTCCATGTGGTGTTTGTCTGGAGACTTCAGGAGTGACCCCCCCCAGTTTGTTCTGGAGGGTTTGCAGAAAGCCTGAATTATGATGTCTGCTGTGCCTGGGTTTCTTTTGTTCCAAAGGAGCTCTGATTTCAGCAGGGACCTAAAATAAAAATACAAATACGAAATAAATCTGCAAAAATGAGCTCTGCTAACATATGGATTAAGACTTGTTGGGATGTAGAGATGATTGGCTTTTTGACAAGACCTTGAATTGTTTTGGAAGAGGCTTATGGAAAGTCTGAGAACCATCTCTTTTATTCTTTTTTTTTGTTTGTTTGTTTGTTTGTTTGTTTCCTGAGGAACAAAAGATGAGGTTAAATTTTAACTGTTTATTGGAGTAAACTTTTCTTGGAGTTGAACTGGCATGGTAATGCCCAAATGCTGTTGCTATTAGCTTTTCAAAATCCCAAGTGACCTGAAAAGCCTGATACTTTACAGAAGCTCAGGAATTTAAATAAATCAGTTACACTGTTTTAAAAGCATCTCCAGTAAGTGAAAGAAAAATAAACCAAAAATCTGAAAGGCAAGACAGTAACAGTAAGATTACTGAGAAGATCATAGACAAAGTGTAGAAGTTCTTGCAGACTTCTTGGAGGAAAAAAGTGATTCAGAGGACATTCCTGACTCCTGGAACATTTAGAAATGTAGAGATTCCACTCATTGCTGCCATTCTATTGATCTGTCGGGCCTCATCCTGGAAATTCTGCTTACATGATCAACACACGGAATAGACGACATAAGAATTATTTACTCTTTGAATTTATTAAAGAGGTGATACATATTTTATATGGTATTACAGACTGTCTGTCTCTTGAAGATTAGAGGCAGTGGTGCTTTGATGGTGCACATTAATCCCCTCCACCTGCAAACACTAGAGTGTGATATCAGCAAATGCCAAGGAAATTCCCCAGCTAGCCAGAATGGTGTTTAGCCTTTCACTCTTCCTGCTTGCTCTCTCATTTAGTAATGAGGAAATCAGCAATGCTAATAAATCCTGATCTTACAGCTCACTTAATTTTCAGATATGAATGTGAAATCTATAGTACATTTTCTATCTTTATCCACACACTTTGTTCCCCATTTGGTTTGATGTCCCGTGAAAGTGTACAGTTGTCTGGGGGTTACAGTGCCAAAAAATTAAAAATCCAAGTTTCTCCAGGTTTCCTTTTTGAAGATTTTGGCTCAGACATGTGATTCAGTATTATCATTGTACTTTTTCACTCCTAGTCAATACCTGGACATGTTGGCCACCTTCTCATGGCAGTCATTGCTTTGCAGGAAGCAGAATTCCTTTTGGAATTATCTTTGGTGGGACAGATGTAAATGAAGATATCAAATGTAAAGAGAAATGCCAGGTAATGGGAGCAGTGCTGGAGGAAGCCAGGTAAGAGCATGTGTGGAAGATTTCTGGCAGGAAATTGCATTTTTTGTGATGGCAGATCTTTTAGGAAATGTTCCATAAATGCTTGGAATCACTGGAGGATGATGTAGGAGATGGTGGCCAGCAGACAAAGGCTGGGCTTCTTGAAATCCCTGTGATCTCTACATATTATTTTGTGATTCAGGGATGGAAGTGGAGCAGCTTCTTCAAAAAATGCAGTCTCTTTGTAGTCTTTTTGTTTTATATTTCCTCTGTTCCTCACACTCAGCTTATTGACAGAGGGCCTGGCTGAAAAGCAGATCCCTCAAGTACAAACAGATTTTGTTCTCTTTTTTTTCCCTGCTGCTGTGATCCTTACCCTGGGTCCATGAGCAAAGAAGCAGAGACTGAAAAAAGGCTTCAAGCCAATCCTCTCAGTTTTTAGGTGAACTGACAAGGGAGTATTCTCAGGGTGTTTTGAACTCCAGGAAAGTTCTATTGACAGTCAATGCAGCCATCAAATGTAGTTCAAGAAGTGATCATAAACCAGAGGAAATCACTGAAAACTACCAGGACTTTTGAGCATTTTTCACGGTTTCAGCATCCCCAGAAATGAAGTTTTCTCCTGAGTGATCCAAAGGTTTGTTGACTTCAGCAGTGTTTGGTCATGGCCGTGGTGGGGGAGGAAACTTTTCTTGTTGCGGAGCTCAGAGCAGGATGGATTTTGGGCCAGGCAGGATTCTCTCTCCTGGTTTATCTTTGCTGATCCCACTCCATGTTCCAGCTGTTACTGGCTCACTTAGCTCTGGCAGGGATGTGCTGCTCTGTCTGTAATCCCCTGTGAAATGTGGTGAGTAAACAGCTTTTAAAGGCAGCCCTTAATCACTCTCATTGGGAAATCATGAGGGTATGTGCCTACAGTGTGACTTGGAGTTGAAAGCAACTTAAGGTCCCACTCAAGAAAAAATTTATGTACTTGTTTACTTTTGTTAGCAAATAATCAGAAGTTATTCCTTAAACAGGTCTGAGGGAAAAGAGAAAGGTATCTAATGTGTCAGATAAATTTCAGCACTCTGCAAAATGAAAAATACATAAAAGCAATTTCTGAGCCTGTCCATTGGATCCATATCTATTTAAAATATTGTCTGTCACAAGTACAGCTAACACAAAAACTGGGCTTTACTGAATGGTTTTTAAAGATATTAAGTTGGGAACCTGAAGTATACCTTAATAGCTTGAATTATCTGTGATATTTCAGAATATACTACTGCATCCTTACACAGTTTACAATATTTTCCCTGCTACAGGAAAAGTATCTCAGTGTTCTAGAAGTTATTCTGAATGTACCTCTTACCCAGGAGCATCACTAGTGTTACTCATTGCATAGTTATTAAAAGAAACATTGATTTTTTTTTTTTTTCTTTATTGATTGCAGGGTTCTAAGCAGAAAGCATCATGAATTGTAGATTACTTGTCCAGTACAATATCCCTCCACATTCCATAAAACAAAGTATTGAACACTGTCTAGCCTTATGAGTGTTTCATTTTTAATCAAATTCCTCTAAATGCTGCTTGTACTCCTCTAGGGTATTTTTTTTTCTATTGAACAATATTTTGTAGACTTAGAAGCAACATCTTTTTATGCTTGTTAATGTGATGTATTGAAAGGATAATTGCAAAATCTGGGAAGGGAGCATGTGCAACTTGACAAAACAAGCATTTGCAAAGGCTTTAATAACCTTAAAGCTGTCAAGTTGTGTGTGTGAAATTCATTGGAGTGCCATAAAGCAGATCCCACAAAACAAATGTAGGGGAATAAGGTTTGTTTCAACAAACAAAAGCAGGAGTTGTAATTCAGCATTTATGGGAATGCTAATGAATGACTCTGATTTCATGCCCTGAAATTGTGACATAACATCTCCAGTTATAAACATAACTCTGCCCTGGTTGTGACTGCTGTGCTTTCTCTCTGACCTTTAGGGTGTCAGAGGGTTGGCTCAGGACAGAAACATTTCAGAAATTACATGAAAAAGAGGCACTGAGTCATCAGTGCAGTGTGTGATGGCCTCTCTTTTATATTCAATATCTCTACAAGTAATTAAAAAAAGGAGTTTTGCTAAGCAGAGCTGTCTCGTGTGAGGGAGGCATTCAAACATTCCTTTCCACAGGACTGAGGGCCTTCAGAAATGGCCCCATTTGTGGGCCCAGTTGACACTGGGGTTCCATTTCAGAATATCCAAGCATGTTCATGTTCCATTGCAACTTAGAAGCTACACTAAAATACCCAGCACCTTTTCCAGATCTCCTCTGAACAGGGGTTCTTTATTAACTCTGTCTGAAAACATCTCCTGTGGCTTCTCAGTGTTTCACCAAGGTGCCAGTTAGAATGGCTTGTTTTTCAAGTGTGGTCAGAATTCAGCCTTCTGCTGGCTGCGATGGGACACCCAAAAATGAAAACTGTTCCTGCTTTTAAGTGGCCTCTGCTACAATCCCTGTGTTCTGTGCAGGGACAGCCTCCCAAAACCACCCAGGTGTGCCACTCACTGGCAGCTCTGAGAAACAAGGTGAGCACACTGGGGAAGGGTTTCAAATCTTCATTAGAGAGAAGCTCAGTTTGTCAGGCTGGGAGGAGGTGCAGCTCAGCCCCCTCCTGCTCGTGCCTGTTGTGGGGCAGGAGCAGCAGATCCAGACCCCTGCTGCAGCTCTGTGCATCCATCTGGGCAAGCTGGCAGCTGTTCCCATGGTTTGGGGTTCTCTCACCGGGAGAAACCCCCCTTCACCTTGCCAGGAGCTCTGGGTTGTAAAGCCTGAGGAGCTGCTGTGGGTTTAACCACCATTTCCTGCTGCAGCCAGAGGAAAGCCTGCTTTTTCTGTCTTTCATCTGGGATCACTTTTGTAAGCCTCTGATCTTAGTTCTTATCAAGATTTTTTTTCTGAAGTACTGGGGTTTTTTTTTTTAATGTTTAAACACTTTAAGCAGATGATCCCAACTATTTTTGTCCATTTATCCAGGTTTGCAGTGGCTTTCACAGTGGAGATGAAGGAGCTGGCAGCAGCACAGTGGGTATGTTTATGTGATGGTGCTGATGCTTCCAGCATTAGCAGCTCTGCATCCTCCTAAAATGTTCCCTAAATAATGCCAGAGAATTGCTGTAATCCTCATTGTTCCCAGTCCTTTCAGAGAAGCCATTTCATGTTTATGTTCTGCAACAGGTCAAAGAGATCTGGCATTAAAAGCTGTTTAGGATTACAAGAGTTTAGGAAGAACAGTTTAGGAAGTGCTGTAACATTTAAAATAAATCATTTGTTATTACTGAGTCTCTCCTGATGCCAAGTTGTTTCTTTTTGCATCAGGTACTAAACTTTATCTTGACAAAATTCCTCCAGACAGCATTAGTTATAATAAAGAATTTGGAGGTGTAATTTGAAAAGATTTGCTTTGTCAACCCTGGAAACGGAATGAACTTATTAAGGTGAACTGCAGGGGTAAATTAGATTTTCTGTGCTGAGCACCAGCTCCAGTGAGGGGCAAGCAGGAACCATTTGGGATAAAACCAGCAAGGCAGGACCTCCCTCTTGCAGTGAGGGGTTGGTTCCACTCACCTCACCCTAATGCAGGAAGTCAAAACTAAGTGCTTGGTATCCCTTCAGTTCTAATTTGCATCATAATATAATTAATGCACCCTTGCCAAAAAAAATAATCACTGAAGGTGGAGCTTGCACAGCACAGCAGTAGGATATACAATATCTCATTTTAGCATTAATTCATTTTTAAAGCCTATTTGCATTAAAAGGATACATCAGCAGACACGGGATTTGTTATTTTATTTTACAAATGTAGTTTGATTTTAATAGTTCCTACAATGAACTTCCTGATGGGTAAATGGGAAAGGGCACAGCTTCTGTCAGGGACCTTCAGCAAGAAAAGGACAAATTAACAGAGAGTGTAAGGAGGAGAAACAAAATTGAACTTCAAAATCAGCTTTTAAGTACCAGACTTTTATTTTACCTAAATACTTTTGTATTCAGGGCCTGTGAAACTAATTCAGTGTTTTGGAGGTTTTTGGGGGCAAATCTGCCAAATCCTAAACTGCAACCCCACCTGCTGAGCTGTGCCTGGAGTGCTGAGGGTTTCAGCTCCTGTTCTGCTGGGTCTTTGTGTACAGGCTGAGAGCAAATGGCACAAATTTGCTTCCAGGAAATGAAGAACAGGAACACATGCACAGGTCATGGGACATTACTGATTTTTACATCTTAACTCACACTGCTGTGAACTGCCTTATTCCTCTAATGTGGGCTTCATTAGTTAAGACAGTCAGTGAAGAATTTAAATTACAAACATGTAAGCACTGTACTCAAGGGCTGTATCTTCCTACAAATTCTTTTCTATTACACTGGATAAATTACCCTTAATGATGAAGTATGTAATCCAGCACCTGGAATAATCTGTATTCCAAGGGAGTTGAAAATACTGTAAAGGATCTTGTGCTTATGGTCAGTGTTTTATTTCAGTAGCATAAAACTGGTGCAGAAGAATTACCTGAGCCAATTTTATTAGCATTCAGTTTCATTTCCCCTTCTCCTCAAGCCCATTTAAAATAAAGAGCATAAGAGGAAATTGATCTGTAAGGTTTGAATACATCCCTATGCCCTGTCCTACACCATTCCTGATATTTTCTTCTTGGTGATCCCTGCCAGGATTAAATTTACTCACCCTGAGCCCTTTGGGGTCCAGCAGGGCATGAAAGGAGATGCTTAAATTAAACTTCTTTTTGAAACGTGGTGGTTTTGGGAAGCTGAGGGCCTGTGTGAGGCAGGGCTGGGGGTGCTGCCCCTCTGCTTTTCCCACCTCCTGTTTTTCCCCTGTTTTTCCCAGCTCTCCCACTTTTGCTGCAGAGTTAAATTCTGGAGCTGGCCTCTGGCTGCCAGTGCTGTCCCCAGTGTTTGCAGGGGTTTTTATCACTGGAAGATGCTGTGCAATTCCAAACGTTAGGCTGAGAAGGCCCAGCGCCAAGTAATAAAATAATGTCATGATGTGCTAAACTATTTTTATTATTTTTAAATCCTTTGAGCCCAAAAGCTCGTGTGGGTTGTGAGAGATAAAGTCCACGGAATATCCTCGGTGTAGCCCAGAGTTTTTTCTGCCCCTCCTCATTCCCACGTGGCTTTGATGCATTTTTGTGCAGTTTTGGTGACATTGTTCACTCTGATGCTCAGAAATCACCTCCTTCCCCTCTGGGAGCTGCTTGGAGATGACTTTTTAAAGTGACCTCTTTTCTTTCAGTTTCTTTTCCCAGCTGATTTTTAGTATCTGCAGTGCCAGGGCAGGGGGCTGAGGGGCAGCCACACAGGAGCAACAGGGAAAACCAGAATCTTTGCAATTTCAAAAAAAAACAAACAAAACAAAACAAAACAACCAATCACTTCTCTTTGGCTTCCTGTTTTCTGAGCTGACCAGTTCAACAGTTGGTTGCTTAGAAGTTTGTTTCTGAATTCATTCTCTTTTCATTAAAGAAAAAATGTATTCCACAAATCCACAGTTGGAGTTACAGAAAGATATTGAAATAGGAAATTGCTTCTTTAATCACCTAAATTAAATAACTAGCAGAGCAGCACTTCAGGAGTGATTCTGGAAGTGGAGTAATTACCTCTTTTACTACAGCTATTTTAAAATAATTTATTTTGCAATTTTTATTTGTGAATGTTCTCCAATAACTACCAGGCACCAGTTTTCCTGTCTAGGCAAGTCCCATATATTTGACAGCAGTGTCTGAAACTGATGTTTATAAATTTTATTATGGATAAATGTAAATTGGATTTTCAAAACCAGTCTTTCAAGACCAACAGTTTTTGGGTTTTTTTTGAGAACTAGAGCTGATTTGCAGCTAGATAGTTGAAATTTGTTTTATTCCAGGAAAATAGGATAATGACCATAAGAAAGGATCCAGAGACAAACTAAAAAATATATTTGTAGTAACTTGGTAATTGTGTTAATTGCCAAATTGATTCATTGAGGCTGTAAATGGACATAGTAAATGTAAATTACATTGTTGATTTTTAATAGATACATTTAAATTGATACATTTTAATGTATCCAATAGTTTGTTTTGACAGTCAAAAGAAAATCACACTGACATGTATTTTGTTCCTCTTTACTGTTTGTTGGGGTTTTTTTTGAAGATTGAACAGCTGTTTTTATATTGAAGTATGAAAGTTATTTTTCTTCTTCTCTTTAAAGCCAGGTGCTAGGAAGAAAATCTATGTGCAGACTCAAGGTGAGAGCTTTGAAATCCTGCAGAAGCCATTGCATTTCCTTGATTGGTGTGGCTGGGACCTGTTGGTGTCTCTGCCTCTTTGCCCTGGCCGTGTTGGGCTGGGCTCCCCTGGCAGTACCTGAGCCCCTCTTTCAGTCTCAGCCAACGTTTCCCACTCCTTTGGTGCTTGCACTGAAGTTTTCCCAGCTGCCTTCCAGCAGGAATCTGAAAGGTTGGGTGGCACTGCAGGCAACACCCACATTTCTCCAAAGGCTGCAGAAGTTTTGATGAGGAATAATTATTTTCTGAAACCCCAAATTCCTTTGAATGCTCTTAAGTTGAATTCCCAGCCTAATGACAGCCGAGTACCTCACCCAACTGTACACCCAGGGAACAAAAATCAGTATTTCAGGTGGGGTGGCTTCATTTCCTAATTTTATTTATTTAAAAATGTGGATTCCAAAGCTCATTCCATTTTGTATATTTTGCTTTCTAAGAAAACAATGTTCTTTTCCAAACTGTGCTGTTGAAATAACTCATTGTGAAGTCTGCTTAGCCCATATTTAGTTTACGTTTAAGTCTCCTGTGAAGTAATAGTTAACTAAGAGAATAAATAAATTAATAAAATGGCTTCATTAATAAAATAATTAATTTTTAACATAAGGCAAAACAAATACATTCATATTCAGGATAGGTTAATATTTAATTTGTATATAAATCTAATTTACTTCCTTTTATGTTAAAGGCTCTGAGTCCCAGCTGTCCTGTAGCTGTTTTGGAATAAAATGCTCCCTCAGATGATGTTTTCTCGTGTGTAGTTTTGAAAAGCCAAATTTAGCAGGGCTTTGTTGCTGAGGAAGTTCAAACACTGGGTGCTTGTACCAAATTTTCCATTGAATTTCAGTTTGCTGTCAGTGGAAGGGTTGCATTGCTGGGGTGAGGAAAGCTGGAGATGGGAATTCAGGGTGCTTGGCAGAAATATTGCTCTTTTAGGCTTCAAAAAGCCTTCAGGAACCACAGCTCAGCCACCCAGGGGACATTAAACTTAAAATTCTCTTTTTTTTCAACACAGGAATTAAGACTACACCCAGTGAAACATTTGACTGGTACAGATTCCTACGAAATGCAGGTAAAACTCATTTTTTACTCTGCTTATTCTTAATAGGTGTCAAGGATGAAAGAAACTCGGAATCAGAATGTAACTAATTATGTAATGAAGTGCCTTAATGATATGAAAAATGGCAGAATATCAATCAGATGAGCCTGGTTCATCGAGTACCCACTCTGCCTCCAAATCTCAGCTGTGGCCAGGGCTGAGCTGCAGCAGGAGTGGCCCCAGCCTGTGGGTCAGTGTCCCTAAAGGGGAATTTAGAGCACAGCAGCAATTCCTGAGACCTCTGCTTTATTGAGTGCCAAACTGGGGCTGCCTCCAGCAGGGCAGAGCTGCTGCAGAGGAGGAATGAGTGCTGATATTTGATTATTTGGTCTTAGGCTAGAGCCCATCTCTGCTGTCACCCAGGCAGTGGCAGGTAAGGCAGGTGACCTCATTCTGAGCCACCTGATCTTGGCCATAATCACTTCATCTCTCCCCAAAAGAATGATTTATAGGCATTTTACCCTGGTAAAAACGTTTCAATTTTACATCCATCAGCCTGATCTCTGAGAGTACAGCTGTTCCCTCTGTTACAAATGAATCCTCACCAGTCAATGGCATTATCACATCAGGAAATGTGTGCCATTAGTCAAAGCCAGTGCCAATTGGAAATTGAGCATTGTGGGGTTATTTTGTTCTCAGTAAATCACAGCCCACAAGCACAGTGCCACTAAGATTAATAATTTTCTGAAGTGAAATGATTTGTCACTTGCTAGCACAGCCTTAGTGTTGATTTGATCTCTTGTCCAACCATTTTGTGATTAAATGAGCAGTCAACAGATTGAGGAGGGGGAAGCTCCCCCTAAAGTGAATTTCTAATAAATTAGGGACAGTTTTTTGCCTAATGTGTACTAATGCAAAAGTACAAAATAATTCATAATGTACATGAAAAGCAAACTAAAATGTGACTCTAACATCTGTGCCTTATTAAATAATAACTTGAAAACTGGCATCAGATTATTCAGTATTGTTTTTATGACTGTTTCATCTCATTTATCTTCTCTGCCTTGTGCCTGTGTCCATCCCTGGTGGCAGCCTCCAATTTCCACTCCTTTTAATATTGCACATGGACTCAGGCTTTTTGGCTGTACCTTTGTGCTTTCCAGGGACCAATTAGGAGTTCCCACTGAACTGCTTTTTTTCTGGGCATTTGCAGTTTCAAAGTGTATAAAATTCTGCTAAACTTGGAGCAATCAGAAGAAAACTCTCAATAACAGCACAGTTTTGCTCAGAAGGAGTGATTCTGGCAGCGTGGGCTTGCCAGTCTCCTTCAGCTCATGGCATTTCTCATCTTTTTTTAAGACTTTTTCCATGAAGTTCTAGTCCATTAAGTGCCACTGAAGGCACTTAATGATTTTAGGGGGGAAATATTGCTCCAGATAACCCTTGCTTCTATTTTCAGCAGAACCCTTGAACATCTGTCAAAATCAGAATTCCCAGTTCAGAATGCAAAGAAACAGCACACACCCTGCAGTGCAGGTTTTTATTAATTTTTATGAATTTTTATTCATTTTAATTAATTTTTATTAATTTGAGGCATCACTGTTAAACCTTTGGTGTTCAGGGTGTCAAATTATTCTTTAAAATGAAATAGACTCTTTGAATACTTCCAGACTTTTTTCCACAGAACAGACCCCTTATGAATATTCTTTGTACTGATATTTTTTTGTTTTTTCAGTCAGAGGAAACATTTGCTCATGTTAAATATTGCACCAGTACATAAACAGCCTCTTTAAATCACTGTAATGGCTCCAAAAAGAATCTAGTGGTGGATTTAAGTGAGTGGCAGAATTGCACCAAATGCATTTTATGGTGGGAGACTTCCAGCCCCCAAATTTGAAAGGTACTAAACCAAACTCTAAGGAATCCCAGCTTTGTGTACACTTCATCTGATAATTTGGGTGCTAATGTAAATAGCAATGGCCTAACACAAATGGAAGCAGTGCTGGGAAAGGTTTTTGTTGTTGTTTTTACGGGTGCAGTACAATCTCAGTACAAAAATCATGGAATTGATGTTTTTTCATAGTTTTAGCAGCAGACTTGGGAGGTGCAGAGGTGATGGTGGAGTTTATTGCTGTCTCCTAGCTGCAGTATTTCCAGGGGCTGCCTAGTCAGCATTTACTGGCTAAATCTAAAAAAAAAAAAAGGGGCTTTTAAAGTTAATTTGCATTCTGGTTAACAGTCAGCTTCACAGTTTGTGTTCTGAGCATGAGACTGTGAGCAGCAGCAGCCCAAACCAAAAAAGCTGAACCCAGTGCAGATCTCAGACTTCAGGAACACAACATTTTCAGCCTGTTTGGTAACTCAGCCTAATTAAGGAAGAAGTTTTGTGTCAGCCTGGAGATCAGACCAGATGATCAAAATGTTTTTCCCTGACCTTACACTGCAGGGATCTGTATACAGCACCATCACTTTGGTTATAGCAATTTTAGAAGCCCTATCTATAGACTTGAGAGAGTCAGTGAAAGTTCAGCTTTTGCTGTAAACTGAGTGACAGAAAATGGCAAGAGAGTTTAAGGAAAAGAGAAACCTGAGGCTGATCTTCTCCACCAGACAGCTCAAGGCTGGGGCAGAGCTGCTGCAGATCACAGGCAGGCACATTGATGTCACCATTCCAGGATAAAAAAAAAGCTCCTTTTTACTTCAGTGGAATGGAGCTTGGAAGATACAGACCCTAATAAACATCATGTGATGAGAACATATAGATAATTAACAAAGGCTGCACTGATAAACTGAGAAATCTGTGTTTTACCCAACAGACAGCACTTAAAGCTGCTTTCCTGGGAGGAACCAGAGGCTCACATGCTTATTGCACCAGCAAATCAGAAATGCAATGTGCTTTTGTAGTTTTTTTGACTCTCCTGTAATTTCTGCTTCGTGGCATGGCTGTTTTCTGAGCTTGGGAGGTTCACAGAGCCTGTCATGACACACACAGGGTTTTACAGAGCCATTAGATTTTCCTGAAGCTGTGCTAGAAAGAAAGACCCACCTAAGAAAAGCTAAACAGTAAAAGCTTGTGTACTTATACAGCTGAGCATAGTAAAAATTACGTGATAGCAGCAATAAACTGAGTTCCCAAACTGATCTGAAACCACAGAGCTTTTTTATTGTCTGCTCTGTTAGAAATAATGAGAAACAGGGGAGAAGAAGAATTGATTGAGAATTTTGCAGTCTAATTTTTCTGGGTTAGTAGCCTGTCCCTGGAAGTTTACAGGTTCATTTAATTTCTCTGCCTTCACAAACACATCAGCAACCCCAGCAATCTTTCACTGTGGGATGTGGAGAGCAGCACAAACACTCTGGATAAAAGTGATCGCCTGCACTTCTGAGAAACAAGCTGCTTTGTAAAGCAGAATGGTTTGAGATCTGCAGGGGGCAAAGTGGATGACTGAAATAAGGACTAATTGGGTTTATAATTGTCAGACTTGTGTGTCACCAGTGGCTTCAGGTCCGTTCAGAGGCAGGAGAAGGGGTTTGGGCAGGGCACCACCACCTCCCACCTGCTGGAAATTCGGCTGCTCTGAGCACCTCGGGTTTCCAGCTGGCTCAGGAGAGGGGCACAAACCCAACCTCAAGGTGCCAAGGGACTGCAAGAGCTAATGGAAGGTATTTCTTCAGTGTGTGGGGAGAGAAACCTAAGGAAAACTGGGAATTTAGGGATTTAGGGTATCAGAGATTCGTGCCACAGTTGGACAAATTTATCTGTGTTTCATACTGAAGAAAATAAAATCACTGTCTTAGAGACTGAAATCTCAGCAGTAAACCTATGGATTTCCATTTCCAGGAGAGCAGTCAATGCTTTCAGGTGCTCAGATGGATAAATGAAATATTTTCAAGAGGAGTAAAAAGACCTGCTGTGGTTCAAATTGACCAGAAAAGAAAATAAGGTTATTTCCCCTCACCATCTCATCATGGCTTAGATTTTGTTTCTGAACAAAACCAAAAATGGCCCAAATAATGTGGGCTTGATGTTGTTGTCTAAAGGTCTGTAGAACACAAGAGAGAGCTTGAAATCGGGGGTTGGAAATTAATTTTTAAATCTCCTTCTTTACCTCTCAGCAAGCTAGTGCTTGGTATTACTCATTCACTTATAGGCCTGCAGCTTTCAGTAAGATTAAACATTTGCAGTAATACATTTATTTTTATTGTGCATCTATGACTGCTGCATTTTTTTTCCTGCTAGTACCTGGAGGGATGGAGTTAAATGAATCTACACTTTCAAAATCTCTTCAGATAACACTTGTACTCAGTCCTGCCTTTCACAGAAAAACAAGGTCCTTACTGAAGCTTCAGAAATTATTTAGGTTTTTGTGTTTGCTGTCTGTGTTCGTGTTTTGCTGTGCAGGTTTTTATAATGGACCAAGTGTGTGATAATTCTGTTCTTTCCAGAAACAAACAATGGGGCAAGAGGAAATGGCCTCAAGTTGTGCCAGGGGAGGATTAGATTGGAGATCAGGAAAAACTCCTTCAGCCAAAGGGGTGTCAAGCACTGGCACAGCTGCCCAGGGCTGGGGGGATTTAAAGGATGTGTGGATGTGGCCTTGGCAGTGCTGGCTTGGTGGTTGGACTTGGAGGGCTTTTCCTTCCTGAGTGATTCCATGATTCCACATTTCTGTGACAGCAGTAAAATGGGTTCATGTGATGAGCAGCTGCACTGTGAAAATGCCCTCCTGTTTTCCACTTTTAATATTCTCCATTTTCTTACTCTGCCTTGGGTCTCAAAACTTCAGAGCAGTTAAAGCCCAAAAGTTAAACCTGATGCCTTGGATTTTAACTCTGATATTTCCCAAAGCCTGCAGTGCTCAGGGTGGGACTCTGCAGGGTTTTGGAGCCTGGGAGCTGCTGCTCTCTCATCTTCACATGGACATAACAAAGCCTCTCCCAGCTGCTCTCCAAGGACACCCAGCCTGTCCTGGGCCCAAAATGTGCAACCCAACAGCTTGAGAAGGGGGGGTGAGCTTGGGGAAATGCCATCATTAGCTCAAGTTTGAATTGGGGAATTGATGCTGATCTGCAAATGGCCCAAAGCTCTAAAGGGGTGAGGAACTCGTGGCTCGGGGCCCATCTTGGGCTCCATGGTGAGAGCAGCCTCTGGCTCCCCAGGCTGGGCCTTTGAAGGCCTCTCAGATCAATCTCCACCTTTATTCCCTGTCCAGCCTCTGTTTCCAGGGAGCCACTTCAGGCAAACCCAGTGCCATTGTTTTGTGTCAGGCAGTTACAGAACCCACTTCAGGTGACTGGGGAGGTCGGGATGGATAAATCAGGGTCTGACAGCTTTCTCCAGGCCATGCTGTGACTCAGAACCAGCAGGAGAGCAGGAATCCTGAGGATTAATCACATTTCACCCTGTAGCCAGTGCATTCTGTGCCAGGTTGCAGTGCTGCCAGCAAACCCACAGGCAGGCACAGCAGTTGGGTGCCCTTCTGACCGTGCAATTCCTCTCTGAAATTCCAATTTTTCAGCAGCACAACAGCAGCTCTGCTCCTCCAGTGAGCAGGACCGTGGGAGGTGCTTGGCCACAGGTCCCCTGCAGCTCATTTGTGACCCTCCCCTGCTCCTGGGGGACACCTGGGACAGCAGAGGACAGGAGTGACATTTCACACTCCTCTCCATCCCTGCTCTTGCCTTGACCTCCCACATCTTGCTGAGGAGACCTGCTGGGACCGGAGTGCAGCTGGTTTTTACAGATAAAGCCAGTGGAACAAAGCAGAGCCGCAGACAAACCCTGACAGCACAGCTTCACTGCAGCATCTCTGACTGACCCAAAACAATTATTGATGGCACTGACAGAGCTGTTAATTACAGTGGCAGGGCTTTACTTGCATTTAGTGTAGAGTGAAATCTTGAAGGATGGCTGGGAAATGTGTACCATGCAAGTTTTTGTTTGGGTTTTTGTTGTTGTGGTGGTTTTTTCCTTTCCTCTTTATTTTTTTTTTTTAATTGCCAGGATTAATGTACAAATCTTTCCATTTTGTGTTTCTCTGTCAGGCAAACAGGAAGACCCACGAGGGAAGGGATAATGAAGCACAGTGTGCTGTTGGAAATCTTTGCTTTTGTATCACTAACAGAGATGGGGAGAAAGAGACTCAAGCATTTTTTTGTTGTTTGGGTGTTTGCCTGTCACTCAAACAAGACAGTGGCACAGGGAATGTACAAAAAGAGAAAATCACTTGATTGTGCCACATTGATGTGTTTCCATTTCACAGTCACACGAGGTGGTGGTATCTTATTACACCTGCAAAAGGCAGAATGATAGCAAAAATTCACATTCTGAAGTCTTGTTTAAGCTGAAGGACAAAGAGAGAATGTCTTTTTCAAAGGGCAGCTTTCAGTGCTCAGGCAGCCTTTGCACTTACCCATCCCTTCAGACGTTCTCAGTGTTCAGAGAGGGCAGAGCCTGCTGAAATGATGGCTTTCAGGGACAAATGGCTGCTTTTGGGTGGGTTTTCCCAGCAGGTGGGAAATCACTGCTGCAGGCAGCTCCACCAGTGAACTTCACCATTTCAGGGGTGGGCAGAAAGTGAAGGAGTTCCACAAAGGCTGCCGAGGTTTGATCTGAAGTGGGCAGGGGATGAGCAAACTGCCAGCACCATAAAGAGGGGCAGTGCAATCTCACAGGAATGCACTGAGAGGGAAAGGTCTGCCTGTAAAAATGAACGTGGTGATGACTGAGATCTGCAGCAGACAATGAAATAAAACTGCAGCAGATTCTCATCCATTGCATTGACTGGCAGAGGCAAATCCTTCTTGAACAGCCCTTCATAGCCATTTTTAGAAAGGCCGTGTAGGGTCCAGTCTGTAGTGTCCCCATAGCTGCTATTTCAGAGAAAAGTGCATAAAACATCCTGATAAAAAAGCAGTGTAAATTGGCATGAGGGGGAAGAGTCTGCTGGGAGAGGTGGGAATGGCTTTTCAAAATGAGAGAGCTATTTTCATCAATAAATATTATTTTAGGTCATTTCACTGGTGAAACAATTGGACTGCAATTGATGAGATTTGTGAGACAAGTACCTTTGAATGGCACAGGAATTGAATGGAAAAACCCAAATGCCTTGGGACCATTTCCTTTTTCTCTGTTCATACAGGGAGCAGAATGGCAGTCAGGAACTGGTCTATTAGGGCTTTAAACCCTTATCTAATAAAATTAAAAGACTTGAAGCTGTAAGATAGAAACAAAAAGCTGGTAAGACATAAAACCCAGCAGTTTTATTTCAAGAGTGCAGTAATTCTATATTCTCCATGTGAGAACAGGAAAACCTGGTTTCTCACTCCTGTGTGACTGAGCTTCCAGCACTAACTCCAAGTTTTGTTTCTAAATAGCCAGGGCTCCACATCAGTAAGGGAAGTCCATAATTTAAAATGGGCATTTGTGGCTTAAATGGATTTATTCAGTGCAGTGTGAATTCTGGGAACACTTTTTAGTAGTTTGTTTTGTGTGAGTTTGTCATAAACTGGAAGCACTGCTGCATGTCTGAGACCACACAGCATTAATGGCCCACTGCAGCAGAAAAATGGCTTTTCCAATCCAAATGTTTGGGTATTATAAACTGCAAATTATTTCTTGGCCCAATAACCAGTAAAACATTATTTGCCATGTCTGCTGCTGGCACTTCTGACAACTCAGGGTTGTTTTAAGTTGAATGAAGCAGACTCAGTAATGAACCCTGTAGCAGGGAGAATTTAAATGCTCCTGAAGTGGATTTAAATTTTAAAAGCAGATTTGTGAGCATGCAGCCAGAGCCTTGCTGTGGGACCCATGATGTCCCTGATTCCCCCAGGGAGCCTTGCAGAGCTGCCTGGTGTTAGGAAACCCCTGCCACCCACGAGCCCCAGCAGGGGCTGCACTGGAGGACACCAAACTGATGTGTCCAGGTCAGAAAATCAAATATGAACACGCCAAGCCCTCCAGTGTTGATTAATTCACGCTGTTACTTGTGTTCAGTCAGCAGTTTCTGCCCTGTGTTGTTTTATCATAAACTCATTTTAGCAAAGTTCATCACATGAGCTTTGGCCAGTTCTGAATTCACTGTCCTGCCACAGCTCCAGTGGGAACTGCAATATCCGATCTTCTTTTCCTAATAAAGCCTCTTCAATTAATGAGTTGCTGCTGTGTATCTGCACGAGATTTTCAACGTTAAAAACTCCCATGTTGAGGTTTTTCCCCCAGGTTATTTTTCAGCTGTGTTTTAGCAGTAAGTGTAACATAAATGCTTTGCAATAATTTAATTTCTAGTTAACTGTTCTGTAGCAGGGCTGGAATTGAGAACTATGGGGCATTTCCTGATCTTGAACTACAAGAAGTGTCAGATCAAGAGCTCTAAAACCTACACTGATTAACCAAACCTCACATCTGGAAATAGGTGCTGAGTTACTATGTGGATGCCAAACTATTCTTTTTAGGGGTATAAAACCACTGGGAACCAGCCAGAGTTGCTCAGCTGCCAGGAACACCAGCAGCCCCCAGATTGTCCTCCAAGTCCTGCACATTCACTGCCTCTGCAAATAAACACCTGTGCCCTGTCAAATGATGCAATTCCTCAATCTGGGGACTGATGCAAGAGCAAGAAACAGAGGGAATAATGATAATCTTTCGTAATCCAGGGTTTTACTGCTTTTGCCACTGCGTGTGAACAGTTTGGAGCATTCATCTTTTTTATCTGCATTAATGAATTATTACAATTCTTTGTTCCAGGCATTCCTACAGACACTGACAGTTTGCATCTGTTCCTTTTGGTGTGTGGGCTCAGAAGAGTCAAAGACCCTCTGTATTTAGTAGAAGTTTTCTCAGGTAAGCAGTGGCTATTTGAATATTCTTCTTTTGTCACTCTTTTAATGTTTATAAGTTTGGCCTGAGCTGTTTCATTCATTGCAGGAAATGTCATCATGTATTTACATTTGCAAAAAGCAATTTTTCTGTAACCATTGATCTGTTGAGCACGTTATTTCTGTGCCATGTCTCTCCCATCCTCCTGGGATAACACAGCATTCAAATCAAAGCAATATTTGATGGTTTTACTTGCTGAGAAACCTGTTTTGCTGTTACATGCAATATTGATGGAAGACAAAGGAAAAGATCATCTACTTGAAAATACCTTTTCTGATCTTGCTGTCCCGTGGCTGTTACATTGATTTGCATGTGTGCTAATTAATGCCATTGAAGCTGCAAACAAATTTCACCACCCATTGTTCTGGCTCGGTGCTCAGACTAGGCTGAAGTTTCCTTTTAGTCACAAAAGGGAATATTTTGTCAGGCTCTGTGTCTGTGAAAGGTTCAAGCATTCCGAGCTGGAAATTTAGCCTGCACTATTCAGCTTAATTTTATAACCCTTTAAACCTTGTGCTGCTGAGTAACAAATGCAGTTTGTTTTATTCTGTGTTGTTTTATTCTGTATCCAAGGAGCAGCAGATTTCTCTCGTGCATACAACTGAGTAATGATTGTAATGGTTGCAGTTACTTCCACACGTTCCTTTACACAAAATATTCAAGTAATTTTGGCTTAGTGGCCAGAGTCACTGCATTATACAGAGCATTGTTCTCCTGAGTGATTTAAAATTAATATCTGAGCTTAGCTAAATAACCCTTGAGTCATCAGAGATTGCACGAAGCAGAAAAGCTAAATACTGACTTTCAGATATGCTAATATTTGAATTCTGAGGAGTAATGTGAGGGCTGAGCATTGAATCTGGTGCACATTCAGTCTTTTAAGTAGCAGTACAATATTTGTCTAATTCTTCTTCAATCATGGAGCTATTTACACTGATTAAAAAAAATTAATATTTTTGATTAATTAAAAAGGTGTTCCTCTTCTGTTTCAGATTGGCACAGAAAGGACCCCAGTGTCCATCTGGGCATTATTGGACCTGCAGTAAGTGGCTGCTGTAATTTTTATTTCCTAAATATTTCCATTTATCTGAGATACCACAGCTCTAACCCAAACTGAACCTAGGTCAGAGGATTTCTGTTAAGGAGATCAAATGGTCAAACCTAGAAATTGTAAAGGCTGTTCCCAACAGGTCTGAACTGTGGAAGGGATTCCAGTGCCCAGAGCTCCAAAGGTCAGAACTGTCAATACAAAGGTTCCTCAGTGCAGAGGGAACAGCTCAGAGGCTTTTCCAGGAGGAGAACACTGAGGCAGCCCAGCCCTGTGCAGTCACTGCTTCATCCCATCACAGAAAAGAGTTCTGAAGAGAAAAACTATCAAAATATTTGGACTCTATCCCTAGCTAACTACTAAAAACGTGCACCTTTGCAAATAAAATATTAACAATGCCTATTTCAGTAGGAATAACTTAGAAATGAGCCTATCAGATGTTCTGAGAGGCAGCACTTGCCATCTAGGAGGATTTTTTTCCCCCACAGGCGTTGCTGATGGGGGTTTGTGATGCTGTGAAGGTGATTCAGACGCTTCCTTATCCCTGTTCTCACGTCTTTTGTTCACGTGGAGCGTCGGGTCTTTGTTCCAGTCGCTCTGGGCTTGGATGCCGTTCCTGGGGGTCTCCATTGGTACACAATGAGCAGCTGTCAGCAGCTGCAAAGTGATGTTCGGGCTCTGTCTGACACCCTGCAGCAAGGACAGAGCTGGGGCTGACAAAACCACTCCAGCTCCGTTTATGTTTGGAATCTGAGTGCACTAAAACCTGGGATGAACTGAGGGGTTTTTTTGTATGTCCCCGTCTCAGAATAATCCTGAAGTTCTCTGTCCTGATTCTTCTGCTTCTCTGTGCTGCCAAATTAACTTCAGACTGAAGTTACAAAATTAATTGCAGGGCTTTTGAGAAAGAAATCAGAGTTCTCCATGTAGATCCTGCAGCAGAGGGCTTGAAAAGGCAGCCTTGAGCCTTGGTTTATCCAGTGGAAAAGGTCTGAGGAGGCAGCTGTGTCCTGTGAAACAAACTCTCACTGATGCTTGGAGGGGACTAAAAGCTTCCCTTTTCATCTGGGTAATGTGTTCCCTCTGTATCAGTCTCATCTCTCATTCATCTCCACATGAGCCTGAAAACTTGCAGGCAGTTGGCTTTATAAAAAAAAACCCAAACAAATATACTCTCAATAGGCAAATAAGAACGATTTTTTCTCTTTTCTCATTCAGTTTTATTTTTTGCAAATTTTGGGACGTAGGATTTTATTGCTGAGAGCTGTTTTTACATTTTTTATTCTATCTGGGTTTTTGGTTTTTTTTTCCATGCTAATACACAGAATGGTTTGGAAGTGAACTGGTGTGGAAGGCAAATCTAGAGCAGGTGTAATGAAGCTGTGCTTTAGAATCCAGAGCTGCACTTGCTGCCTCCAGTGAGGATTTTAAACATTTTAGTCGTCTTTTTTAATTTGCTTCACTTTTTCATAAGTTAATGTCTTTCCAGACCAGAAATAACCCCGTGGCAGTGCACAGGCTGCATCAAGGGCTGAACCTCCTTTAAAAACATTTTAGAGCATATTTCTCTCACGGAACTAAAATATTGCTAAAGGAAAAAAATACATCTCAGCTCCACTGGCATTTAGCTGTACTCTTCTTATTCATGTTCCTTCTCAAACCACAAAAATCTTAAGAAAACCAGTGCCACATACTATGAAGCATGTAATTTTTATTGTGAATATTAACAGCCCGTACAGTGAGATTATATTAATTAAGAAGAGCAAGAACAAAGGCCCACACTCTATTTTCTGCTTTACTTCCACAAGTTGATATATTTGCTGCCATAAGATTCTACATTATTTCCTGCATTTTCTGTGCAGGGTTGTCTCAGATGGTGCAATCGAGGTAATGGTGCAGGACTGAGGCCTCTGTTATGTAAAATTTCCAGCATTTGCCTCCACTTCCAGTTTGCCTTTTGTTCGTTCCTATTATGAAGTTTGGAACAGCAGCTAATTTTCAGCAGCTCCACATTCCAAGAATAGGAGCTTATGAAACTTCTTTAAAAGTTAAGGCCACAAAAAAGTTTTCCTTAAAGTGTTCAGCTGCTGGGTACCCTCTCAGAGCTCATTTTGGGGTTTTTTTAACCATTCCTGTTGGCAGCACAGAACATTGCTCCACCAGACAAACACTGAACGTGGGGTCACCTGCTGCTGGGAGTAAAGGGGATTCCTTTCCCTGTGGTGCTGCCAAAACCTCAGAAATCTGAGAAGCTGAACAAATTCCCCCTGTCCATATGGAATATCTTCAGATTCCTCAAGCTCTTCACTTGCAGTGCTCTGGTGGTAATTCTGACAGAATTTTAAATGTACTGAGACCTCTTTTCCCCTACAAAGTCTAGACTCTCAGCACTATAAAGAAGATGTTCCTGGACCATTATTTCAGTCTGAGTTAATATTTCTCTGGCAGCATTTTAATATTGTGTGTTTATAGAAGATTTGCTAGGTTTTAATCGTGGCTCTGTGCTTCTAGGTTGATCCACTTTTTACAAGTGAAGTTAAGGAGAAAGTTAAAAGGTAAGAAGTTAACCTTAAGTCTTCTATCTGCTGAATGAAAGGAGCTGGCTGCCCCTTTTTTAATTGTGTATAGACAAATGAATGTCCATGCACAGCTCTGTGTGTGAGCAACAAATCTCTTTTAGGGTTACTTGGCGTGGAGCAGTCTCAGAGCAGGTATTCCAAACATCTGAAGTTTTAGAATAACCAGTTTTGTGTTAAATCACATCTGATTTATTGTTCACAGACTCAGGGAAGGGTTTGGGTTGGCTGAATCATCCAGTTCCAACCTCCCAGCCACGGGCAGCTCCAAGCCCCATCCAACCTGGCCTTGACTGCCAGGGCTGGAAAATCCAGAGTGTCCCTGGGCATCCTTTTCCTCACCCCCTGCCAGGGAAGGATCCCAGCAGTTCTTTTGGGTCTTTGCCTTTGTTTTGCAGGGCCCCCGGGGTGCACCTGCTGCAGGAGCTGCCTCAGGAGGAGCTGCACGCTGCTGTCAGGAGGAGCTTTGCCCTGGTGAACAGCTCCCTCTCCGAGGGAATGTCTGCTGCCATCCTGGAGGTAATTCCAGCTTCCTGGGGAGGTCACTCACAGGGGTCACCCTCACTCTGAAATCCCCTTCTCTCACTGGAAATGGGGGGTCAGCATTTCATGTCTGTATTTCAAAGCTAGCGAAGACAAAACTCAGATTTCTTTTTCCAAGTGTTGGCAATTAAGGTTTTCTTCCCTTGAACTGGCAGGTTTTTCTGCTTTATCTATTTGTTTTGGAGGGATAGAAGGTAATTTTATCAATCCTGCTAAATTAACAATACAGACCCGAGATGTAGAAATCATTCTGATTTACTGGGGTTGTCACTAGGCTTGATTCAACACCCACTTCCTTATAATGTTGCTAGAATGGACTTTCATTTATTTTTACATCCTTTCAAAAAGCAATCTAAGAGCTGTATTTGGTTATTTAATTCTGAAGTGATTAATGGCTGAATGACACGCTCAGTTAATCCTTTTGCCATCAGTATTGAAAATTAATAACTAGTTTTATTTCCTACCTGTCAAAGTAGGGCATTGCTTAGTACCAAGTGCTTTCTCAGAAAAAAATTAGTGTACTTGAAGTGGAAGTTCTTTGGGCAAATGCCTTTCTTTATTCCATTATCCATAAAATCAAGTTCTTTCTGGGATGGCCAGCAGCAGGAAGGGCCATCTGCTGAGATCTTGTTAAATAATAAGGCACAAAACTGTGCCTAAAAATCTTCAGGTCCTAGGCTGGAGATAACAGGAGTTTGGAAATGCAACTCTCATTGTCCTCATAGTTCAACATTTAACAGGGTGATGAATCTGTAAACAGTATTTTAGAGTGAGATAAATATATAATAGATAAATGAGATAAATATATAATCACATCTAGTTCAACCTGCCTCGAGGTATGAGAGCTAGGAGCCATCACTAATTCCTTTGTCAGCTGGTTCTGGTATCTCCCAGATTTGACCATGACTGATCTGTTTCTGTTTGGCATTTGAAGAAGAGAAAACAGAACCATTTAAAATGCATCTCTTCCTCTGAGAGCTGGGGGGTTCTGCACATTCCTGGGCACGTGGTGCTGGGAAAGGCACCACTGCTGGACAGGTTTCTGTCTTCCCTTTATTCCTGCTCTGAATTTGGCCTCCAGCACCATTTCACTGGAGCCCTTCTTCTGTGATCTCAGGAATATTCCAACTGATGGAATGGAAAAATCATTAGATGGTTATGTTTTTCCCCAAAAGAAGCCAATTAAAAAAATAATGTAGAAAAGGAAGTTGGACAGACCCTACTGTGCTCTGAGGCACAATCCAGGCTTGGCCCAGCAGTTTGGAGTAAAAGCCATAGCAAGCTGCAAAAATAAATAAAAACCAAAGATGCAGGGATGTTGCAAAGCAGTAAAATTGAGGAGCCAGCAAGAAGATGCATAGGCTGGAAGGAAGAAAATGAGGGAGAATCCAGGAGACAAAGCAGTAAATAAACCCTGTGTTTGCTCCACCTGGCCTGTGCTGATTGCTGGGTAGAGATGCTCATTGGGTAACGTTCCCACAGCTTCAATTTACACCCTGCATCCTTCTGCAAGAGCAGTAAAACACATTTGCAGTCAAAATAATGCAGCAAAACAGATGGCCAATGGACTAAAATGTTGTTTTATGCTAGTATTCCTGGGACCTAGGTCAGTAAATTATACATATTTTCAACAATGCAAACGATTCTTTTTACTGCTTAAAAATAGAGTAAGTATCTAAATTAAATTTGAAGCCACTTTGTGCAGTAATTATTTACAGCCCAATCCATTTGTTTAGGGCCAGTGGTATAAAGGCAGCCCTGCATCTGAAGTATTTGGCCATCTGTTCAGGCTTTCAGTAGCTGTAATTCATTGGTACCTGTGCTTTTGGGGACCTGAAGGTTTTCTTGTGTAGCAGTTCCTGCCCTCCAAGTCCGAGAGAACAAATGTCCTTCCCTTTAGGGTTTGGAAACGACAGAAAATGAAATACAAACTTGGTGCTGGGCTTGGATCAATCCTCAGCTGTGTGGCTGCCAGGCAGAGTGGGGCTGGGATCCCCCCATGGCCTGGGTGAAGCTCTGTGAGCACAAACTGCCATCCAAGGCTTTCAGAGCCCTTCCTTTGCAAACCTGATTTGTTTAACACTGAGGTCAGAGCAAGTGACACAATGATTTTTGGGTGACCAAAGGCTGCGTTTTCTTTCACCAAAATGAAGTTTTTAAAAACTTCTTTTTAAAAAAGCTGCGTCTCACCGACTTAGACAAATGCAGGAGTCGAATCTGTAGCTTTTATATTTCCCATTTTTTTCTGGTTTCTCTTCATTAATCTGTCTGAATTACCCCCAGATAATCTGGGAGTTTGTGATACAAAGTGTAGAGCAGGTTCTGTCATTAAGGGTTGTTATTTTTAGCACTGCTGCAAATGATGTTTGTGCCAGGGCTGTGGAATTTCTGTGGTCACAATAATAACACCTGCAGTGGGGATTGAAACAGTGCTCTTCTTGGGTATTTTAAGTTATTAAAATATGTTACCAAGCCCTAGCAGTACCTTCCAGTCCATTATCAGCCCAGGTGTCTGCAGTTGTGTCCAAACTATAAAAAAAATTATGGTTTTCTCTTTGGAATTCTGTTTCCTTGGTACGTGGACTGAAGCAAAATTGCTCCTCATGCAGGATTATAATGACAGCAATGAAGGATGCATTGACTCTGGAGGGGCAGGGAATCAGTAGGAACCAGATTGAAGATTTGGGGGAGTGAGTTTCTTTCTCATTTGGCACTGTCATAATTGCACAATATGAGTATTTCTGGTTTTACAGTCAGAGCATCTCCAGACTTCCCAATTCATCAATAGTGATTAAAGCTTCAGATCATGCCTGAGAAGCAGAGCTGAGTGCCCAGGGTTTGCACACCCCAGAACTGAAACTGTGGTTTTTAAAGTGGCTTTTCAAGTGACTTCCATGGTCCTTTCACTGTTGTTGAGCTGCCCAGAAATATCGAGTTCTGCCTGTTATAGAAAGTCTGGGGGAGATGTATTTTATAGATCTAAAAAACAGATATTCCCCTGGATTTTCTGGGCTCTGAACTAGTCTCATGCACAATAAGGGAAGGAGTTGGTAACAACCTCTGAGCTGAATTTTCATTTTATCCTCTTGAACCCTGCCATGTGTTGGGAGCTTCTGGGGGAAACAAAGTGCCCACTTAGAGGTGGAAAAGAACAAAGGATGGAGCAGCTATCCACTGACCTTCTGCAGGGACTGCTTCTGATAATACCTTCAAAGTTACAAGAATAACAGAAATATAAACAAATATTTCAAAGAAGTTTCATACAGATCACCTTAGACATGGTATTTTTCAGTTAAAAAACCGCAGAAGTGGGAAAGAAGTTTGAGTTTTTGTTTCTACATTTCTTATTAAAATGTCATCATTAGCATCCCAAAATCCATGAATTCTTATAAACTGTTGTTTCCTTTTTTATTTTTTTTTTTTTACAAATTCCTCTAGGCAATGGATTTAGATATTCCAGTGCTGGCAAGGAACATTCCTGGGAATGCAGCCATAATAAAACACAAGGAAACAGGACTGCTGTTTTCAACTCCCCAGGTAAGAAACCCACGGATCCTCAGGTTCGTTTCCTACCACAGCCTCGTGCCCGTTGGGCTTTGAGCTCCCTCTCGGAAGTTCTTCCCAGGTTCTCCTTTTGGGAGAGAGAAGTCCCCTGCATCTGCAGTTCAGGGAGCTCAGCCTAGGTGTCAGCCTTGCTGAATGTTTGTCTGAGCTGCTCAGAGCCACTTGTTGCTCTGGGGTTTGAAGGTTCCAGAACCAAACCCTGCAGGAGATGCCCTGGATGTGTCAGATTTCCCTTCAAGTAACAACTGAAATAGGAACTTGCATCGGACCAGAAGAGCCCCAAGTTTCAGATGGCAGATTTCCTGTCATTTCTAGCAGTCTCGTGTTAATGTAAAGTATTTTTAGATGCAAGGTATTGCTCAGTCAGAGAAATTAATGATAAAATTAAGTCAAGTGTTAGGATGAAGTCTCAGTGAAGTTAAATAAGAGTGGGGAGAGAGGGAACAGTACCCATATTTAAATGCTGGAAATTTTCATTTCAGCACATTTTCCTGCGTTAGGGTTTTGCTGTTACATATTCATGTAGGCTTTGGAAGATGACTCTCAGAAAAAAGATTTCCTCAGAGTTTTATCCAACTCAAGATGAAAAGACCATACTAGAATAGACCATTTGATAATTTTGCAAAAGTAGAAAAGGTATCTTATTTATTTACTTTGTGGAGTGTGTGATTAATGCATCCTATTAAGTTGTGTTTGTGGAAGGTGAATCCTCTTGGTTGGTTTTGGAGCAGTTTTTTAATAGAAAAACTCTTCCAATTCAAGTATGGTTCTGTTTGTTTCTGGAATATTCAATTTTTCCAGTGACTTCTACAAAACCCACAATATTTCTTTGGTAACTTCTGTGCCTGTATTCCCTGAGAAAAGCCCAATGACTTCTCCAGAACCTCCAGAACACACAACCCTATTGAACAAGGAACTGAGAGCTCTCCTGACATTAATGCTGGTACATTCTGTTGTTCCCCTCAACAATCTGGCTTGGAATTCAAATAAATACATTATTGATACCAGCCCCAATTAGCTTCATCCTGCATCCCTGTAAGGAGCCTCCTCTGTGCTCCCCAGGCATCCCAAATTGCATGTGATTATTTGGGATTGGAGATGAATTAAAAACCTGCTGCACATTTCCCCCAGGGGTTGGTGCAGTTGGAAGCACAGAAGTGAACCCAGGGACATCAGTGACTCTGGACAAATGGCTCAGGACTGAAGGACTTTCTCTATATCAGAACAAGAGTCAAGGCTGTAAATATGCCTAATCCACTGTAGTTTTAGTTTCTGTGAACCCCTTCTGCCTGAGCTCCCTTCTCTCCACGGTGCTATGCCAAAAATCAGAACCCCCCCCATGCTACTCTGCTTTCTCACCCCCTTTTTTTGCTGTTATTCTGTCTCAGAACCCCTTTTGGGTGAGGATTTACATGACCACGTGAGCTTGCAGGTAAAATATTTGTACTGGAATCAGCAAAGTTTGGGCAGCAGCTCTGAGAAGGGAAGGTAACATCCCCCTTCCTCTGCAAAACAGCAATTGTGGCTCAGTTACTGAAAGCCCTTTCATACTTCATTGCTGCCACATGATGTATAAACCATCAGAAGTTTGCAAAAGGGTCAGGAAAACCCTTATTTCCAGGGGAATTTCCTAATCCCACTGCAGAGTTCTTGAAAAACTTCATGCATTGGAGCTCAGAATGCCAAAGAGCAGCAGCCATGGGTTTAAAGATAAATTAACCATTTACCCATGTTCCTTATCTCCCCAGACCATAGCAAATACAGATTTTAGGGCACAGCACAGAGTCTTTGAGAGGTTGTCACATTAGATCAAAGAAATGCAATTAAAGTAGAACACATTTAATTGTTGGGAGAAGGGACACTGCCCGTGGCACTTTGAATGTGGCCTTAGAAGACTTGGTTTGGCCAAATGGGGATTGGAAAAGATGTTCTGGTAAGAAATTTTCTGGAGTTTTTTTTTACTTTTGACATCTTAAGTCTCTTCTTCTGTGCCCTCAGAAGCATCAGGTTACTGAGGAAAATATCTTTAATCTCCAGAAAGATCAGAACTGGATCCAGGTGCTTGGGAAGGTCTGGCTCTGGCTCCAAGAATCTGGACCACCAAAGATTAGAAAAGGAATTTCCCTTGCTAAGTTTGGTGGATGAGAAAAGGAACTTTCCTTGTTAAGTTTGGTGGATGAGAAAAGGAACTTTCCTTGTTAAGTTTGGTGGATGAGGAAAGGAACTTTCCTTGCTAAGTTTGGTGGATGAGAAAAGGAACGTTCCTTGCTAAGTTTGGTGGATGAGGAAAGGAACATTCCTTGCTAAGTTTGGTGGATGAGAAGAGGAATTTTTCTTGTGAAATCTGGTGGATGAGAAAAGGAACTTTGCTTGCTAAGTTTGGTGGATGAGAAGAGGAATTTTTCTTGTGAAATCTGGTGGATGAGAAAAGGAACTTTGCTTGCTAAGTTTGGTGGATGAGAAAAGGAATTTTCCTTGCTAAGTTTTGTGGATCCTGTCTGGTGTGAGGACAGAGGCTGGGTCATAGCTGAGGAGTAGAAAGCATTGCTTATTTTCAGTTGTTTCTGACCTGAGGAGGAAAAGCTTTGCACTGCCTTAGATTTGAGCATTGTACCTGCTGTCTTCTGAAAGCCAAATTAGAGGGATATTAATTGACCATTATGCAGTGAGAACTGTTTTAAATTGTGAGTGCTGTTGGCTTTCTTTTCCTTCTTGCTGGAAGCGACTTTTTGTGGCTTCCAGGAAAGGAGGAAATGCTGTGTCTAATTGCAGCCACCCTTTAGCCACCAGCATTTGGCTGGAAATGGCAAAAGCCTTGCCAGGCACTGGAGCCAGCACTCAGATGGAAAGAGTTAATCTGGAAGGGAAAGCCATGGAAGGTTTTTTTACTGACAATCCATCATTTGTGCACATTACTTTTAAATCGAGGTTTGATCCTGCTGCTCCTTGAATTTGCAAGTTTATGGAATATTTGACACTGAGTTAATGGGACCTGAAGTTAAAAAAAAAAAAAAAAGTAAGAGATAAGAACAGGGCAATAAATAATGCAAAACTGTAAAAGGGAAGACACAAGCAGTTATTCAGCAGGCTGGGTTTCAAAATTAGATGTTCAACGTCTGTGGAAGCTCACAGGAGGACCTAAATAAGGAGGTAAATAAACTCCAAAGGCTGTAAGGGAGGGCCAGAGGCTGAGGGAGCTGCCCTGGCCAGCCCTGGGAGGGTTTGCAGGGGGGTGGGAGGATGCTCTCACCCCTTTCCTCTGCCACACACAGCCAGGGCTTTCTGCAGGGGCTGGCAGCAGCCCAGGGCTCCAGCCTGTGCCCCTTCCCACTGAGCCAGGACCATTCTGAGTTTGTCCCCAGGAACCCTGGCCCAGCTCCTGGCAGGCTCCAGGTACCTCTGTCCCTGCTCTGCCCCCACACCTGGCCTCTGCCTGCCCTGCTCAGCAAGGATCACGTTCTCCTGTCTGCTGGAGCTGCTGTGAAATGGTTTCACTGCAGGACTTCCTTTCATTATATAAATAATATATTAACCATGCATCTTATTTTCATTATGTGTGAGCTGCAGCACCGGTGCAGCTCTCGTGGTAATTGAGGAATTATTCATTTTTTTTTTAATCAGGGCACTCATTTTCCAGCTTTATCTCCTGGATACCTGTGCTCCTGTGTCTCTGCAAAATATTATACAGGATTTATTTTAGGTACTCTACAGAGGAGTTGACATTTTCTTTAAGGCTGATTGGTCAATTTACCAGGAGAAAACTGTTTTATGGATGTTGCTGTTGAGGAATGCCAGTGTTTGTGGTGGAGTAGCTCCCATGAAAAGGGCAGATGTGAGAGTGCTTCTGGACATACAGGAGATGATTTTCTCCCATTTTTTTTCTGGGTTGTGACAAACTGCAGAGGCTCAGCTTTCACACTGTGTTCTGCTGCCACCTGTTAATTAATTATACCCACTCCTGTGTGGGAATAAAGGTTTATTAGAAATAAAGATGGCCCCAAGTTGTAAGCTGGCATGTAGATCACCTCCTTCATTTGGGCTGCTGAAGTTCATCCCCTTAGGTTTGAGAACTGAAAGGCAATTTGTGAATTTGACCCTTCTTTCACCAAAACTGAAGTTTATTCCCCACCTACAACAAAATATGGGAGTGCATAAATATTAGTACAAATATCACTTGCACAAATACAGCAGGACAGCTGCTGGAGAGGGGTGTTACCTCCCCGAAATTACTTTCTATATCACAGGAAAGGCAAAATGAAATGCTGGATTTTCTGCAAGAGCTCAGAGCTGTGAATTGTCTGCATGCTGCAAGTGCAGACTCAGCACAGAACCACAGCTGAAAGTCACTTGCAGTTAGGGGAGACACCTGAAAAATGAAGTTATTGCTGTCATCTAAAGCTGAGCATCCAAACCTGAAAACAGGCAGAGCCAGCTGCTCCAAGGGCACGAGGCAAAACCCAGATAAGTCACAGTGAATCTTCCCATGGGCTTCCAGCTGGATTGCAAGTGACTTGTGGGTGGTCACATTGCATCAGGAGAAGGAACAGGGATAAAGCTGAGGAATCCTTACTCCCCATCTCCTGGTATTTTTCCATTTGCTTTTTCTCTCTCCTTGCATTTTCTCAAATTTTATGCTTTGGACTCAGTTTGGCATTTTTTCCCTGAAATTATCCTCAGCCTTAAGTATTGTAACTGTGAATAAGGATCTCATTTCTTCTATCATTTACAGTTTTTGTCCTCCACATCCACATTTTAAAAGAATGCTAATAGGACTACCTGTCAAGAACTGTTACATTGCTGCCTCTGTTCTTAGGTAATTTACATAAATTATTTTTATACATTACTTTAAATAAAACCCTCCACAGGAGCATAAAATTCCAGTTGGGATGCAGTTCAGGGTGAGCAGTATTTCTTACTGGGATTTTCCAGGCAATGGGAGGAAGCCAGCAGGAGTCAGGTGAGACTTTCCCACCCTCCCTGGTGCCTGGAGCTGGGGCTGGGTCTGCCAGACACAGCCTGGCTGCTCCCACTCCTGCTCTGGGGACAGGAGAGGGGCTGAAATCCCAGGTAACTCAGCCCAAGGTGGCTGTGGGTGGGGAGCAGGCTGGGCAGGGAGCCTGTGGCTCCTCCAGAGCTGCTCTGTGCCCAGAGCACAGCTTCCAGCAGGTACTGCTCACTGGGAGTGTGAAAATCTGCTTTATCCTCTCAGCTGCTCACAAACCTCTGCACAGGAGTGATCTGTGCCTGTGGCTGCTGGGTTTTCCTGCTGGTTTGCCCTGTCTGGGAGAGTCCAAGCAGAGATTTCCAGAGATCTGAGTGTGTCCCAGGGCTCACATCACACTGAGCACCGTGCACAGCCCTCCCTGGCACCGCAACAGCAAAGTTCATCCTGTGCTAACCAAGGATTTTATAGCTTGGATATATTTAGACACTCTGTGTACTTACATTTTCAGGTGTAGTTTTCTACTTAACCTCATGTTGATAAGAACTCTGCTCTTACCTGTGATACTTCCTTCCACAGCTGACAGACTGTGTAAATAATTTATCTCCTCCTCCCATCCTCTTTGTCCCCCCTGTCCCTGTGCACTGATCTTCACTACCAATTGTGTGGTAATACATTATCTTAATTTTCCACTGCCACAAGAGCTGTCTGCTTTTTCTGAGCTGAACCAAGGCTCTGTTTTGTGCAGATCTGAGCAGATTTGTAATCAAGCTGCAGCATTGGAAGTTGTCTCTTGATGGAAAATTAGACCAGCTGCTCAGAATGGATTAGTTCAGACAGCAAATCTCCTTTTACATGTTTGAAGTTCACAATTTCTCCTGCCTAGAAGTAAATGAGAGAGGCAGAGGAGCAGACAGAGGGACAGTTGTGACTTTTGAGCTCTGGTATTTTGCCCAGGAAAATTAAAAGGACTATATGGCATTTTTTGGTGGTTGTTGAGCTGACTCTGCCCCTCCAGAAAAGCTTGCTGCTGCATTCCTGCTCTTACCTTTACCCTGTGTTTATGTTGGGACTTTTTTGGTTTGACCATGAAATTCCCTGAAGGTGTGGCAGTAGCAAAGAGGTGAGAGTGTAGCTGAGCTGAGATCAGACACCTGATGCCAGCTGTCCCCCATGCAGAGCAGGCAGTTCATTTCTAACCAGCCTGCCTTTCCAGCAGCTGGCTAGGCAGACAATTTTTGTGCCTTTAAATGTGTTGCTCATTTGTCTTTTAACACTCCTGGAATTGTATTTGGTTTTTAATGTCTTAGTTGGTGGGCTGTGTAAAATAATAAAATTATTGTTCATTGATCATTGTTTATTTATAAACTATGGTACTTGACCTTGAAAAATGGCTTAGGACAGCTTCATCTACTGGCTCACGGTTGAACAGGTATTTCAGTATCATTAGGACTTCTCCAAAGAAATTTTAACTGATTGTTTTCTTTATCTTTTTTAGGAGTTTGTTGTGCTGTCCAAGGGTTTAATGAATGACCCCATTATGGAAAAGGAAATTATAACAAGGGCCAAGGACTACGTGAAGAAACATCATTCCTGGGAAGGTGAAAGGAAAACCTACCAGAATCTTGTGCTGAGACTCCAGTGACTTGCAGGACTCCAGCTGAGAGCCAGCAGAGCACTTTAATGATGGGAATGGGATTGGGTTTGGGTTTCTCTTGGGTTCTTTTTAGAAAACCAGTCAGATGTGCATTGTTACTCTGTCCAAACTCAGCCAGGGGTCCAGCTCAGCCCAGGGCAGGCTCAGTTTGGGATCAGCAGGAGGAAAACCAGCCCAGGGGTTTGCTGCTGTGGGGGCTCAGAGGGTGCAGGACTCCTTGCACACAGGGCAGCTCTGACCTGACAGAGCTCACAGGAAATGTTCTGCCCCTTCTTCATCCCCACTGAGAGCCCTCAGACACCTCCAGGTGCTCCTCACCCCCTGCCCAATCATTAACAATAATCAATTATTAACACAACAGCTTCCCTCAGCCCAGTGCCTGCTGGCAGCACAGGGAGCACAGAAAGCAAGGGGAATGGTGGTGCTGGGGAAAGGGCTCTCCTGTGCCCACATTTCTGTCCCTGGGACCTGAGCAGGAGGTGGCCCACACCTGGCTCAGGTGCCAGAGCTGCTTTGTTACATGAACTACCTCTTGCTTTGCCAGTTCCTTTGGTACCTCTGTGATTTACTTATTTATTAAAACATTTATGAGACCTACAAAAGGGATGGGGGGGAGGTATTTTCAGTTTTCTGTGTGTTTTGGTACTGTTTGTTCTTATTTGTGGCTTTCCAGGATGTGTTGCAATGTAATGCAGCAGCCTTGTCCTAAAGTGAGACTGAGCTCTGCTTCCAGTCCACACTCATCACCCCTGTCAGCCCAGGGATTCTGGACAGACCTTTGAGTCTGTCATTGGTCATCAAAGGACTTGCATCTAGGAGAAAAAAAAATAAAATTAGGGTCATATTTGTAGCTACTTGTTATCAGGAACCTGTTTGCTCTGTACAGTCCTGACCCTGCCCCAAGGAGAGCCTGGGAAATGTTTTCTGTTGACTTCCGTGGCTGTTGTGTCAGACTTCTCTTTGTAACAATGAAGTTCACTGTGTATTTTAAGCTTTCCTCTCTATTTTTGATGTTTTGCAAGGTTCTGGCACAGTAAACAAGAAAGCAGTTTGAATGTTGTCTGTTGATTTCTCCCAAATTCCCCTCAGCGCTGCCTTCAACGAGGCAAGGCCCAGGGGCAAAACCAGCCTGCTCCAAAATCCAAGCATTGCTGCACTCCCTTCTGAGCACATTTTCCCTAAATATTCCTGGAGTGTCCTTGGCCTTGCTGGGGTGGAAGGGCACCAGGCAGCCCTGCACAGGCTCCAAGGCTGCAGCTGCAGCTGGGTTCTGCTGCTGTCCCAGGAGGAGCAGGGAGCTCCCCATGGCCACTGCAGGAACCCCTGCAATGTGGATTTTTCAGCATCACATTTGTGGCTGGAGACTTTTATAAGCAATAAATTTTTTTTTTTTAAAAAAGGGTTTTTCTAATGAACTGAACCAACTTCAAGGTGTCCTGTTCCTCTCAGAACCTCTCAGAGCTCTCTTTGCCAGCTGATTTCTGATAACCTGCTTGATCCTGAGCCTTTCCCCACCTCCCTTTCCAATTGTATTGGTTGTCTTTGGAGAAAAACAGATTTTTAAAGCAAATAAACAAATACACAATGTGGGAGAGAAGCCTAAGCACTGACCTAATGGTAAGTGATAGCAAGGATTAGAAAGCTTTTGCTGCAGCCTGGTAAGTTTATTACCAAGCTTCAACTATAAATACATTGATCTGGAATTTGTGCTATTCCCAGCAAAACAAAATATGTTCAAGTGAGAGATTCTGCTACACCCTCAGAATGTAATTAACATATGATTTTTCAGGCTGTATTTAATCTCTAAATATGAAATCTGCATCTGGGAAACAGCATGCTCATTTGCATGTGAGAACTGTGGCAGAGGCACAAACAGCCCTTTCTGCAGGGGATGCATGAAGGGGATAAAAAACCAGGGAAAACAACCCAAACTGTGGTGAGCTGAGCCCTCAGAGGAGGAGGCAGCACTCATCAATCAAGGGCACTCAGCTCTGGGATCATTCATCACAGGGGCTCCTGCTCTGCCACACCAAGCCTGGCCATGAAGGCTGAAAGGTTGGGGCAACAACTGCAGGGAATTTCATCATCATAAACTGCCACTAGATTTATGCTTTACATTTCATCCAGTCTTATGTTCCAGGCCTATAAATATTCAATGAGTCTTGTAAGTCCTTGTAAGGAAAATATGAGACCCATGCAAGCAGTTTTGGGTATAATTATCTTTGCAGCAACTTCACTCAAATGATTTTACAGGTAAGAATAATCCTTTTGTTGTCCTGCAGCCCTAATTACAGTATTTATCTTCCCCTCCAAAGCCCCACTCCTACCCAAGGAGCTTTTGAAGCAAAGCACACCTCGATGAGATGCAGATACAGCTCCAAAAATAGCACAGGTTCTGTTTGCAGGGGAAAAAAAAAAACAAAACCTCCATTGTGCATTTTCCCCACGGCTAGTTCTGTATTTCAGGACCTTGAAATGTACTCTTAATTAATCCAATTACATGCATTTTATTTTGCAATTAACTGTGCCATTGAATCCACGGGAAGTGAATGGGAGCAGTGGACCTGTACAAAGGGGACCATGGTGCTGTTCCCTCTCTTGGCACAATCACCCCACAACTGGGGACAATTTGGTGGCCTGTGACAAAACCAGCCACGTGCAATGGCAGCTTTCTGAATCTGGATTTCATTTGAATTAGCCCTAAAGCACTCACATCCCCACTTGCAGAGTTAGTTTCTGTATTTTCCTTACAGACCTAACCAGTCTCTGCCCTAAGAATGCTAATGCTGGGCTAAGTTTTCCCATTTTTTTGGGTGTTGGCCCCTGGGGTTTCCATTTACAGAAACCCCAGAGCTCCAAGCCTGGCAACAGGCAGATGCTTGGAAGGTTTGCTACAGTCATTTCAGGACTTAATTGTAAAAGAAAAACGTTAAAATGTATATTGGAAGATTTAAAAGTACTCGTGCCTCTTCTGCAAATCGTTTCCCATCAATCCAGCCCAAGCATTAACCAACCCAAAGCTCTGCAAATGCTGCCTTTTAGGTTTAATAAATGCACAGGCACTTCAGCCTTCATTTCCAGTGTATTTCCTCCTATCTCTTGGGCTCAGAACTCGTTCTGTCCCTTCCTCCCCTCAGTCTGTTTCATCTTTAGGTCAGGAATCACTCCCCATGCAAATAAAGAAACAGTTTTGTCAAAGGCTTGTCAGAGGAGATGGGTGCTTCCATGTGGAATTCAGGCATTTAATGGCTCAGTGGGATCTGAGCGTTTTTTTTCATTAAGTTGTCCAAAGTAATTTCATCACTCCAGAATTTATTTCACTTCCACCCTCCTCTGTCAGCCCAGTTCCTTTAATGTTTGAAACTTAAACCTGGTGTAAGAGCAGGTCCCTGTCCCAGTGCTCCTCAGTGCCTTTAATTCTGCCTGACACAGACAAAGGAAAACCTTCATCTTCCAGGGCCTTAATTGCATTGAGAATTTTAGAGGAAAGGAGCTACTTATTGAAATAAGTCACAGTCACCAATGTAAGAGCAAACTGCAGCATAAAACCAGGATTCCTAATTTTTTAAGAAACAATCTACATTTTCAAAAGGGGTGGATAATCATCTGCAATTTAATTCTCACTAAATGAAGTGTTATTTTCATCAAGTAATTATTCTGTGTCACTCCTGTGACATCTATTTTAGGTATCAAATATTGAGGGCACTTGAAACCTCGCATCCTTTCCAAAAAATGTAGGCCAGCATTTGTTTTGGCCAGTGCCTGAAAAAATGACTAGAAATTAATTTTCCCTAGAGCACTGCCATTAAGCTAATTTAAAACATTTGTTTGAAATTAAAGAATACATTTTAATTAGACCAGCAGAGAACATTTGGATACTGAGAAATCCCAGTTGTGGACACCTGACCTGAATGAGCTTTTACCACCCTGAGCCCCCTTTAACCCTTTCCTGCTCCAGAGCAGGTGCTGGCACCCCTTTTATGATACCTTAATGTGTATTTTAATTTTACAGGTAGTTCCCATTTTTGTGCACTTCAAATCTGCTTAAGACAGAAGTATAACCTTGCCAGATAGAGGTCACTTATTTCATTTGTCTGATTCAGTCAAGTTTCATCATCCATTGAAACTAAATGCCCCTCTACTGCTCCAAAAATTAATCCCTGCCATTGAAAAGCCACACTGTTATTTTAGTGGTGATTTTAAAGAAGTGAGCTGAGTTCCCAAAGCTTTAATTTAACTTAACCAAAACATCAAAAGCTCACATCCCTGAGCGTGGCCTTTGCCATCCCTTACAGCTCCCAGCTTCTTCCCAGGTTTTTTTCTGCCTTTAGAAATAAGTTTAGGTAAGTAAGAATTCACCTGAAATCGCTTTTAAAAAATGACAGAATAAAAATAAATTTTTTTTTTAAAATGACAGAATATAAATAAAAGTTTTAAAATGGCAGTTTGCTTGTGCAGACGTTCCCACCTGGCCCAGCTTACACTGCTGGCCCTACCCCAGGATTTCCAGCACCAGGAACTCTATTCCCACTCTGTACCAGGGTCTGAACTGAGGCTCTCCTGGCCCTGCATTATTTCACAGGCTGCACCACCAGGCAGGCAAAAAACCTGCACCTTTTTGTGTGTGACACCTCAGCAAAGTAAGAGGCAATGGACAAATTCAATACCCATTTCCTGGAACAAAAAAGCCCCAGAAAACCCCCAACCCCTCCCCAAACAAACAAACAAACAAAAAACCAACCAAACAAACAAAAACCAAACAAACAAACCCCAAACAAACAAAAAATCAAACAAACAAAAAATCAAACAAACAAAAAATCAAACAAACAAAAAACCCCAAACAAACAAAAAACCCCAAACAAACAAAAAAACCCAAACCAACAAAAAAACCCAAACCAACAAAAAAACCCCAAACAAATAAAGCCCAAATAAACACACAACCCCCCCAAAAAACCCCACAAAACAAACAAAAAAACCCAAAACCCACACACACAAAAAAACCCAAAAACAACCCCCCCCCCCAAAAAAAAACCCACAAAAAAAACCCCGAAAACCAAACCAAACCAATCTATATAAAAAGATATAACTCTAAATGAACAAGTCTCTAAAGAAAGGGCTGGAGATGCAGCTGGCAGTTGTGTGATTCTCTTTCAGAAGCTGTCACAGAACACAGATCCCCTCCTGCCCTTCCTGGGCTGCCTGGAACCGCAGCTCTGCCCCCTCCCAGGAGGTTCTGGCCAGGCCGGAGTGCCCGGAGCTCTGCAGTCGCCTCGGGCAGAAGCACAGCAGAGTTCGCAGCTGAGCTGGGTGTCCGGCCCTGCAGGAGCAGCAGCTGCAGCCTCCTGTGCTGGGCAGGCTTTAAACCCAAGCTGTGCACACCATTTTCAGGGGAATCTGAACTGGGACAGATCTGTGCAGCAGCTCTGCTTTAGAAAATTAGAGAAAATAAGTCAGATTATTCCTCAGGGCATTAACTTTGAGCCATTAGGGACTGAGCAAGAGAAACTTATTTTAAATAAAACCTTGTTGCTTCATCTGCTGGGCAGGAGGGAAATAGAGAGCCCCTTAATCTAAAAGCAGTAATGAGGATGTGCTGCTGCTGCTGCTGCTTTCCCCTCTGTTTATTTTCAGTTTTCCCTGCAACACAGGCCAGGGTTAGAACTGCTCTGCCCAGTAGTCAGGAAGAAGTGAGGTTTTACTTAAAATGAGAAAAGCCAATTGTTGCTATGGCAATGTTAAAATTAAATTACAAGAAGGTTTCTGTGTGACTGAGTATACATATACACAAGAAGTGAAAACTACCTTTTCAACAACACGTGTCAAGTGGCAGTACCTTGTCGAGAAATGCAAGAAAAAGCAAACACTATTAAAATTAAAAAGCCTTGTTGGAAGGACTCCAGTGGCTTAGACCTTGAGCTGAGATTTGGGAAGTGCAGAACTCCAGAGATCCAGGCTACAAAGAGCCCTGGTGGGTGTCTGATTTTCACTGGAATTCCCCTCTCCCACTGGGTTTGTTCAGAATTTTGGCTGTCTTGCATCTCTGAACTCTGACTTTTGTGGCACAAAACTGGGCCCTCAACCCTAAACACTGCTTAAAACCTGCCTAAAAGCTCTTTAGCCCCCCAGCATTCTCCAGGCCAACAGAAAATTCCGAGAAATCTGGGTTTTGCAGGAAAAAGTAACAAGTACATTGTAAAAAAAATTTTTTTTTTTGTGACAACACTCAGCAGGCAACCCCAGAGCAAAAATCTCCATCCCTGGCCTTGGACACAGCGAGCTCCTCCATGGATTTGGGATAACCCTGGGCTGACACAAAACCTGCAAATCCCATTCCCAGAGGAAGCAGATTCACACCCTCAGCCACCAAACCATTCCCACTGTGGATTCTGTGCAACTGCAGGAGCAAAACGTTTTGCTGCCTGTTGTGCTCCATTCTCCTGGAATACAGGAGTTCCCCTGGCATCAGTGCAAAGTCAAGGGTGGCTTCATTTCATCTGAAAGCCTCAAGAAACACACCCTGACAACGAGGAGAAATCAGATTGCTGCAGCACTTCCGAGTGGCTGGTGGAAATAATGTTTTAATCAAATAACTCAGCTGCAACTGCCATGAACTACTGGGAGGGTTAAGGCTGTGCCTCAGTGTTCTCCTGAGAAAACAGAATTATTCCAAACACGCAGTTCCATCACCACTGCCCGACTCAGATTAAAAGCAGAGGATGCAAAGAAGAGTTTCCAGGCTAATACCAAACTGAAGCCACCAAAAAACACCCCGGGTTAAAGGAACAGTCTCAAACACCACTCATCCAGCAAGAAAATGCAATGCTAGGGAAAAGGAACTACTGCCAGACTGCTGTGGTTTAGCCCGAAATAAGGATTTTGGGGGATGGGGGGTTAATTTGGTGTGCTCCAAAATGAGGAATAAAGCCCCACTGAAGGCTCTGGGGCCAGTTCCCAGCTCAGCACGGGCTGCCTGGTGTGGCCAGACGTTTCTGACACCAAAAGGCAGCAGAAATGGTGACCCAGCTGCAGCTCGGGGCAAGGGCAGGGCTCCCCTGACTGCTGCTGCCCCAGGGTGCAAATGCACCTAAGTCCCACCGGTGGGAAACCCGGCACCACTTTGTGTTTGTAGCCCCCGGGGGGGGCTTTGTCTGCCCTAAATGTCCCTGAAGGCCATTTGTCTGGGCCCTGTTTTTAGGGGAGCCCCCAAAGGCATCCCCAGGCAGCCTCTGCAGGTGTTGCTCACCTGTGAGGTGCCAGCACAGCTCCCAGGGCTCTAAAAAACCCACACAGCTCCCACAGGGTAATGGAGTTCACCTGCTACTTCAGTAATTAAAATAATTGTCACCCAGGAGAAAGCTCCGTGGAATGTTGCTCTGTGTTGACATCGATGGGAGGCTGAATTTCAACAGGGGCAGCTTTTGTCAAACCTCTCCTTTCCAGTGAATGTTTCACTGACTTCTACATAAAGATCGTGAATGACTCCAACCCCTGTTTGTGCTGCAGCCAGTGAAATGTTCTTCTTTTTCTCTTCCACAGCAAATATTTAAATGCCAATCTATTAACACAACAAACTGCCTTTGGAGTGCTGGGAGCACGGGCTGTGTTCCTTGTTAGCCCTTTCCTAGGTAACCTAAATTGCAGTAAACTAACACGTGGATTATAAATTTACTTACAAAAATTCATATAATATTAGTTTTAATCATCCACCTCTATTATTTCCACCAGACAAAGTTAATTTGATCAGCTGCAAATGAAGCCTTTTGAGTCCAGCTTTACTTAAAGTAATTTAAAAGGTAAAAAAACCCCAAAATCCTCCCAAGTGAATTTAAACAGAATATTTACCATAATACACTCCACATAACAAAGCATTTTCTTCTTGTATTGAAAATTCATTTCTGTAAAGAAAACCTTGGGGAAAAAAACCCAGCAAACCAAGCACACAGCAAATCCAGGCTTTGGGAGTGGGAAAAGGCAGCCCCAAGCCCTCCCGAACCGGGAGTGACCTCCCAGCATCACCGAGAAATAAAGTCATTCACAACACCCTTACACGGGAGCCGCTGCTCCCAACTCATTCCCAAGGAGCTGCCCCAGCTCCCGGCCCACTGCAACCCCTGAATCCTCACACGAGGCTCAGGTACGAACCCTGCTCTGCCCCGAGGGGCAAACCCAGCCCCAAAAAGCCAAATAATCACCCCTTTCTCTCACGGCACACCCAGTTCACGGTCACTGCCATGATTCTCCAAAGGCACGTGCTGGAGGAGGAACGGGCCACGCAGCAATTAGGAGAAAATAAATGAGTTTCGGCTGCTTCTGCGAGTCCCAAAAGGACATTGATGCCAGGCACCCCCAGCTCGTGGGTGCTGCGGTGGCCAGAGCTTCCCAAAAACATCCACGTGGCAACGACGAGCTCTGGTGAATGCTGCTGCCACAGAAAATAATAAATAACCCTGCATTTACTGCTGCCACCAGCACAGTTAATCCTCTGTGTCTCACACCGAGAGCGGCTGGGCCCAGGGTCTGGAAGGGCGCTGCATGAAAGAATTCCCTTCGCTCTGGGCCAAGGTTTCCTCACCTCTGGGGCTCCTGCCGGAGGTGCAGCTGCTGGAAAAGCCCAGAGGGATTTCTGCACTGCAGGGCTTCCCCAGGGCAGCTCCCCCAGGGCACATTCCCCCACAGAGCAGTGAAATCACAGCTGCTTTTTTGCTCCTGGGCTGCTGAGCTCCAGAGTGAGCTCCAGTTTTACCTTGTGCTTCCCACTCCAAGTGCTGAGCTCTCCCCAGGTGTTTGGGCTTTGGAGGATGAAACGCAGCACAAACGAGCAGGTGAAACCTTGTACCTGATCACACACAACTCCCAAGGAGGGCTCTGGTACTGCCATAACCTTTCTGTTTGTGGGTGTGTTTTCCCACCACTGCCCTCCCCACAGCCACATCCTGCAGCCATCACCCTGCCCACCAAGCCTCCCCTAACCCAGCTGCAATTCCCTGCCAGCTTCACTTGCAAATTCCCTCTCTGCACAGCTCATGCTAAGAACCTTAATATTCCTGCAGATTCAGAAAGGGGATTTCCAACAAGCATTAGGAAAATTAAACTTCTCAAGAGCTGTCTCAATCTGACAAGCTATTTCTGGCTCTTTAAAGTACAGTAAGTGAAAATATTAAAAAAAAGGGGGGGGGATGGGGAAGCTGTAGTAAGCAAATGATGAAATTAGAGCCAGGAATGAGGACAGCTCTGGATATACCTAAGGCACCCATATATGTGTGTATATATATATATATTTATACAGCCACAGAAATACATGAATATGCATTGTTTGAGGCCTCCTGCTGCCTTGGCATAGAAAACCATCACCTCCCACCCTTTGCCTCCATCCAAAGCCCCAGCAGCTGATAACCCCAATGAGGGTTGAGGGGCTTTGTTTGGAGATTTGAGCTTTGCCTTCCATCCAGAGCCCCCCTTGGGCAGCAGGTTGGGAGCTCCTGGCGAATCCAGCAGCTTTCCACCCAGCACTCTGGGGATGGGAGGCAGGGAGGGCACAGCCCAGGCCCTGCCCAGGCTGAGCTGGGCACACTGGGCTCACCACAGACCCTGCTGGAGGTGGCACCAGTGCCCCCAGTTCAGGCTGGCCCCAGGGCTGGGCTGGGTGCACCTCCAGAGCGCCAGGATTTCTGTGTGCCCTGCTGTCCCCTCCCTTTCACAGCTTTCTGGGAGACCCCCACGTCCCCAGTTCCCAGGCACTACACGTTTGTCCTGCCTGCAGAGCCTCTCTCTGACCCCTCTGCCTGCCTCCCTCTGGCTGTTTCCAGCCAGCCTTCAGGCTTGTGCCCAGGGCTCCCAGCCAGCCTGGATGTAGAACGAGTGGCCTTTTGTAAAAAAGGCATTCTTACCTCACCCCCTGCAAAAGCAAAAATTACAGAATGCCCTCAACAACAGCCCCAGCCCTCCAGATACTGTCTCAGGCCCAAGCAGGGGTGCTGCTGCACACAAATGTCTGGCTCACGTCAAGGACAGGGAGAGTTTTGTGCTCCTACAATCCCAGCCTCACCTCAGTGACTTGCTAACAAAACAGGGCAGGCTGCAAAATGCCCCCCAGTCCCAGCTCAGCCATCCCTGTCCCCTTCTGCTCCTTTCCCCCCATCTCTGCTGCTTCCCCTTTTTCCATCCCCTCCAGAGCTCCCAGGCCCACAGCCCAAAGGGAGGAGAGGCCGTTTATAGCCCAGGTCACTGCAGGGGAGGGTGAGAAGCTGAACCAGCCTTTCAAGATGTAAAGGTGTGACTCTGAAGGAGGAGATGGTGTCATTTTCTTTAAGGGGAATCAGAGTGGCAAAATTTAGCTGTTTGCAAAATTTTTTTTGGTGCTCTGGCCTGACTCTCACTCCCAAAGCTGGAAATATCCCCTGGTGTAAGGCCTGGTCTGGGTGATGCTGCTCAGCTGGTCTGTCTGTCTGTCTGTCTGTCCTCCCTCTCCTTTGCAGCACCCATCCCCAGCAGCCTCACAGATCCCACTCCAGCTGGGTTAAAAGAGCAGCCCCTGCAATTCCAGCCCCTCCCCACGGGCACAGTGAGAGTGGGGGGCAGCAGCTCTGCACAAGGTGAGGGGACAGAGCTGATTAAAATCCTCTTCAGGGGCTGGGGTGGCTGTGCAAGGACTGTGCAGCACAATGAGAAAAAAAATAAAATCCTCCTGAGGCTGCAGTTGCAGCCTGCCAAAAATGCCTCCCCAGCTGCACGAATCGGTCTTGCAAACCACAATTTCTGAGAGCTGCCTGAGAGCCAAGGCTGTGTGGGGACCTTGCTGCAGAGCAAGACCTGATCAATACAGGGGACTCTGCACTACTGCAAACTATTGTTCAGGCTGATGCCACTTATTTAAGGGAGGGACACAGGAGGGAGTGATTTGACCTTGGTGTCCTGACAGGCAGGACAGGAGGGAATGCCAAATGCTAAGAGCAAAGCTATTGATTAGGCCTGGGAGAGGGGACTGATGGAAGAGAGCTGGAAAAAGTTATTAATGCCCAAGAGGAGCACAGTGATTTAAGGCTCTGGCTTGGTGACAAAGGGATGGAAAATGTGTGTCCACAGCCATCAGGCAAAGGATTTGCTGAAGGAATAGGGAGTTATGAGATAAAAAATGGACAGGTGGGTGAGTTTTTCATGGGTACAGATCATCCTGGGCTGGGCACAGCCAGAGTGTGCTGAGCTGGGCAGTGCTCAGGGAGAGTGGAAGGACAAACCCCTCTCCTCTGTCCTTATTTCTGCTTCACTCTGCCCACCTGCCCTTCCCGAGCTCAGGAAAATGTTGGAAATGGGACTCAGCCACCTCTGCAGCCTCGTATCATCAGGGCTGAGTGGTGAAGCTCCTTGCATTGGTGTTTATGCCATTAGTGCATTAACTGCCTGTGGGAAGCTCTAATTAAAGGATCAGGAACAAGGGCCTGGACAGGAGCAGGCACAGCCCCTGTTCCATTTCCCAGCTGAGGCGTTCTGGTGCTGGGGACAGTGCTGGGGGCTGTGCCAGGGGCCACATGTTGGGGTACAAAGGACAGAGCACCCTGAACCTTACTAACATAAGAGATTTGGGGGATAGGATGCCTTGGCAAGAGCAAACAGAGCTGTGAAGATTAAACCAAGGCAACTGAAAATTGAACCAAGGATTTACCAGAAAAGAAAATCACATCAACTCCTGCAAGCAAGAAATACTGTAAAATGCATACATTTGCTTATGTGGTTATTAACCCAATCATTGTAGGAAAAAATCATTACCCTCCCTAGAATAGTACATAAACCTGTGTAGTTCACAATAAATTCAGACTCTGACCACAACCAGTCAGTGTCTCAGTGTCTCCCCAATGCCAGTAGCCACAGAGAGCTGCTGCCCAGGGCTGGGGCTGCAGGAAGGAGCCTCACCTGTCCCCAGAGCAGCCAGCAAGCTCAGGGCTGCTGCAGAGCAGTGTCACCTGCAGCATTCCTGTCCCTGCAGGCTCCCCAGGCTGCTCAGGGGCAGGTGGTGGCAGGGCTCTGTTGTGTAATGCACCAGGCACCCTCTGGCTGTGATGGGCATTTCCTAACAAGCACTGGCAGGACACACAAACAGAGCAGCACTGCTGCTTCCCCAGCCATTAATATTGCATTTGTGGGCTGCTTAATTTGCTGCTCCTCACGGAGCTGGGAGCAGGGAGCCTGCCTAATGAAGGCTTTGTTGACAGAGGTCTTCCTATCACATCAGCAAGGAGGTAGGAAATGATCCTGTTCCAGGCACATTTGCAGTGACCTTGGCCCTCCTGATGCTCCTGAGGATGAACAGGGCCCAGGTGCTCTGCTCTTCTCAGGCACTGCCAGTTCTGAACTTCACCTGTTTAAGCTTTCACCAAGAATTCAAAGAGCTCATCACTGATTTCACGGGGGAAAGGGCTCAGGTGCTCTGCTCTCCCCTCAGGCCATCAGCACTGCCAGTTCTGAACTTCACCTTTTAAAGCTCTCACCAAGAAGCCAAACAGCAAATCAGTGATTTCACAGGGATTGTTTCTGCATGAGGAAGGTGCTGGGTGTTGGAAGCCAAACACCCATTCAGGAAGGTGCTGAAGCATATGGCTGGGTAAGGGCCCACCTGGGAGCTTTCAAACAGGAATGAACTGGAAGCAGAACACAAATTCTGTCTCCTCAGCACTCTGCAGGTGCTCCCTAACTTGGTTTGGAGCTCTCCTGTCCTCAGGGGCAGCTGGAGCTGCAGCCAGGCAGGGCAGTGAGGGGTGGCTGGTGCTGTGAGAGGAGCCTTGTACCTGTCCTGCAGGGCACACCTGTGCCACTCCTGCCAGGTCCCTCAGCCTGGCTGTCCCTGCTGGGCAGGGCTGGCAGCAGGACAGCTCTGATTCCTGCTGTTTTACTGCAGGCAGTGAGATGTGTGGCTGCAGTGCCCCAGGGCTGTGCAGGGATGGGCTCTGGTAGCACAATAAACACACAGAAATGTGTGACAGACCTCCCGGGCTTTCAGGACTAAATTAATTCATCTCTGGGAGGTTTTTTCTAATGCTTGAGGCATTTTCTAAACGCACCACTTGGCAGTGATAGCTCCTTCCCTGAGCTGATTCCTCAGTGATGCTGGCTGGGCTTTGATCAATACAAACCTGAGTGCAGCCAGCCCTTTCTCCTCAGTGACACAGGTGAGAGGCTGTTCCCAAATCCCCTCCTCAGTGACACAGCTGAGAGAGGCTGCTCCCAAATCCCCTCAGTGACACAGGGGAGAGGCTGTTCCCAAATCCCCTCCTCAGTGACACAGGTGAGAGAGGCTGTTCCCAAATCCCCTCAGTGACACAGGGGAGAGGCTGCTCCCAAATCCCCTCAGTGACACAGGTGAGAGAGGCTGCTCCCAAATCCCCTCAGTGACACAGGTGAGAGGCTGTTCCCAGCTGTCCTACACGAGCCCTTTGGCTCTCAGAGAGGATCCTGCAGAGCAGAGCAGCCCCTGTGGCCCCAGGAGACTGAGAGCTGCCAGCCTTGGAGAAACTGAGCACACCCAGAGCAGAAGTGCAGCGTCCCAGGGGGCCCCTTTCATTTACAGCCCATTCGTTATGGAAACGAGCTGTGAAAGGAGTTGCTGGAGCTACCTGGTGCAGGCTGCACAGAGATTTCATACCTGCTCTGGCTTTTCAAGTCACTTACCTCCAGAGAAGCCTTGTTTCCAACCAGTTATTGAGCTGCACTGCTCAGGCTTTGAACTGGCTGCTGTATTAATGCAGCTGGGTCTAAGCCACCACATATTTAAGACTGCTGAAGGGGAAGCTTTTAAAATGGAGGAAGACAGTAAAGAACCAGCTTACCTGATTTATAGGACCATCAAGTTTCGCCTCCTGATTGTATTCATGCATAAAGTCTCTAAAAGGAACCAAACTGTATCAGATAAATATTTTTTTTTTTTAAACATGCCTCTATCAGTCTACTCACTGGAAGAGAGACTCAAACATGAAAATAAGAGGCAACTGCAAAGAAGGAAACAATAAGGTAATGAATAACTCTCACAGGAGAGTGCTTGCTGTCAGCAGGGCTCTCTGCCAGGTTCAAGGGTTTGCCAATGGGAGCCACAGCTGGGAAACAGGATGTGTGTGCAGCATTGAAACACCACCACTGCCTTCATGATGGGCAGCAGGATTTGGGCCCCACGTCTGCCAGCTGGGATCTCAGCTGATCTCAGCCTGAAACACGAAATTCCTCCCCTGGGATGCTCCAAGGTGCAGAGGGTTTTGCTTACAAGTGTGGGCCTTGTGCAGAGCAGAAGTGGAATGTCCACAAGCACCCCCTCCCAAGGGATACATGCATGCTAAAATCTCTACAGGAGGTTGATTTATTCTGCTATTAGCAGATTAATTAAGAGTGCTTGCCTGCATCCAGGTGGCCACAATTCACTCTCAGGATCCTGCACAGTGGGCTTTGGCCAGATTTCCACTGACTCTGGGCAAATCAATTCCCCACCTCAATTAGGAACACCCCGTGCTCAGAGCCCTGTGAGATCCATGGGAAAAGAGCTCTCTAAGCCCTGTGCACGGTTTCTAGCACTGCCCTGTGGGCAACAGCCAGATCCAGCTGTTCCCACAGGGACCTGTGAGCAGAGGCAGGCACAGGTGAGAGTCAGGATGCTCAGCCCTGCAGCTGGAGCCTGTGTGTCCTCAGAGAACATTGCTGTGCTTGGTGCCACCACAGGAACTCGCTGTTAGCTCCTCCTGCTCCCCAGCTGATGCAGGAACCTGGATTGACCAGGGCAGCTCTGGGCACTGCACCTGAGGCAGGCTGCCCCTCCCAAGGAGGGAGATTGGCCATGCAGGTGCTGGAAAGGCAGCCCTGCACTCACAGCTCTGCTCTGCCGGGCTCCAGAGAGACCTGGGCACTCCCACCCTGCCTGCCTCGCTGCTGACACCCCCTGGGGATGTGCAAAAAGCACCCAAAACAGCCCCACAGCTGGAGACAAGGCAGGGCTGGGACAGGGCTGGAGCTGTGGGGAGGCTGCCAGGCTTTGCTGCAGCACCAGGGCTGCTTCACTCACCTGAGAGCTCAGCCAGAGCTTGTGTGGGCCCTGCACTGTCCTGGCCTCAGTGCTGCATTCCATCCTGGCCTCAGCTCTGCATCTCCTCCTGTCCTCAGCTCTGCATCTCCTCCTGTCCTCAGTTCTGCATCTTCTCCTCTCCTCAGCTCTCGATCTCCTCCTGTCCCCAGCTCTGCATCTCCTCCTCTCCTCAGCTCTGCATCTCCTCCTGTCCTCAGCTCTGCATCTCCTCCTGTCCTCAGCTCTCCATCTCCTCCTGTCCTCAGCTCTGCATCTCCTCCTGTCCTCAGCTCTGCATCTCCTCCTCTCCTCAGCTCTGCATCTCCTCCTGTCCTCAGCTCTGCATCTCCTCCTGTCCTCAGCTCTTCACCTCCTCCTGCACTGGGTCCTCCAAGCCTCGAGCAGAGGTGCTGAAAGAAAGCAAACACCAGCTGATCTCCAAAGTATCGGGCACATTTCCTCTATTTACTCACCTACCCTCCTAAAATTACCTTCAAAGGTGTTTAGGCACATGTGGATCTTCCCAAGAGGAGAAGAGCAGAACCCAAACCCAGAAACTCCCAGAGTGGGCTTTCAGTCCAGGAGTAAAAGCACGAGGCTTTATTTGCCAATAGCTCCAAATCTCGGGAGGGTGGCTTGGTGCAAGTACCTTTCTGGCAGGACACCTTGTTGCTGCTGGGTGTTGTCCCCCAAAAGTGCAAAATGCAAAACTCAGTGGGTAGATTGTGCCATGAGATGCATCAAAGGACACAGCTCTGTACTGCTGCCAGGCTCTCTCAGGGTAAATGCTCTGACAGTGAAAGGAAAGAGGCGTGCAGAGCAGGAAAAAAAGATGAAGCCACTAAAATGCAAATTTTATTCACAGTTGGCATGTTTATAAATATATATGTTACATTCTTACAATCTACAGTACATTCTAAATATAGAGGGATTCAATCTAAGTGTTTGTGGGAGGGTGGGTGTGTATTAAACTGAGCAACCTAGATCCAGTGATGGAAGACTTAACAAAAAGGGGGCGAGGGCTTACTCCAGAAAATACCATGGAACTTGAAATACTTTTATCTATAAAATCCATTTCCCTGGATTTCAGTTAGTGCTTTGGCACTTTGCCACTGCCCATTGGAGGCTGCTGTTGGACCTCACCAGGAATGTCCTGCTTTGAGGACTGGGAGGACACGCTGGGGTGGAAGGGTAATCACTGAAATCCCACTGTATGTACATCCTTAGCAGGAGAAAACAGAAGATAACCACCACCCCTGGGAGAAACAAATGTCATCTGCTGAGTTTGTGTGTGCAGGGGTCAGTGCTGGAGCTGCAGCTCTCCCCTGTCACCTCCCAGTGCCCCCCAAAACTGCTGGGCAGGGGGCTACAGAGGGCTGGGCACAGGGGAGTGACCAAGCCCACCTCCCCCAGGGGAGGGGAGGGGAGGGGAGGGGAAGGGAAGACCCACAGCTCCCAAGGCTGACTGAGCTGGGAAGTGCCCTCAGGATACCTGCTGGGGAGCTCCAGGGAAAGGCATGGGACTACAAATTCCAAACAGGGCAATCAAATAAAGTGGGCTTTTAAAAATAGCTCGTTCTCTCAAACTTTCCAAAACAGACCTTCCTTGATAAGGGTGATATTCTGAGTATAGATTATATCTTCTCCTATTTTACAAATTAAGAAATACCGAAAATCGGCTGGCAAAGTTCATTACCTTGGCATCTACTTAAAAAGAGAGTTTCAGCTGGAACTGTGTCTGTGTCCACTGTCAGTGCTCGGGAGGCAAACATGCTGCTTTGTAAACAGCCCAGTTACTCCCTGATCCCCTCCAGACTCTTTGGAAACTCGTGACTCCTCAGCTCTGGGAGCTGCTCCGTCCACACCGTTGGTTTCTGTCAGCTTTAACTGAGTGCTCCTGATGGATATTCTCTGCACGTGGCTCCAACAACATGCTCATTTCATGGATCTGTTTATTCTGAGACCAAGCTTTTGCTTTTAACCAAAGCCTGCAATATTGAACAGTAGAGCTGTGTGAGCTTTGTAATATCCAAACTGCACTGGAGTTTGTTATATTTATTGATTTCCTGGGAAAGCTCAGAGAATGAGACTGTATAATTTTTCTGAGGTGGTTTTTTTCATGTTGCCGTGTATCAAGAAACCACAGACACCTCTCACTTCCATCTCTGAGCACAGAGAAGACTTGAATTTTAAGAGCTGTCCAGGATCTCTGCTCTCCCAGCTGCTTTTGGGTGGCTTCTTGGGGCTCCGTTGAGTTATTATCCACCAGCTGATCCTTGTCAGAACACATCATTTTGCCCCACGACCCAAAATTAAAGGCAGAAGGTGAGTGAAAAACAAACAAACGAACAAACCAAACCAAAAAAAAGTCTTTTGCATCTCGTTACGCATTTTCGTGTAACCTCTCCATGTAGTTTTTAAGTTCTTTGCACTCCCCCAGGTCCATGTCCTGGCAGACCCATTTAATGTCATCCTCATTGCTCATCAAGATGGAGTTGACAGCTGGACACCCATCATCAGAGGAGATGGTGGTGAAGGTGGTGAATTTAACCCGTTTCCTCTTAGAGGTAGGAGAGGTGGTTGGTTCACTCTTCTGTTCTTTCCCTTCACTGAACGTGGACTCGGGAGACCTGAATGATTGTCCATTGATATTTTTGGTGGCAGTGGTGCTGAGGAGGTACTTGCTCTCCTCATAGTCCACTCCCCTGTCGATGGCTGTGATACATTCCTCTTGCTGGGATGAGAAGTTGATGTGATTCTCCAGGAGCTCTGTCCGGTTGCTCAGCCCAACCCAGTCGTGGGAGTGGCTCATGCCCTCCTGCTCCTCGAAGGGAACCTGTTTGTTCCTGTACTTCAAAGCAAAGGTGACACAGTTGATCAGGAACACCAGGATGGCCAGGCAGAAGACGCCCAGCAGGGCGTACATCCCGATCTCCAGGTCGCTGAGGCCCCTGGGGGACTGCACCAGGTCACTGTCCCCCGGCTCCCCGCTGTCCCTGGGCAGGTCCACCTGTGCAGGGAAGCTGGTGAAGTCGATGGGCAGGTTCTGGCTGTCATCGTCCAGGAGGCTCTCTCTGTCTTCCTTCCTGCTCAGAACAGACCTGTGGGTGGTGGTGCCCCTGCCCTGCTCGTGGCCCATGGAGGAGCTGGGGTAGTGCCCATCCCCTGCCCCTCTCTCCTGCCAGGTGCTCTTCTGGCGCCGGTCAGCGCCGTGGTTCTCCAGGTGCACACCAGCACCCCTGTGCTTGCTGTCGCTGCTGTTGGGGTTGGCATCACTCTGCCCAAACTTGACTTTGATGCTGCCACTCCCCACAGCCAGGATGCTCTTCCTCTTGGACTTCTGGCAGGATTCACTGATCACCATCTCCACCTTCACCAGGGTGCCCTGGCCCTCGGTCTCAGCAGCAATCACAGGCCACTTGAATTTGGGGTCGTGGTGGATGGAGACCACCTTCTCATCCAGAGAGGTGGCTGACAGGGAGAAGTCTTTGGAGTCATAAATATCCAGGGGCATGACAGATCCATCACTGAACTGGATCCAGCAGCTGATGGCTGCTTCCTGTAATAAATAAAACAAATATACTCAATGCTCAGAATGATCACCCAGGGAAATCTGCTCTGTTCTGCTCTATTCCCTCCTCCTCACAAGATCCACACACCATTAGTAATCAGAAAGGAAATAAATAGGGAGAGCAGTGAAATTAATATCTTGCCAGGAAGAGAAATACTGGTCTAAAACACTCCTTGATAATAAGATTTGTTTCCACAAAGGTGCTTAAAGGAGCTGTATCCCCTGGGCTCTGCAGAATCCACTTCAGCACCGTAATAAATTGCATGTCAGGAAGCATTACCAGTGACTGAGATCATTTACTTTTGTATATTTAAATTAAAAAAACCCCCAACATTATTTCTAAACTGCTTAAAATACCAAGTCTCCTCTTATTACACAAAACACATGTTAAAAGATAGCCAATACAGAAAACAGGTCCACGCATGACTCCACACCTTCACTCCTTGATTTCTGTCTCTCAAATTAAATTAGCAGATTGTATAAGCACAGGAAACCAATCAGCTGCTTCTTTAGGAAATGGCCAGGGTAATTTTTACGCTTGTTAGCAATTAAAAGCAAGACAATAATAAAGTTGAATCTTGTGTCACAGCAATGCAGATTGTGTTCTCCAGTGTGCCTGGAGGCCTGCCCTGAATGCAAATGAATCTGACCTGGGTATTAATTCTGTAACAGAACGTGCCCAATGCTGCAGCTTTCCTGGGATCCTTGACTTTTGGCTTCCAACTTGAAACATTTTAAAGTATTTTTAAGTTTCGGAAAACATGTGCTCACCCATTTCTGAAAGTCAGGCCTCTAAGGACTCTCTATTGAAAATTGTTTTGCCACCTGAAAGAAATCTTTGTATTTGTACATTGATGGTTTACAGGCAAAATTCAGGTTGTTCTCCTGGAATCTCATTCCTGCTTCTGATGGTCTGACTTGCCCTGGTTTGGTTGGGATATCTGCACTGGAGAATCCCCAGCAGACTCCTGGCTCCATCAGTGGATTCTCTACTCTCTGAAGTGAGCTTTTGTCTGGTCAGAGTTGGGATCACCTTGCTCTGAGTCTGCCAGACAGACACCCAGCCAACCAATTAACTTGTGAAAACCATGACTACAAAAGGCCTGTTTCTTTAAATAAGCAGTTTTCCATACAGGCAGTATTTACATTCTAACTCCACGTATGCACAGGGAATAAATACATCTGATTATCCTTGAAATTGCTCCTGGCACAAAGTCATTCACCTGTTCAGAGCACGGAGAATAAAATTCCAGTTTTTGGGACTGTATCAATGCACAATCTACTGGCCTGATTCCAAAATCCTCAGAGCCACAGAGCTCCCCCTGCTTCAATGGGAGATTTGCTTCTGCCTCTATTTCAGGACAGAGCCCTAAGACTTTGCTGACACTGCCATAAATCCCAGCTTTGTGTTTATTAATCTTTGGATGTTTCTTGAAGGCTGCACAGAATTCATGTCACCAACTCTCATCCTCCCACTGTGCTGCCTAAACCTGCATAATCATTTAATAATTTTGCATTGCTTTGCTCATGGGGAAAATCACGTGCTGAGCAATGCAGGGACTGAGCTGCCTTTGAGAGCCAGCCCTTCCAGAGTGGAGGGCACACAATTTCCTCTCTGGTTCAGTGTGGATGCAGTGCTGCCCTGGCTCCAGAGAGGGACCTGTCCAGGCTGCATTTCTGGAAATGCCAAAGCTGGGCAGCACAGAGGGACTGGCAGGCACCAAGCCCTGCCCCTGAGCTGGCCTCAGGGCACTTTATTTAAGTGCCCATGTCATGGATTAGCTCACTGGCCTTCCCTCAGCCTGCCTGGCATCGATTTCCTGACTGCTGGAACACTGTGGGAGCCTGGATTTTATCACCCTATAAAGACAGCAGCTCTGCATTATTTCTCATCCTGCATCCCAAGGATCAGACCCCGTGATGGATTCAAGCACCTCAGCAGTTGGCCAGACTTCAAATGTGCATGCCATGGTCATTTCCCTTTAAAGCTCAGGACATGCTGAAGTGTTCAGAGCCCAGTGCACCCTTGATGGAAGTCCCAGACTGATGGATTTGGGTTGGAAAAAAAGTTTTAAATTGCAACGTGTACAGAAGCACAAGGACAAATACCAAGCAGGGAGAGAAGAGGACATGGCAAAGTCCAAAAGCCCTTGGTAACTGTTGGTTCCCTAATAAAGGAACTAAGGGTAGTAAGGGGAACAAAATGGTTCATGAAATCATGAATCAGGAAATGAGTCAGTGGTGCTGATTCATATTCTGGGAATGAATCAGAGTGAAAGGGATGTTCCCTGACTTCTTAAAGTGCTCACAGGAAGTAACTGAAGGAAGAAGAGTCTGGCACACCACCAGACACTTTCTCACGGAAAGGTGGAATTAAAGGGCTGATCTGGATCCCTGTGGTGGGAGGTTGAACATGGCAGGGTGTCCCGGGATCCAGTGAGAGCTGGATGGGACAGAAAAGGCCCAGTGTGTGTGCAAGGTGCTCAATCCTGGCACACCACTGAGCTGCCTGTGTTACTTATGGGATCAGCCACCACAGGAGGGGTGTTTGGTGCCTGGGGCTGTTTAAACACAGTGCCCTTTCTTTGAGATCTTTGCTTCTCTGTTTAGGGCCCCTGGTGGCCTTCAGGAAAGCCCCATAAGCAGAAGTTTCATTAGCACACTCTTTCTGGATGGCAGCAGCTGGAGATGACCCAGAGAGCTCCTTGCCCAGAGAGCAGCTGGGCACCAGTACCTGCTTTGGGGACTGGAGCAGCTCCTGTGCCACTGCAGTGGCAAAGATGGCCCTGTTGCTGCCCGGGCTGAGCTGCAGAGACAGGGACAGTCCTGTCACCAGCTGCACCCCCAGGTCAGTGATTGTCACCTTCTCGTCCAGGACTGTCACTGTCTTCTCAGCCAAGATGGCATCTGAGAGGGGGGACAGGATCTGGAGAGAAAAACTGAAGTTAGCAACAGTCATTTGGTGCAGCCCCACGTGAAATAACCACACAGAACGAATGCAGCACAGACAAGGGCTCTTTATGGTAATGGGGAGGATTACTCACAGCAGACACTATTAAAATATTATTTAAAAGGGCTACTCACATTTTGTACCTCTTCTGCAATAACAGGGGCCTTAAAACACCTTTTACCTGTGCAGCTGGAAGCAGCTGTGGCATCCCCTCTGCAATGTGCCAACCACATCTGCCTCAGACATAGTAACTGTCTGTAAATGTAATAACCACATCTGCCTCAGATGCAGTAACTAGCTGGAAATGTAACCTTCATGTGTAATTCCAGTATTTGATTAATCCTCATCTTTTGAGGTAGCAGAAATATAATGCAGCATGTAGATTTCTGTAAAATCCAGTGAATAAATGGTATTTATTTCTGTCCTGTGGAAAGGAAGGGTAATGCATTGCTGCAATAACCTCTCATGGTACTGAATACAAAATTTACAGAGAGAATTTGTTTTGGTTAAGAAAATACACACAGAGGTCAGTGCAGTGATACATGACATCCAAGATGCTCATTAGCAAGCCAGTTGAATTTAATGATCCACACAGGGTACAGAGCATTTCTGAAGCAGCTTATGAGAGGTGCTCTTTAAATACAACTTGCTCTTAGCTTTTTACCTTTGGATTTTTCTTTCCACAGTTTTATGTGCATTGTTTGGAGCACTGTTAAGTTCCAGGGCTTTAGAAAGGCATTCAGAAAATCTTTACAGATTTTGCAGAAAGTCAAAAATCCCATTTCTCCAGCCTTGCCAACGTTGTTATTGACAGGTTTGCTGGCTGTGTTCTGCCTTGGCAGTCTGGGGTGATAAACATGTTTGGAGACAGAGACTGTTTCCCTGTTCTAGTGTTTGTTAACATGTTTTCTACTTCAGTATCACTGAAATAATCTCTCTCCCCATGTCCTTTTCCTTCTCTTTTAATGAATATTTGGATTAGTATTCCAGTCCCACTTCCTTAACCAGCACTGGTTAATTTTCACTTCACCCTTTGTCAGTGCAGGCTGGGAGAAGACTGAGCTGTTCCAGCAGCTGCATGCCTTGTGATAACCCAAATCCTGCTCCAGGTTCAAAAGCAGCCTCAGACAAAAATAATCAGAAAAAGCCTCCCAATACACAGGTTGGATGAAATGAAGCAAAACTGCCATCTACTCTACTTTGGGGCACAAGATAAGGAGGGAAAACCGTCTCTTCCACGTCCTTCCAGCTCTTGCTGCAATTCTGCTCCACCCCAAAACCCCTGGCTGCGGTTTTTGGTGCGAATGCAGGCTCAGCCCAGCCCCGGGGAGGGGAGTGCAGGGAGGTACAGGAGCACAGCAGTGACTTCCCCACCTGAATTGTGGTCATTCCGAGCTCCAGCCCCACCAGCACCTGCCCCTCCTGCAGCCTGGCGATCCTGGGCTCCTCCACCTGCATGAAGTCCCTGACCAGGTCGGTGATGTCCAGCTGCCAGTCTGAGCCCAGCAGGTAGCTCAGGTGTGGCCCAGGCTCGGGGGGCTCGGCCACAAACTGTGTCAGCACCCTGACCATGGCGTGCTGGTACTGCAGGGTGCAGCCCCTGCCCCTGCGCTCCTCCTCGTCCTCGTCATCGCTGTCCCTGGCCGGCCTGCAGGGGGACAACAGCAACAACAGCAACATCAACAACAGCAACAGCAACAACATCAACAGCAACAACAGCAACATCAACAACAACATCAACAACAGCAACAGCAGCAACATCAACAGCAACAACAGCAACAACAGCAACATCAACAACAGCAACATCAACAACAGCAACAGCAACAACAGCAACAGCAACAACAGCAACA
>VZTR01007229.1:399036-441542 GCA_013400775.1 Chaetops frenatus
CAACAACAACAGCAACAACAGCAACAGCAACAACAACATCAACAACAGCAACAGCAGCAACAACAACAGCAACAACAGCAGCAACAGCAACAACAGCAACAACAACATCAACAACAGCAACAACAGCAACAACAGCATCAACAGGGACAGGCTGGGCTCTGCTGGCACAGCTGCAGCTGCTGCTGGCCCCAGCCTGCACCCTGCCTCAGGGACCAGGCTGCTTCACTCAGCTTTGCCCACTTTTATCCAAAACAGCACTTGAAATCACCAACTGGCCTCCCAGCTTTGCTGGCACATGGCTCTTCCCCAAATATCTTCTATTATTTTCCATGTCAAGTCCTTGCTTTCAGGACCTTCACACTTCTTTTCTTTCTGGATCTCCCCATAAACATCTTTGTGTTGCCATGGAAATCTCCTCGGCACCTACACACACGTCCCTCTCTGTGCAGCATTCAGGTTGAAATCACATCTCCACCAAAATGCCTTCGCTCTGATGTTAACAGAAACCTGTAATAAATGTCTTAATTTGCAGGTGGGAATACCCAGAACCTACTTTATCAATTTGTTCCTCCTGTTGTTAATAACATTGACAACAGACAGACACAGTTCTGATCTGCTCCATCCACCCTGTGGGCACTGCCAGTGTCTGTCACTCTGTGTCCTCACCCTGGGACTCTGAGCAGTGCCACTGCACCTCGCAGGGATCTGAAACAGGCGTGGGCTCGTTGTGAGCACTGCCAGTGTGGATCCCTGAGCTGCCAGGACCTGTGAGCAGGCTGCAGACTGACCAGAGCAGGTCCTTGCTGATGTCTGTGGCTGCCCCTGCCAAGCTGGGCCAGCTGGCTCTGCCCATCTCACTCCTTAGTGCTACAAAAGGAGATTGATTTCCAGTCGAGGTTCCTGCAACCTGCAGCTCCCACTTCCCTTGCAAGTCCAGAGCTGGAGCCTATTGAATAAATGTCTGGTGACCTTCAAATTTACAGCAGAATTGCATTAAGGCCAAATGAGCATGTTCAGATCCACTGGCCCAGACAGGTCCCTGGCAAGTGCACAGCCCAGGATGAACATCCTCTAATGAAACCTACCTCTTATTAGAGATGATGGGGACTCTCCAGCCCTTGATCTGATTTAGTTCTGTGTCAGAGACCTCAATCTGCAGCGGGAGACGAGGAATCCACACTGTCATTTCTAAAGGGGCACTCAGATGCTGGTAAGTAAAATTAACTATGACATTCACTTTGCCTTTCATTTCCTTCCCGTTGACAAAGACATAGTCACATCTGTCAGAAACCTGGAAATAAAAAGGAGAAGGGAAAAAAAAATATTAATGAGTCTCTTCACAAATTATAAAGTTCACCACATGCTGGGTAAGTGAGTGGGAGGAAGAGAAAGGATCTGGGTTTAAACTAGCTCCAGGTTCAGGGGACAACCAGGACTAGCAAGAGAGGTGCCTGGTGTGCCCCTAATAGCCTGTATAATTCAGCATCATTTTAACAGGCTGCCTTTTCCTGCTATCAACAGCTCTAATATTGTCTAAGATAAGGGAACAGCTGGTTTTTGGTCCTTAATTCCCACTCCAGCAGTAGGACAGACCCAGGATAACGGCAGGGAGAGAAGATTCCTCTGCTCTGCCCAGAGCTCAGCCAGGCTCCCCCAGCCCTGCTGCTCTCCCCTGTGTGCAGCCCAAGGACCCCCACCCACCTGGGGAGGAGCAGGAAGAGCTGGGGAGGGGCTGATCTCCCTATCAACCCCAAAGTGGGACAGAGCCCTTCAGGAATCCTGTCCCAGGTACCAGGAATGGGGTGGTGACAGCCCAGGGCCGGGCCAGGGAGGAGCTCACTGATGCCCAGGGGCAGAGCAGCTCAAGGCACAGGGGCCCCAGCCAGCCCTGCTGTCACTCCATTCCTCACCTGCAGCTCTGGACATCAATATTGCAGGGAGTTAGTAAATCTCACTCAAGCCATTTAGCAGCTACTGCAAGGATCTAGGTGAGCTGACAGGACCTGTTCATTACAGTTAGTTAAAATAGATGAGTAAATGTACATGTCAAATAATTTATTAACTAGCACTTTACCGTGCTGATGATCTGAAGGAATGATCTATTAGAACCCTGAACTCCTTTCACAATCCATTACCAGCCAGACCATCCACTCCATCCCATCAATGTGCTTAATATTTCTCACTCTGGAATGTACAGTCTCACCCTTGTCTGAATGTGATGCCATTTTCTACTTTCCTGCAGAAATGCTGAATGAATTTGAATCATATTTAGATATCGCCAACCTTTGTAGGATAATTGGCATTCCTAATATTATTATCTTTAAAAAACAACAATCTCCTCACAGACAAATCTATAGCAAACGCATTTCCATCTTGGCTTTGGTCTGAGCCTAGATAACACACCAAAAAAAAGCTTTTCATGGCTCTTGCAATGTCTCCTTTCCAAGCCATGTCTGTTTTAAGGTCAAACTCGAGTTGCAGGAAAGTAAGGAGTTGGTTTGCAGGCAGATTTATGGTTTTCCATCCTGGCTTGACTGAGCATAGGTAACACAGCAAAATAAAGTTTTCATGGCTCTTGAAATGTGATTCTTTTACCTCTCTAAAAAAAAAGAATCCATCCCTAAAAGGCCACTGTAGGAATGATCAAATAAATACCATCCCCTTGTGCCTTCAGGGTTATGATTTATAAAGCAAAGCGATGGTCAGGAAAAGAGAAGAGCACGCCTGGGATTGCCACTTGTGCCAGCTTCGCTGGCTGGAAGAGGAGGCAGCAGGCACTGAGAGCTCCCTGAGCTGGCAGGCAGCCCCTCCCTGCTGCAATGAATGAGCAGCACTGCTCTGCTGCAGTTTGCAGGCACTCCCAGCACAGCAGCACCAAAGCACGGGCGCAGCACAGGGCATTTTCATCCATCAGGCCAGCACAGGCACAGGCAGGTGAGCCATGGCCCTGCTCCTGCAGCCCCAGCCCAGCCTCCCCCGTCCTGCACAGGAGAGGGGCTGCCAGGGTGCAGGGGCAGCAGGGAAATGGAGCTTCCCCAGCTCCTTGGAGGTTGGGACACAGCTGCTCGTTGGGAGAGAGGCCGTGCCTTGTGCAGAGAGTGCTGGGGCTCAGCTGAGCCTCTGCAGCACAAACACGGCCAGGGGGAAGGGACTGTCCTGGGCACTGGCAGCTGGCACAGAGGGGCTGTCCCCACAGCTGGGGTGTCCCCACAGCAGGGGTGTCCCCACAGCTGGCACAGAGGGGCTGTCCCCACAGCTGGGGTGTCCCCACAGCAGGGGTGTCCCCACAGCTGGCACAGAGGGGCTGTCCCCACAGCTGGCACTCTGAGGGGGATGTCCCCACAGCTTCTGAGCCCACATTTCCCTCTCCAGCCTGTCAGGGATTCCAGCTGCTCAGGCCGGCAGCAGCTCCTTTCCTTTAGCGTTAATTCACATTAAAATGAATCCCCCAGCCCCTGCCCTGCCCCTGGCCTCCCCATGGCTGTGCTGCCAGGGCACCAAACGCCCCAGGGGAGTCCTGTGGGTGCCCTGGGTGCCAGGAATTCCCCCAGGAGCTCTGCCCTGACCCTGCACAGGTCCTGGCAGCACATCAGTGATGGGACTGAGGGGCTGGAACAGCCTGGGCACACAGCAGAGATTCCAGAAGGCCATCAAACACTTTCTAAAATGCAACAGGAGATACAAAGGGACTGCAGCAAGGTGGGTGATTTGTGGGGAAAACCAATCTGTTTGCTTCCCAAAACCCAGGGACTCCCTCCCATCTCTCGTTTCCCCCTCCTCCTGCCTTTGGGTTTTGCTGTCTGGGGGACAGCAGGGACAGTTCTCAGTAAAGGTGACAAGAGAGGAAGAAGAGCTTTTCTTTTCCTGCTAATGTGCTGCTGGAATACATCTCAGTGTTGTGGCCACCGTAATTCAAGGCCGTTACAATGCCATTAAACCCTTCTGGGGCTGTGCTCCCTTGCTAAAGCTTTCCTGGGCTTTGTGTCACTGGAGCTTTTCACACCCCCACACTGAGCTGGCTGCCATTAATTACGAGAGGCTGTGCTTAGAGCTCACAAGGTGCTCCAGAAACCCTCTCAGCACAGGGGGCTTTTATCTCTTGAGGGACTGAGGTTTGAAGGGCTTTTTTTTGGGCGTGAGCTTGGTAGGTTATAAAAGTGCTTCGGGTTTCTCTGGGCCCCTGCGGGTCCCCCTCCTTTTCTTCCATCAGTGAGGAGCCAAGAGAGCTGTGAGTGCCAGAGGCACAGCTGAGCAGTGCTGGCACAGAGCCTGCAAGGACAGTTCTGAAAGGAACAGGGGCTTTGTCTTTGCAAACAAACTCTGGGCCTGCTGTGGATAAGACACTGAGAGATACAAGAAACAATGGGAAGAATTCCACTGATTGAGGGATGGGATGAGGGAGAGCTGTCCTTACAGATAAACTGTAAATCCACTGAGAAATGAAATTGTATATTGAGAGATGAAAGAAACAATGGGAAGAAGCAGGAATTCCAGGAATTAAAAGAAGAAGAATTAAAAAGGGGGGTGTTATACATCATGTTGGGTATCAGACCTTCTGGGAAGTCTGAGCCTCTCAAACACCTCAGCCAGTGGGGAAAGAGAGGGAAATTGGGATAAAAAGGAGGCTGCCCCTTCCAAAAATGTGAGAGATCCCAAGGGAAATGCCCCATGGCCTCTCCCTTTATTGGAATAAGGTAAAAGGGACTCCTCTGTCTCCTTTTTGGACATGAACCTCAGGTGTTCGTGGATTTATTTTCCCAACATTTCCCAGTGCACCAGGCCCATCCCAAACTGGCAGTTTCTGGGGAGCTGGGTGAGAGCTCAGCCACCACAGAGTGTGGAATGTTTCAGGTGTGCTCAGCACTGCCCTCAATTCAGACCCCCAGTCCCACTGTCAGCACAGGAGAGAGAGTGAGGTCTCTGCTGCAAATCCTGGCTGTAAATGGGCAGTGCCCAGCCCTGGCTGCAGCTCTGCACTTTGGCTGCCCCCAAACTGAGCTGGCAGCCCTGCAGCTGTGCAGGGGATGCTGCTGTGCCTCTCCCCCCACCACAGGCACAGGCAGGGGCACTGCTGCTCCCAGGCACTTCCATTTCTCATTTCCTTCAAAAGCCTCCTTGTGCTCTTTGGTTGTCTCTGTCCCCTAAAACTCCCCACCTTCTGTGGGTGTGATCACAAACCAGAGAAATCAGATTTTATGAATTTCTCTTCTCTTATTTTGCTGTTTGCTGTATTGTCTGTGGAAGAAAACACCAAACTCTTGGAAGCAGCCTGGGGGAAAGGTGGGAAGAAGCAGCAAGGCCCCTCACAAACCCCACAAGGTCTCTCCTGCCTGTTCTCCAGTGAACACTGCTCCCATCCCTCTCCTGAAAGGGTTTTACTGCTTTTCCCACCACCCTTGTGTCTGTGGGAGATCTGAATTGGAGTGGCTGATACTCCTTTGGTCCCACAGACCCTGTGCTGCCTTTGGGCTGAACAGAATCCTGAGATCTAAAGGGAGGGAAGGGGGAATGTGCATCCTAACTCCCAGAAGAGGTACCAGCATCTCTCTGTCAGCTCTCAGAAATAACGGTACCTGTCTTTTCACCTCATTATCACGATGAAATCCCCGTGGGATAACAGCAAACCCTCACAGGAAACTGCTTTTGGAACTCTTACAAAGTCACAGCTCATAAGTCTTTGAAAATAAAATGTATCTTGAGCAGTTCAGGTCTCTGCATTTCAAGGGTGGCCAGTTGGGAGGGCAAGCCTGTGATATTTGCACACAAAAATCTGTATTTCGGAATCACTCTCCTGACTCTGTCCCCCACCCCCGTTCCTGTAAATGATCCTTCGCCCTACAAGTGCTCTCTCTATTCAATGAACATTTCAAGCACAGCCCTGCCCCTCGGCAAGCTCGGGGGATCTCTCCCGATTTAGCACTGCACACATTTCCCTTGGTCTGCCGGTATAAACGGGGATATTTAGCAAGGTAAGTTATGATAACGAGCCCTGCCTAAATCACTGCCGGCAGGAGAAGAATGGGGGAGCCTCTCCTCACCATTAAAAATGAATGAGGAGGGAAATAAATAAGCAAAAAGCAGCTCATTTGAGCTATAAAAGCCTTCAGAACACAAGCTGTGCACCAAGGTACAAAAGGATGAGGCCATTATTAGCCCTGTAAATCACTAATTAATGACTCGGGGGAGGTGGAGTCACCTTTAATCACCCGAGCTGAGCCCGGGGTGCTGAGATCGCTGCGGGATCGCTGAGCCCAACAAGTTGTGAAGCATAAATAAGGAGAGAACTCGGGTGAGGCTGCAGGACAGGGGTGGGACAGCCCCAAACCCACCGCCCCTGTCCTGTCCAGAGGGACCCGTCCGGCCTCCCAGGGCAGCCAGAGGGTCAGAAATCCCCGTGCCCAGACGCGGTGGCTGCAGCTGCAGCTGCAGCAGCAGCAGCGGGTCTGTAAAACCACCCCAAACCCGGGGCAGCCGCTCTGGAGCGATAATCACAGCACCCCCCGTGCTGCAGAGCGAAGATTCTCATTTTCTCCCCCAGGAAGGAACTGCGAGAGCGAGTGCAGAGGCACCGGGCTCAGGGATGCTCCTCGTGCTGCTCGGTGCCTCCGTGGGTTCAGCAGGGCAAGGAGCCCGGGCTGGGCTGGGCTGAGCCCCGGCCATCGCATTCCCGGCACGTTTGGAACTGAAACGGGTGAGGGACTCCTCTCTCAAAACAATCCCTGGGTCTGCTGGCAGATAAAGCCAGCACTGAGAGATGACAGGACACAACGGGAGGGATTCCACTGACTGATGGATGGGGTGAGGGAGAGCTGTCTTTACAGATAAACTGTAAGTCCACCGGTAAATGAAACTGGATATTGAGAGATGAAAGAAACAACGGGAAGAACTATGAATTCCAGGAATTAAAAGAAAAAAAAAAAATTTAAGAGGGAGAGGGGAGTTATACATTAGAAGGGAATGTTGGGTGTCGTTCTGCAGTGGTTTTCCTAAAATTTCAAAAAACCACTGAATCCACAGCTGTAGCTGCTTTTCCCACCCGGACACAAACATCTCCCCCAGTTTTTAGGGGTCTTGTTGCTGCCAGGCTTTCCACAGTGCCTAGCACTGCTATAAATTGATATTACCAACAGCCTGTGCACATGAAAAATGCTTTTTACTGCTCTAATCCACCCGAAGCATCTCACAGAGCACATTGATTAAGGGGACTCTGATAGCAATTAATTTCTAAGAAACATTTTGGTTTGTTCTGCAGCTCTGTGGCAAACATCAATATATTTTCCTCAGCCCAACATACCCGAGTGAAACACACAATGGGACATTTGAAAAGGACTTAACAATTCCGGGCAAACTTCCAATTGTAGCTGCAAGTTTAACAGTTCCTTTGTGATCTGACACAAGGTCCTCAGTGTGTTGGTGCTACCAACGGAAAAATCCCCTCATTAACAGCCTCTCCTCAGGAGCCACCTTTTGCTTTTTAAAATCAAGGCTTGGCAGATAAAACTTCAGTGAATTTTTCCTTCCCTTGTTTCTTCTGCCCCCGTTTCCACTGCTCAGAACAGTCACTTTCTCTCTGTGCAGCAGATTTTGCACAGGATTTACACATTTATCATTATTGTTATTATTTTTTTTAATATCCATTATAGCATTTATACATTTTGTGGGGGTTGCAGTGACAGAAGAGCAGCTTCTGCCCAGCCCTTTGAGAACACACCAGTGAGCCTCTGTACACTCTGTCCTCACCTGTGATTTATTTCTGTGCATGGGCTGCCTTTCAAGGGTTTGTCCCCAGTGAGCAGCGAGCTCAGGCCAGCCAGGGGCTGCCTGCTGTGGCCCTGGTGCTGTGTCCCCCCTCCCCTGGCCCTGCCACTCCAGCTGCCTGGGGGATGAATGTTGTATTTCAGCAGGGCTTTCAAGACACCTACATCTGCTTTCATTTTTGGGTCACGAAATTCAGTTTCATTTCAATTTCAAATGATTAGAATTATGTAAAAATATCACAACATCAAGGAAAAAGTTATTTTAAAATGGAAAAATCAAAACATTTCATTTTGGAAATGTCAAAACAAGTTGTTTCCTTGACACAACAGGAACCTGGTAGCATCGTTTTCTTCTTCTTTTATTTATTTTTTTTTCCCTGTCAGAAATGAAATTCCAAGGAAATTAGCATCATTTCATGGAGCTGCTTTCCAGGACTACAAATTCTGACTGAATAAACTCTGCCAAATTTCCCCCAATAAGCCTTAATCAACCGGGGCCACAAATCAAAACAAAACCATCACTCTGAAACCCTGTTCAATTAAAATCCACTCACATGGAATCCCTGGGACCTTTGGCACAAGGAAGAGCGCTGCTCCCTCGTGCAGGGAGGGAGGGAGAGGCACAGAACCACCTTTCCAAAAGCCTGGCAGCAATTCCCAGCTCCCTCACACACTCACTGGAGAGCTGTGTGGAATTCACTGAGATCAGCCCTCTGCAGGATACTCAGGTGTTAAACTCCCACTGAGCCCCAGGGCAGCTTGCTGCTTAAACCCCTCTAGGAATCTGGCCTTTAATCTCCCTTTGATGTATTTGTACAACAAGGATCCCATCCCCCTGTTTTACAGGGGTTTTGCAAAGCCTGATGTGTGAGGAGGAAGGAGCAGCTCAGGGGCTGGAGTTCCAGAGCTGCACCTTTGTGCTGATAAAAATCCCTGTGCAGCTCCCTGGGCCAGCCCTTCACCTCCTCACCTGGGGCAGGGGCAGGGGCAGGGGCAGGGCCCAAACCCTGCTCTAACAGAATGACAGAATCTGCTGAGTGGGAAGGCACCCACAAGGACCATCAGCTCAGCTCCTGGCCCTGCTCAGCACAGCCCCCCCAATGCCACAGGAGGGTTCCCCTGGCCCCACTGCCTGGGGGAGCCCCACACTTCTGCTGCTGCCCCTCTGACAGCCTCCCTCAGCAGCCTGGGATGCTTTGTCCCTGTCAGTGTGACCGCAGGCAGGTGTGAGCCTGGGGCTGTCTGGGCCTCTGCCACGTTTGCACAGCTCAGCTTCCCCCTGGCACTGCCATCACACATAACACAATTATGTTAACAAACCTCTCTTTGTCAAGAACTCCTGTTTTTCCCTTCGTGGCCCTGAGCTTCACTTCCAGTCACTCCTCATCTGTCCTCACCAGGTCAGTTCTGATAGACTGTGCCAGTGCAGAGCAGAGCTCTGCCTTGATGCCTTGGATTTTAACTCTGCTATTTCCCAAAGCCTGCAGTGCTCAGGGTGTGACTCTGCAGGGTTTTGGAGCCTGGGAGCTGCTGCTCTCTCATGTTCACATGGACATAACAAAGCCTCTCCCAGCTGCTCTCCAAGGACACCCAGCCTGTCCTGGGCCCAAAATGTGCAACCCAACAGCTTGAGAAGGGGGGGTGAGCTTGGGGAAATGCCATCATGAGCTCAAGTTTGAATTGGGGAATTGATGCTGATCTGCAAATGGCCCAAAGCTCTAAAGGGGTGAGGAACTCGTGGCTCGGGGCCCATCTTGGGCTCCATGGTGAGAGCAGCCTCTGGCTCCCCAGGCTGGGCCTTTGAAGGCCTCTCAGATCCATCTCCACCTTTATTCCCTCCCTCCCTCCTGCCTGGCTCTGTTTCCAGGGAGCCACTTCAGGCTGCAGCCTCACCACTGAATTCAGATGCCTCTTTCCCAGCTGCTGCTCTCAAGGGGGTGCCTGGGACAGAGAGAGGCCACCCCCATGTGCTGAGCATGAGGAGTGCAGCTCCTCCACACACCCTGTGCTCATACCCAGGGAAATCTGTTTTTGCTCTGCTAGAAAAAGTAAGATCCTCCCTTTAAAGGGTTTTCATAACTTCATGGAAAATTGCTTTACAGCCAATAAAATATAGAAATCCTTTGGCATCAACTGGTGAAAAAAGAAATTACCACCCTTACTGTAGTTTTAAGCATGACTGCTGGTAAACTGTGGTCCAACAAAACAACAGCTGCTGGTTTTCTTTGTAAAGAGAAAGAAATAGAGAAACTGTCTTAAAATGCTTTTTCTTTAAGGCTGTAAGAGAAATGTAAATTCTTTCAGACCATTTTGGACTTTTAAATTAGTTAGAAAAAAGCACTGGGCTGATACATGCTCTGCCTCCTTGGATCCACTCATCTTTCATCTCCATCACTGCACTGCAGACTGGAAGCACTGCTATTTTTTTGACAACATTCTCATTTTTCCAGCTCCCAAGAAATCTCTAGACAGGGGCTGTCAGTTCTAATTATGCAGCTCGTGCTGCAGCAACAGGTGGTTACCAAGGGACCCAGGGACAGCATTTCACCTTTTGCCAACCATGCCAGAGCCTGGCCCTGCTCCTGGCACGGCTGCACAGCGGGGCAGGCACCTGGAACAGGAGAGCTGGAGGTGCTGGCTCCTCTGCCAAGCCTTCCCAAAAACACCTGCAAGGGGCACCTGGGCTGCCTGTGGGCTCAGGCTGAGAGCTCTGTGGGGATTCACAGCAGCCAGAGCACTGAGAGCTCAGAGCTATGGAGGTGTGGAGCTGTGCCCAGGTAATTCAGCTCCACACCTCCCTCCAGACTGAAAGGAACTGAGGGTTTGTCTTTACAAACAAGCTGGGGGCCTGCTGTAGGTAGGACTGACACAGAGATGTGAGGAACACTGGGAAAAATTCCACTGCCTGATGGATGGAATGAGAGAGAGCTGTCCTTACAGATAACCTGTAAGTCCACTGGTAAATGAAATTGTATATTGAGAGATGAAGGAAACAATGGGAAGAACCAGGAATTCCAGGAATTAAAAGAAGAAAAATTAAGAAGTGGGAGGGTGTTATACCTCAGAAGGGAATGTTGGGTCTCAGGTGTTCTGGGAAGGCTGAGCCTCTCAAACACCTCAGCCCGTGGGGAAAGAGAGAGGGAAATTGGGATAAAAAGGAGGCTGCACCTTCCAAAAATGAGAGGCACCCCAGGGGAAATGGCCCATGGCCTCTCCCTTTATTGGAATAAGGTAAAAGGGACTCCTCTGTCTCCTTTTTGGACAGAAACCTCTGCTATTTTCCTAACAAGATGATGCCCACAGCACTGGGCCCCCTCAGCAGCTCTGTGCCAGAGCCCCTGGCAGGGGACACAGCATGGGCAGGGCACAGGGACTGGAGGCTCAGGGATCCAGGCCTGGGGGAGCCCAGTCCCAGCCAGCAGGGCTCTGGCAGGCTCTGGTCCTACCCCAAAGAGCCCCAGTTGTGTCCCCAGGCAGGAGCAGGGCTCTGTTCCAAGCTGCTGCCCAAGCACTGCTGGGTTATCTGTGCATGGGGATGGCTCTGAGCCAGGGCAGGCACCAGAGCAGGACCTGCCCAGCCTGGCAGGGGATGAGACTGCACTGGAGAGGGGGCTGGAAAGGCCCTGCAGAGAGAAGAGAATGCCAGAATGGAAGGAGAGGGGTCTGGGCTCCTCTGTGCACTCAGAGCTCAGCGTGTGCCCCCTCCCCAGCCCAGATGTGCAGGCACCAGCCTGAGCTGAGCCATTTCTCAGCTGGCACCCAGCAGAACCATGGCCAAACCCTCTGAAACCACTCAGGCACCACCCCAGCAAGGGCACTGCCTTTCAGTCACTCCAACGCAGCCAAAGGGAGATGAAACATGCTCAGCCATGGCAGACTTCAGAGCTACAAGGACAAAGGCATTCCCATCTTGGTAACAGGAGCACTTCAAAGGGTTTTAAGGATCCAGTCTTGTTGCTGCCAGAGAGTTTGTCCAGGAAAAGTCTAGTTCCACTCCACTGGCAAGCGTTCAGATCTCCAACATCACAACTTAGGGGGAAAAAAAGGGAAAATCTGTTGCAATATACAGATACTCATGCATGCACAACAGGCTCTGGAAAGTTGGCCAACACTTTGAAGTGACAGGGGAAAAATAATGCAAGAGCAAAGCATGAAAAATTTCTGAGAGAGTCCTGTGCCTTTTTTTAAGCCAAGAATCACTTGCAGAGAGGCATTTCAAAGCAGGACTGTGCTCCAAGAGCAGAGCAGCAGCCACAGTACACAAGTGGCAGATGAAAGCTGCCAGCAGCCAGCACGGAGGGGCTGGAGAGCCAGAGAATGTTTCCCAAAGCTCTCCTGCTGTCAAAGTGACTGCGGAGTCTGCACTGCAATGGGAGAGGGAATCCTTCCCCACCGAGCTGAGGGTGGGGATGCTGAGCAGGGACGGGGTTCCCTGAGCACAGGGCACAGCTGTGACACAGGGTCCCAGTGGCCCTGGCTGGGGGAGGCACTGGGATAGGGCTCAAACCCACCACACCTGTGCCAACAAACCCCTGTGTGCCCCAAAAACCCCCTGCGTGCCCCAAAAATCCCTGTGTGCCCCACAAACCCCTCTGTGCCCCAAAAATCCCTGTGTGCCTCAGAAATCCCTCTGTGCCCCACAAACCCCTGTGTGCCTAAAAATCCCTCTGTGCCCCACAAGCCCCTGTGTGCCTAAAAATCCCCCTGTGTGCTCAGAAATCCCCGTGTGCATCTCTGCTCCCAGCAGGCTGGAAGGGATCTCTCCTCACCATTCCAGCCCACAGCTCGCACCCCCTGCAGACCCCCCTGCTCTCCTCTCATTTTACATCCCCCAGCATCCCCCCCTGAGGGGCTGAGCTGAGCCCAGGCTCCTCCAGCCCTTCTCTGGGGACAGAAATCCTCCAAAGCCACTTGCTCCCTGCCCTGAACAGGGGTCATTATTCTGACAAATTAGTTAAATCTCTCTCAGTCAGCAACGGGGACCCTGAATTATTCAACATGCATCTGTCTTTTTCCCTTACAAAAATGGCCTGTGAAGCAATAAGTGTATTTCACTTGAACCACTTCTGAAAGATGTAAGACAGTTTGGGTTCACTCCAGTGCCCCTTGAAGTCAATGGGAGCCTCTCATTTAATTTTCATTTAATTAATTTCATTAAATTTGCAGATGATGCCAAGCTGGGAGGGGTTAGAAGTTCTGTGGAGAACAAGCTTAGAATTCAAAAAGATCTTTGTAGCGTGGAAAATTCTCTGAAATAAATAGATGAGATTGAAGAAAGGTAAGGGCAGAGTATAAAGCTGGATAAAAACAATTCAGTGCAGGATGGGGAAGATTGGCCTGGTGACATCAGTGGAGAAAAGGATTTGAGCTAGAGAGGACCTGACTAGAAACTCTCCAGCTCCAGGGGCTACTGAGGACTGGAAGATGATAATTAACAACTGCAGCAATACTTAAGATCTGTTTGGAGAAATGACTTCCAGGAATGTTTTCCCCAGCTGGAAATATTGTTCCTTTCACCTCAGTTTGAAAATGTCAGGGATTTTTAAGCCTTGTAGTGAGATTTGTGATGCACAGCTTCTCCTGTCTCTAGTCCACTCCTGTCATCCACAAGAAAGGTGGGGTTTCTGAGTAAAAAAAAGCAAGCAAGTATTTAATCCTTGTTCCTCTGATTCAATATTGATCACAAAAGCAAAAGCAGGGGCTGTTGTAGTGGGAAATGTGTCTGGCACAGTAGCAGAGGCAGCAGAACACAGCCCCTGGGAAAGGCTCCCTTGAGAGCTCCTCTGAGCTTCCAGAGGACTCCAGGCACCCTCCTGACCACCTCAGTGAACTGAAGTTTAGCCATTTATGCTGCTGGAATGCAATTAAATGAGTTTGCAGGGCACAAGGTAAATGCTGCTTCAAACTTCCTTCTTTCCCTACAAGAAGTGAGGAAATGCTGACGATGTTCTCACCTGTATTTACAGCAGTGGCTGTGAAGCATTCTGACGTGCAAGACCAGCCACTGCCTGAAAATTGATCACATTTCACTAAATCAAGGAGGTTCAAGGAAAAAAAACATATCCAGAAGGTGGAAGAAAAGGCATCCTGTTCTCCTCAGACAGCTGAACAACAGCCTGGTTTAGGACCAGTGAAATCACCATGGATCAATACTGTTTCATTTCTGTGTCTCTTTCTTTGCACAGCCAGGTAAAATAATCACAACAGTGGTGCTGCTGATGAACATTTTATATCTGAACTGCTCCCATTATCTAACAGCATTTCAGCATTTTGCAGAAAAGCCTCCTGACAACGCTTTGTAAAGCTCCTCATAGTGAGGGCTCGGTGCTTCTGACATCAATGAGTGTCTGTGTGCATTTTTTCATACAAATACCTGTTTCTATAGCACAGCTCTCAGTATCCTCATTGTGGCAGTGAAGGAATTAACAGTTTACAAAGCTTTTCCAGGGTCACAAAGTGCTGGGGAACGTTACCTGCAAATGCTGTCTGGGGTGAGAAATGAAGTCTCACTACTGTGATGTCTGAGAATAATCAACCAAACAATTAAAGCAGCTACATTTAGCACAAACAGGAAAGCCAGGCCAGAAACCTTTCCTCTCACATAGTCTAGAAAAACTTACCCAGCAAACCCACTCTGGTGGAATGGGTGGAAGTCCAGGTGAGGACTGAAGAGATGAAGTTTCTATTTCAGCTCTGCCATCTGTCCTCACGAAAGGTGTGGTTTTTGTGCTCTGTTTATTCATTAATGTTTGATCCGTGGCTGTTCACGTGGCAGGAGGGGCTCTGATGGGCACTGGGGCTCAGTGCTGCTGGGAGATGCTGCAGGTGCTTTCCCAATTCAAAATGTGCTCCAAGAGACAGTGCCAGGCATGGCAAGAGCAAATCCCTGCTCAGCTCTCCCCCAGACACAGCCTGGGGGGCTCTGGGGGCTCCACAGCAAAGAGAGTTGTTAAATCATGCCCAGGGTCAATGCAGAGTAGGAAAACATCAGCTTTTCTCCCCATAACCAGAGAAGAAAGCCCAGCTGTGCCCCAGCTCCCAGAGCAGCCAGGGCAAAGCAGAGGATCTTGCTGCCAACCTGAGCCCACAGCTCCTCCAGGCTTCCTTTTTCCTTCAGAGAAATGACAGGAGGAGCACATTCAATAAAACATTCCAGGAGCTGGTTCCAGCAGGGAGAGGGAATCGAAGGTGGAGGATAATTTGAAAGCATTTTGTAAGATTTTAGCTGCTTGTTCCCTATTGACTCTGATGGGAGCTGTGCTGCTTTGATCTTCCAAATGCTTTCACACTCCTTCCATCCTGACAAGCACTCATAGCACGGAGCTATTTGCTGGGAAATTGAGGTGACTCCTGATAGCTGAACTATCTTCAAACAACCAAGAGGGAAGAACAGCCAGACTATAAAAGAGGCTCCACCTGAACACAAACCACCCTGTTGTAAAGACACACCCTGCACGTTCTGTGTTTAGGGATTGGTGATGTTAATAACAAAGTCCTGTGGCTGATCAAGAAGCCCCAGTGAAGCTGGATTTGATGTGATGCTGTATCTCATGTGAAGCTGGATTTTATGTGAACCTGGATTTGATGTGAAGCTGGGCTTCCTATGAATCTGGATTTCACATGAAGCTGCATTTCACATGAAGCTGTATTTTACATGAAGCTGCATTTCACATGAAGCTGGGTTTCATGTGAGGACACTGGGGTGTGGAAGCTGCAGGGATGAGCAGCTGTGGGTCAGTGCTCTCAGCAGCTGGATCTTTTCCAGAAAACTCCTATTTAAAGCTTAGGCAACCTGTGGACAGCCCATGGGCCAGCTGCCAGCAGCCTGGCTGCCCCACAGGGTGAGAGGAGGAGAGCCTCAGGAATGGCCAGGCAGATGAGTGGAGCAGTTTCCATGGCAAGGCTCCCCAGGAGCTGCTGATGGGACTCGGGGGCACAACACAGGAGTGTCTCACACCTCTGCAGGGCACACAGTGACAGCCCAGGGCAGCCTGTCCCACCCCTGGCACTTCACAGACACTCCTGCTCTTTCAGAAAGAGCTCACAGGCAAACCCCAGCCGCCCTCATGGCTTCAGGGTGGGTGCTGTGGCTGCTGGGCACCCTCGAGCCCCTGGGCAGGCACCCCCTGCCTGCCTGGCAGCACCTGGGCCAGCTGCACCTTCCCCTCTTGCCTTCCAGACACCAGCTCAGGTGAGCTGGCAAACTCCTCCTCAGGTATAAGGGCTCTCTGCCTCAGGAAGATGCTCTGGACTCGCTAAGATTCTTCAGATTTTATTTTTCCAGAAGCAGAGGTGATCCCCACCATGCAGAACCAGGTAGTAAGAAGGGAAAAGGTGATTCCAGGATGTGCAGAGCTCCTCCCTGGGCTCTCCTCTGCTGTGGCTCATCCATCTCTGTACATGGAAGTGCAGAATTCAGTGGGCTGAGATACAGCAGGTAAGAACAGGGTCCCTAATCCTTTTCTGGTCACTTGTTTGAAAAGCAGGACTCCATCCAAAGGAGGGAGAAGGGAAATGAAGATGTGGTATTTGCAAGAGAACTATGACTGCTGCAAATCTCAGTGAGGAGTTATTCATATCCATCCAGGACTGCTGGGAACGAAGCTGCAATCCCAATTTGTTGCTTTCCAAACTAAAAATGGGTTTTTCTATCACCCTCAGACACTGAGAGGAGGTTTCAGCACAATTTCATCTGGATCTTTGAGCCTTCTTCCCTCAGACATGTGCAGACATGGAGATTTCCATTCCTAATTTCCATTCCTCTGCAGTCAGAGATGGATAGGTGGGAATCCTGAAAGGCTTTCACAGGCTGAAACACATCTTTCCACGTTAGCAGGCACTCAGGTGGAATCTGCAGCTGCCCTACCTCCTCTTAAGGACAAAAATCCATCCAGGGAAGTGGCCTGGACAAGTCATTTCACCAATTCTTCCAAACCCTCATTGCTGGCTGGCATGGAAATGTCACTGTTTAGGCTCTTTGGATCACAGCAATTCCTTATTCCCAGAACTCCTTGTAAAACTTCTGACTAAATTTATGAGAAAAGGTAATTTTCTTAATACAGCAACTGTGTGCTGCAGAATCTGCAGGCTCCCTTGCAATACATTACTCCTCACACAATTTTCAAGCCCATCTACCTTGAGCAAACCTGGCTGTTTCAGCTGAAGTTGTGCAGCCTTAGGCATTCCTTGCCACATGAGCAGATGATCTTTTTAACACCTCGAGTTTCTGAGTTTCACATCATTCACTAAATCAATCTCCCTTTCATGGTGTGTATTTATACCAATGCCCAATTCCATTACAACTCTCTCTTATGCTTTCTCAATTTCCCCTATTTTTCTTTTTTAGCTCTATAATATAATTTCAGTGGCTTACTCAGAGGCTGTCACTTCGTATTTACGAACTGAAACCTGACTGTGCATTATTACTTTATTTCTCTGAAAATCCATGAGAACTAATGCAGTGACTCAATTTCTACCAAGAGGCTTTATGTTTGGTTTCCTATCTGGCCTCTAACCTTCATTCCCCCAAACAAACTTTTACATCTCTATTTACATCCTGGGATCATTAAAGCTCTTTTCATCTCCCTGTCTCAATGGCTTCAGAGGCTGTAATGCATTTGAGCAGGAATTTAATTGGGAACTGCTCTTTTCTGCATTTCAGGCTACATTTCACGTGAAAGGGTAAAAAATGCCTCTGACAAATGAAAGACTTGGAAACAGCTCCAGGCTAGGTTAAGTTTTAGTGGAGCAATCAGACACTGGGAGATCCTGGTGCTGGGCCCATTGCACAGGAAGCTGGCACTCATTTGGTATCTTTGTCAGAAAATCCCCAGTCTGCCTCTGCTTTGCCACGACACCCATGCAGGCACAGTCAGGTTGCTCCCAGCAAGGATTTTCTCTATTTTCTTTCTTCAGAGAGTGTGGAATATCTGAGAGCCCCATCCCAGAGACACTGTGCTCAGTCTTGGCCCACCTGCACTCCTGTCCTGAAGGGCACAGGAGCCACACGAGGCTGCTGCAGACACCTGCACTGGTCACTCTCCTGCCTGAAGGGCCAGGCTGGGCTCAGGAAAGCACCAAACCCCACAAAAGCCTGGCTGGGTGCTGGCCTCCATAGGGTTCTGTCACTGAAACTCATTCAGACTCCCTGCAGTGCCCAGCACAGACTGGCTCCAGATCACACTGGGTTCCACCAGCCCTGCACCAGGTTTTTCCCTCCCTGGTTCCTGTGCTGTTCAGGGAAGGAAGTCCTCTCCCAGATAAATGAGATTCTGGGACCATCCCGCTCCTTCTTCTTCCCCAGTAATTTATTTTCTGCAGTTTTCCTGTGCTGAGCACATTTTATGCTACTTAATGTCTCATTTTAGGCACTCAACAACAACAAAACAACCAGCCAGCCTGTGGAGGAAGCTCTTGTCAGTAATGAGGCTTGCTGGAGATCAGATGATAGCTGTCAGCTCTGGGCTCTGAGGAGTCCAGGATGAGGTTAATCACACCTCCACACAGCTTCAGAGAAATGAGTATCAATGAATGCTGTCCAGCTCAATCTGCTCGGGGAAAAGAGAGCTCCAGATGAGATCAGACACTCAGCATTGTTTAACCTGGGAACAAAGGGCACAATTTGGAAAACTACTTGTCAAGGTGTCTTCAAAAATCAGCGTAGCCCATCCACTGTGCTGCCAGGGGCCTGTGAAATCCCTGCCAGGGGATTCTGAGCCCTGGGGAAACACTGGCTTTCAAGACTTGTTACAAGCTTGAAACTCAGCTCAGCATCATCAAAACGTGTGAAGAGCTTTCAAGGAAACGCAGGCTGACTTTTGGCTGTGGCACTGGAACGAGTGGAACTGGCTGTGGCTGAGCTTTGCTTCCAGCTGCAGCTGATGCCAAACCCAGCCCGAGCTGTGCTCGGGCACCAACAGCTCCCCAGGGAGGAACAGACTTCCCCCTCTCCTCATCTCACAAAGTGCACAGCAATCCCATTAACTCCACTGGCTAAATTTGGATTTTCAGTGGAGGAAGGAGATCCAATCATTAACAGAAGTTGTACGTGTGGGTGCATGTGAGACTGACTTCTTCTTTCAGTGACAGCCAAGTGCAATTAATATAATGCTCACAGACAATGCATAAAATATACTTTAGCACCATCCATTGTGCCTTTGGAAGCCTCCTCACCAGGGCAAATGATACTTCCCTTCATTACTGGAGTTTCACTTCTGCCTCTGTGCCTTTTAGTGGAATGAAATGGAGCATGTAATGGAACGTCATATTCACAGATTCCACTTGGTCTCAGCTCCAGGTCTGCACAAAATCCCAACCACCACAACAGCTTTCCACACGCTCACAAGTGCTCAAAGAAATTGCTGAGGGCACTCAAATCCCCAAGTCTAAAGAAGATGCCCTAAATTTACCCAAACAAAACTCCTTTACAGCTGCAAAATAATTACCTGCTTGCAAATAATCACATTATTTTTAACAGTTGTTATACAGAACAGATTATTTAAGTTGGGAGAAAATATCAGCTTTGTATAATACCCACCTGCTCTAAATACACAGTTACACTTTTAGTTAAAGTTGAAGAGCCATTAAAGCCGCTTTCTGTAGGTGCTTAGGTTTCTAATTTGCAATTAAATTAATTGGATTTGAATGCCTAAATTGATTCAGAAATCAGGCTTATCATCCAATAACCAGTTAAACAGGATGATGCTGCAAACCAAGGCTGAAAGAGGGAAGCTGCTCAGCATTTCTGTGGGCAGCTGATGGGGGAAGCAGCAGCACTGCTGCGTCCTGCAAACAAACACAGCACCAGGAAAGGCAGGAGAGCAGAGCCTGCCACTCCTGAAAAGCACAGGAACTGTTACCAACAGCCGTTCCTGCTGATAAACTGCACCAGGGAACTCCTGCTTTTCTGGCCTCTCCAGCACTTTTCAGGTGTGTTTGACTGGTTTACCTTCTTTTCTCTTTTAATCCTTAAGTACTGCATAGTTTTTTACATAACTGCAAAGAGACGAAGTGCATGGGTAGCCAAAAGTCACCATCCCCAAAGGAATGCAAAGTGGTCCAGACAATGAATGGAAGAGAAGAAATCTCCAGCCAACCGACCTGCACAGACTCAGTTACGTAAGAAATCTGAAAACATTTCTAAATCCTTCCTCACTCAGCCAGTGATGTTTTATCATGACAGAATTTAGCATGGGCTGTGATTAAGTGAAATTGAACAGGAGTGATTTCTGGAGAGCCTGGGCTGTGTCCTACTTAGGGTTATGTGTGTTATTAACAACCATGATGATGATGATGCTTATACATTACATTTTATATCTCTAAGCATTCTTTGGGGATTTAGCATTAATGCTCTTTATCTGCCAAGGTAATTCAGCACCATTATGCACCTTTTGTGTGTGTCTCTGCTGAGACAGATCAAATAAATGAATCAAATAAATGTGCCAGGGCCCACAATGGCACAGGGATGTCACAGCTGAGAGCCCACACTGTCACCAGCACATTTCAATGCAGCACCTCAGAAACCATGCCAGGGGATATCCAGCTGTTATCCAATCTTATTAAGGAAGAAATGAAAATCAAGTGTCACACGCTGTGTGCAGGCTGAGCCCTTATTAGAACCTGCAAGGCCTGAAATCCCATCCCAGGCTTAGCCATTAGAGCAGAGCTCCTTCCTTCATTAGAAACAGGGCAGAACAGGACAGCAGTAAAAATTCAGGTTCATTATGGCCTTTGACCCCAGCTCATGCAGATTTCCCTTCTCCTGCATAAAGGCATGTCCAGAATCACCCCTTGTTCTTCCAATTCCCTCTGAGAGCTCTGGGAATCCTGCAGATATTCCATATTCAGGATACTTCAGCTCTGAGCAGCAGTTTCTCCGTTTAACTCCAGAACACGAGCCTCCCCCTCAGCAAATCCTGACACAGTCCTTGGATTTGAGCACATTTAAATCAGCTGGAAATACCTCATCACACGTATTTTTATTTTAGCAAGAACAACCCCTTCCACCCCCAGTACAACACCTGGACAGTCCTGCACACGACAAGCAGCAGCAGAGTCATTTAGTGGCTGTGGGAAGTCCTGGACTGGGCTGAGCACAGTCATTCACACAGCACTGTGTCACCCTGTACTGCACAGAGCTCTGTGCCATGCTCCGGGGGAAGGCTCACTCACCAGAGAGGGTGGCAGACAGTCCCTGCGACTGCAGCACACGCTGGGGCCTCTCCTAGAGGAGGAATGGCAATTTATAACCATTAACACAAGCTGCTGCTTTGGGGACAGGTGTCAGTGGAGGCTCTGAGCCCAGCTCAGCTCGGTTTCTGCCAGGGAACATCATCTGCTGCCAGGGCTGCTCTGCTGCCTGAGCCCGGGGCAAGGGAGCTCCTTTCCCCCTCTGCAGTGTCTGCTCCTTCCTCCCTCAGCACGTTTGCTCTGCAGAGAACCCAAAATTCTCTTCCCACCGAGGTGATGGAGCATTTCTCAAAACCAGGGTTGAGTATGCAGGGTATGAGGTGGGGCTGGAAAGCAGCTAAAACCCCCAAAATGCCCTTTGCAAATCCAGGGGATTGGGACATTCCCCCAATGCACAGAAATAGGGGAGGCACCTGGAAAACCTTTCCCCTCCTTCCTGAGCCCCTTGCCCGAGGAGACTGACAGGCACAGGGATGGGATCAGCCTTTTCCAGGGCTGGGAATGGTGCTCAGGATGATGCTGTGGCAGCCAGGGAGTGCCTGTGCCAGTCCCAGGTGCCACTGAACAAACACACACACGGCAGAGAGAGGCACTGCTGGCCCCTGTCCCCCTCTCTGCTGCTGATTCCTGCCCCAGAGTCACTCCTTTCCCAGTGCTGGCACTGGGAGCACCCCAAAATGAGCTGAGCAGGCAGCTCATTCACCACAAAAATTAAGAATGGATTCCTTTTCCCTCAGCTGCACTCGTGGGCAGCAGGGCCAGGGCTGGCAGCTCGGTGTGAGCTTTGAGCAGTCACAGAACTGCACCTCAGCACTTTGGGGACCTCCATCAGCCCCTCCTGGGCTCAGCAGATGATGGGATTTGCTCACTGGGGTCTCCCCTGGCATTACTGTTCAGATATTCTTTGGATCTTGACTCATTCTTTTTATGGATATAGACATGCTCCCCCCTATAAAGGAAGAGAAATACCCACAGAAAGAGATTATCATCCCTGCCTCTACAAAACACTTATTCTTTCCCAAGAACCACAAAAATCCCAGATTCCTGGGTACCTTCTGTAGAAAGACACCTCAATTCAGAAATTATTTAGATTTTTTTTTCTCCATTACAGAGAAGTTTTTTATCTTATAGCTCATAGGCTTTCAGAAATATAAAGGAAGTGCAGGCAGCAGGGACTGTGGCAGTCCCACTGGGGTTTTCAGCATGGATGATTACAAGAAGGCAAATAACACCACAGAAAGCTCCTTACTTCCCAAGATTCACATCAGAATGATGAATTGGCAGAACATGAAAGAGACAAATCCAGTAACTTCAACAGCTTTAGGTGAGTTTCAGACAATTCCTGGGAGATGCAGGTCTGTTGTACAGGTTCTACAGTCAGAATCCATCTTTGCCACATCTGTTTTTCATACCAGAGAGGGATTCAAATTGTGCCTTCTCCCTTTATAAGCAACACCAGCAGCACATGAACTGAACTCTACAGTTGTTATTACAACTTTCAGCTTTGACAGTGCATTTCCCTGAGTTTGTCCTGTATCCTGATCACTGGAGCAGAGCAGAAAAAGCATTTTCATTTTTAAAGCTGCTCTATCCTAAGGTGAAAAGGTCAGATAGATTTCGATGTCAGGAATTCTGAAACTGAGTTGAAATGACAGGACACGATTTCATCATTTTCTATCAAAATGAAATGTTTGGACATTGCAGAAAATAAAAACATACATTTGCTGACTTAAATCAAGATCGTCTCCAAGACAGGTCTAAAATTTTTGGGGATGGAATAAGGCAGTTGAGCTGGTGATGTTCCTCCCCTTTTGATTTTTCCCCCCCTCTGTCACTCCAGTGACTGGAGAAAGATTCAGGTTCCCCCTGAAGTGCAGCAGTGTAAGGGAGAGAAGGACCAGCTGTTAAAAGTTTCATGCTTTAAAACACTGCCTGCTTCAGGCTACTTTAAATGCCCTGACACTTCAGCTTCCATAAAGTCTGCCACACGATTTAAAAAAATGTTATTTTGCCACTGATCAAACCTCACTAAGCGTTAGTGAAAGATTTATCAGCCAGCAGCAGTATTTTACAAATTGCCAAGTGTGCTGTTCTCCCCTCCAACACACTCCAAAGTGTCAGGGCAGAGCAGCTGCCAGCCCTTCCCTGGACCAGAAAGGAGTTTCCATGCCACAGTTCTGGCTGCAGCAGTGGCTCCCCAGCCCTGCAGCTCCCTGGAGAGCAGGAGGAGGGATCAGCATCCCTGCCTGCCACAGCCAGGGACAGACACCCTGCAGGGGATGGCCACAGTGCCAGGCAGCCCCCCCAGAAAGGGCTGCACAGCTTTGGGAAATGGGAATTCACCTGCCCCCCTGGAAAAATCCTACCTGCCCCCCCTGGCAAATCTCACCTACCTACACCTGGAAAAATCCCTCCTGTCCTCCTGGCAAATTCCTCCTGCTCCCCTGGAAAAACCCCTCCTGCTCCCCTGGAAAAACCCACCCCTCCTGCTCCCCTGGCAGCCCTGCCCCATCTCCAGCAGCAGCAGGAGGAGGTTTCCAGGAGGAAATCAGCTGCAGGGGTTTTGTTGGAAAAGCACCCAGGTTTGGATAACGCAGGGGTTTGGAATGCAGCCCTCTAAGAAATGCACAGTACAACCCAAAAAAAGGGGCAGAGGAGCTGAATGCTGCTCCCAGTGCTGGTCCCAGCACTGTGGGGATTCTGAAAAGAGCTGAGAGCCCTGGGATTTGCAGGTGTCTGATCAAACAAAATGAGCATAAAGGTGTTTTCGTAGCCCAAATGCACATTTTCAATTAACTCATCAAACTGAAAAGCCAGAGCACTGGGAAGAGTTGCTTTGGAAACTTCCAGGCTTTGGTGAGCCTTGAAAAAAAATGGCCATTTGGAAACAGAAATGTCTTTTCAAAATGGAAGATTAAAAGAAGCTGGTTTTTCTTCTCATTCTTGATTAAAATCATCCTGAGAGCCTATTCTTTACTAGTAACTCAGCAAAAATAAAGTCTGGCAAAAATCTCCCTTTTTTCTCTCATTAGCTCAGTAGGAGTTTTACCTTCTACAACTGGTCAGAACTTTACAGCAGTTTGAAATTCACACCTGAACTCTCCTGTGTCTCACAGTCCTCATTTGTGAAGCAGATCCTATAACACACCTCCAGTTTTTGGTGTGGTTACTCTGTCATGCCAGACCAACTAATTTCTAATCATTTCTCAATAAAAAATTGCCTCAATGGACTAAACTCTGCTCTGACATACTCAGCTAAGTTCGAGTGGGTGCAGTTTGGCACAAAATGAGTCAGTGCAGAGCTTGGGCCAGCTCTTTAAAGTCCTTTGAAGTCTCAGATGAAAGAAGTGAGTAATAAATGTGGACCCTGAAATGAAAAGAAGAATGAGGTATCCTCATCCTGCAAGGAAAATGAGCTTAACCTCATCATTAATCAACACCAAAAAACCAGGAATAAAAGCTAAGCCAGGAAGACATAATCAATCTGTTAGATGCTGCTTGACAGATGCATTGAAAAACAGCAACAGCAAAGACCCAGAGAAATGTAATCTTAATCTTTGTATTTCCATGGGCATCTTAAGCAGATTTCTCTTCCATTTTCTATTCCCTACCCTAATGCCCAGAGAACAGAAACACTAATTACTGTTGCTTGCTGAAGGCTGGCCAGTAATTATATATCTTTATCTTCATTAGGGGCCTGTGAACAAGGCTTGGGCTGAGACAGAGCAGGTAAACTGGAAACTCTGAGACACATTTTCAATTAAGAGCTCGCTTTAAACTCATTTTGGCTCTGCAGAAACCTCTCTGCTGCTGCAGGAGGGGAGAGCAGGAGCCCAGAACATCCTGATCTCTGCTGGTTTGACACAGGGCTGTCATTAAAGTGTTATTAATGTTGTGTATATATAGGAATAATATTAAACACACAAGCACTGGTTGGTATATTCATGTATACAGGCAGTGACTGAAACTTCAGAAAGCAGAACTGATTTTTTACATGGCTTCCAAATGATATATCTGCTTTCAGAATATTTTTTTTTCCAATTCACCAAAAAAAAATTAAATAGCAGATGAGTGAGTTAGTAGGGAAAAATCAAATAGTAGATGACTGAGTTACTAAGGACTTGTCCATTAACTCCCACAACACAAGGACAAATAATTTCCTTCTGTTTTGAAATCTACATTAAGTCCAACAATTTGCTACATTTGGCAGATTTACCAGATCCAAAAGGGCTTCACAGGAGAAAAAAAAACCCCAAACTCTAAAGGTTCCTAATTACACAGCCAGAAAGACACATTTAATCAGAAGATACCAGCATCTAAATAGGAACACTGAGAAGATTCTAAAAGGGAAGCATAAAAAAATACTCAACTTTGAAATTGCTGGGGTTCATCTCATGTCTAAGAAATCACCATGAAGAAATTATTTAAAACAAGTCCAATGAGCATCAAATTTTCTTTCTTTCTTTCTTTTTTTTTTTTTTTTGTCAGAGAAGATCTTTAGAGATAGCTCAGGAAAAACCATTTACACCTCTGGCCAGCTCTGTTCTTCCCTTATTCTGCCCCGAGCTGTCACTGGCTCTGTGACATGAAGCCACCACGTTTATGGGAATGTCTCAAACTTCCCACGTGACAGTAGCAGAATTTATTCATCTGTGCCTACAGAGGCAGAAAATTCCCACTGGGAAGGGCGGTTCTGAGGTGCTGGGGAGCCAAATCCAGCCCTGAGCTGCTGAAGGAGCTGAGGTAAAGCAGAACCCTCAGGGATCCAGGCAGCTCTGGGCAAAGCAAATCTCCAGGGGCCAAGTCCTCACTAAGGAGAAATTCCCAGGAAATAGTGGGATTTTAATCCCAGCAATTCCCAGCAGCTGGGAGGGTGCCCTGGAGGGTTTGTAATCATTTTGGGGTATCTGGTTATCTGAACTACAAAAATAATTCAATTTTAACTTTTATTTGTAGCCTCATCTCTTGTTTCCTCTTCTCCAGTGCCAGCCACAGAGGGGTGAAAAGAGAAAAGCTGAGCAGACAAGGCACCTTTGGTGCCACCTGTGCTGGAACCTTCTGTCCCTTATCTGCCACCATCAGCACCTGCTGAGCAGCTCCTTCCACTTCACCATTCATCAAGCAGACAGGAATAAGCAGGATTTTCTACAAGATTTTATGGTACTACTGGTACTTGCTGAAAGCCTTCAGGAAGCACCAATTTTAGGGAGGCTCCAGTCTGACCCTCCAATTTCAGGGACAAAAAGGAGTTCAAAGGCCCTGCTGTGAGCTCTCCTGAGCCACAGCCAGGAGCAGCAACATCCCTGAACCCACCCAGCCCATGGGGCTGGAAAGGCAAAGGCAGAGTCAGCCCCAAAAACGCTTCCAAAGTGGGAAATGTCAGACAATCCCCAGAGCCTGACGAGCAGGATGGGAAATGGTGATTTTTGGGTTTGGTTTGGTGCTCCACTGAGCCCAGCTGTGCAGCACTAACAGCAATAATAAATCCTGGATAATAAACAGCAGTCAGGGCAATGAGGGAACCTGTCCCACTGGGGAACAGCAGGGCCCTGCAGGTGGGACAGAGCAGCCTGCTCCTACCTTAATGACATCTTCATCTGATGAGCTGCATTCCACAGACTCCACCAGGTCAGTCACAGTCCCATCATCTTCTACAGAAACCACCTTGACAGGCACAGCCACTGTTTTCCCAGTGAGAATAGCTGTGTTCAGGATCTCTGCTTCCTAAGAGAAAAGAATAAAAAAAGGCCATTTAATACCTGTATTTTGCTATTCATTCCTTAGCACCCCCCAGATTCAGCTTTACTTTAATTCCTCATGGCTATGGCAAGAACTGTTCCAAGTGCAGCAGGCAGGAAGGACAGATTTCCTCCCTCCAATGCTGGAACCAAACCCCCAGTTGTGATTCAGGGCTGCTGAGATTATTTGTGGTGCCCTCACTGTTGTTCCATGAATGCTCACCCAGTGCCAGAGCTGCCCCAACCCTGGGCAGTGACCCTGGCCCACCTGAGCAGGTGCACCTGGACGTGGCAGCAGTGCCACCCGCAGCCTGAGCAGCACGCTGAGCACCTTGATCATCTCATTAAAATGTCCCAGGCCTTGCAGCTTTACCCACAGATCTGTTTTCTGAAAGGTTTCCTCCCAACTCTGACACTCTGTGCCTGGACAGCCAGGCTGGCCATGCTCCGGGGCAGGATTTCAGCTGCTCTTGGGGGTGAAATCTTGGCAAAGCCAGAACCTCAGAGCCTGTGAAACAGAGCCTCTGCTGATGGGTTTCCCTCAGGGGAATCAGGGTCAGCTCCTGCTGGGTACATCTGCACCACAGGACTGGCTGGAAGCAGGTTTCTAGGATTTATCCAGGCTCTTGGTGGGCGAGCACTTACCCACAGCTCTTTCTTTGATTTAACATGGAAATGCTCCTCCAGCCCTTTGTCTGATGGCCAGAGAGGCCTGAACGTTCCCCTGCTGAAAACTGAGGAAAATTACCCCGTTTTGAGGAAACAAACTTGATACTCACTTAGCTACACTGAGATTTACAGCTCAGAGCCCCAGCGTGTAAAAGCTATCAATTTAAACAGTTACTAATTTAAAACTGTTGCTTTTTGCTGCTTGAGTGGAAGAGGAAATCTGCTGGAGAAATATTATGTTCTTTATCTATAACTAACATAGATTACAGGAGATAAGGTGTCAGGCCACCTCAGGATGGCAATAATTATGATTTTGCAAAGCTGCAGCCAAATAGTCTCACTGCTGAAAGTTGATTCCCTCAGCAGCTATTAAAAAGATGCTGAACTTTAACTATTAACACAGCCCAGCTCTATAATTCACTTACACTGAGCCCCTCCAATAATGAAATGAAATCATAATCAGAGAAAAACACGTCTCTTCATGTATTAGAAATGGAAGACCAGGTAATCTTTATTCTGAAATTGCTACCATGGTATATAAACAGTAATACTTTAAAGAAAATGCTGGAGTGAGTGTTCTTTGCTCACTGAAGAGATTCATATTAAATAACTGAGCATATTAAACCCTCCAGCAGAAACATATTCAGAAGATGTACACAGTAAGCATCAATTTAAGTTGAAATGCAGAAGCGAATACCTATTAGGGTTTTTTTCACTTTTAATAGGTAACTTCCCCGAAATTTAATTTCCCCTCAGACATCTTTTGCCTTAGCTTTCCTAGGGTGAAAAAAAAAAGGACTTTAACAATATCTTTATAAATCTTTCTGAATTTCTGTTTCTGCCCCCAGCTGTCTGTGCATACACAGTATTTCCTAATGTTCCTGTGTATAATTTTAAAATAAATAAATGCATGACTGACTCATGCTTGGCTTTGATCCAGCCGCACCTGAACTCCACTCCCAGCTCAGGACACAAAAGGGACATTTCTGACCCTGCTGGCTCCATGGGAGGCTCTCCCTGAATTTTGTCTGACCCTGTAAATGCTCATGAGCCCCTTGCCACAGAACCCTGTCCAGCCTCATTTACCACTGGGCTTCATTATCTCACTGCCTTAATTACCAATAAAATGCATTGTTGCTTTTCTCCTGCAGTGAAGTGCATCATTCCACCCACCACTCTCACACCCTTCAGGAGAAGTGCTTGTCCTACTGCACTATACAGGAAAAAAAAAAAAGGATTAAAAACTCCCCAGGACTCTGCAATTCGTGTTCTAGGAGCACAGCAGATCTCCAGAGATGTTCTTCACTATAGCAGTGGAATTTATCTTTGCAGCTAAAGATGTAATTTCAGAAACCAGGCATCTTCCTCTCTGTTTTCAATAGGTATTTTGGCTTTTGGGGTGATACAGAAAGAGAAGAAACTGATCCCTGCAATCCCCTGAAGTGCAGAGCCATCCCTCAGCTGAGAACAAACAGCTGCCTGAAAACCCCTCCCATCCGACATTCCTTAACATGCTCTATTTTCTTCTTTTGTACATATTTTCTGTTGATCAGCGTGTAGAGCATTAATCCAGGGTCTCACCTTGAATCCTTTCAGGATTTAGTTAAAAAAAGACCTCGATTTGCCTCCTCTTCAGCCAGCAGCCCTCCTGCTCATATCAGAGCATCCATGCTCCAGCCATGCAGAACTAATTTCAAATCTTATTTGGCATCAAGTCTCAGAATTAAGCAGCTAAGTGACAGCTGTTTAATTAACTCCTTAAGCTGATTAGAAAGCATTACAGAAATCCCCCCAAGGAAGAGTTTATAACTGTCAAGAGAGCCTAAGGCCATGTTAATGCTTCTGTTTAAATTTAGTAAGCTTCTAAACCAATAAAGTCTCAATGCTTGACGTTCTCGTGGATGTGGTCAAACTCTGCTTTTTTTTCCTCCTGTTACCACTGCAAGGGCAGGAAACAAAACCCATGGCAGAGCAGGGATTGGAAAAGTCAGGGAGCAGCAGCTGAGCAATAAATGCAAGAGCTGCATCTCCCCACAGGAGCTGCTGTGGGTCCGAGGCCCCAGGCTCGATTATTGGGGATTAGTTCTGAGGGCTGCAGGAAAGCTGAGCTGGCACCTGAAATGCAGAGTCACCTCCCAGCCCGTGGCTGCAAGGAAAAAGGGTTTGTTCATCACCTCCTCAAACCTAAATCCACCTTTAATGATGAGATTATGGCAGCTGAAGTACGAGTTTTAGAAGCAGCTGGTGGGGTGAGATACAAGGTGGTGCAGAGAAGCCAGAATTGCTCCCAAGCAGATTTCCTCGCCTGTGGTACATTATTGTCGGGCCTGAGCTTGCAAACAAGCTTGAAATATATAAAATACAGTTCTGATTTCCTTGTTTCCCCTTGCTGCTTCCAGATTCTTGGGGATGCACTGGAAAAAATATTGAAAAATCAGCTGTGACTCTTCTGTGTCCAAAGGAATAAAGGAGCAGTGGCCAGGAATAACCCAAATTAATTTGTGAGACCTTTAATATAAAAAGAAGAGCTGAAAGTTCAAGTTGAGACACTGCATTTATGAGAAACGATGGTGAAACCTGAATGTGAAAATGTGAAAAGACTGACATGAACTTCAAGGTTAAATCTTTGGTTTAACATGGCACCTTTCACTGTGCAGAATGAAATCGGAAGTCTCTGGGAATGGGAGAGAGGAGGGGGGATATAAGCAAATTAATCACATTTCATTCGAGAACTTGCTGCTTAATCAGTTTCTTTTTTTCCTCTATGAGCTCCACGGTCAGATGTGCTGACACTGGGTTAGAAAGGAGCATCCACAGAAACCCAAATGCAGATTTCTCTGGGCACATCTGCCTGCTGACTCCCACTCTTCCACACAGAGCTAGAGAGGGGAAAATGGATTTTTTAATGGTAAAATGCGATTGCAAGAACGTTGTTTAGAAAGGAGTGGGTGGCAGAATCAATGCTTAAATTTTATTTTTCATCCTTCCTCCCTGGGCCTGTGACTCCTGGAGTCATTTGGACTCCATGGGAGGGGGGTGACAGCTCCAGCCACGCTCTCACTCCTCCTCACTGGGGCACAATCAATGCAGGGAGCAGAGGAGGCAAGGACAAGCAGGGAAACAAAACCCCAGATACACACAAAGCCCAGCAATCACAATTTCCACAGCTGAAAAACGAGATCAGGCAATGGCTGGGCTGTGCTGTAGGGAAAAAGCAACGTGGGATAATCAGAGGGACTGTCTGCCCCTCCTACAGTCACACATTCAGGAAAAAACACCTAACTATATTTAATCTCAGAGGTAACTTCTGCCAAGCCTTTGAGCTATTTCATATTCCTCCTAACGAACTTTCATCTCAGTGTAGACTGAATCTGTCACTGAGGCTGGAGGACAGGGTGGGGAAGAAAAGAGAAATACGTAAAACAGAGCTGAGTGTAGTAAACAGGGAGAGAAGGAGCAAAATGAGAGGCAGGGGGTACAAAGGAGGAGTGACATCGTTAGAAGGTGACCAGCAGGCAGGGCTTTCTCATTACCCAGCCTGTGATGTTCAGTAAGAAGCTCAAGAAGGAAAGGAATTCCCCTGAGCAGCCAAATGCAGGTGCTGCTGCAGCTGCCCCACGCAGCCAGGCTGGGAACTCCCTGTGTCTCCTGTGTGTGTTGCTGTCAGGACAGGCAACCCCAGCTGGGGACTGCAGGATGCAGTTCCACATCTCCAAGGCATGAATAAAGCCAGGAAACAAATCAGCTCACTCCCAGGGAGAGAAAGCCACCTTTTCCTGGTGTGTCCCTTTTCCTTGGTCTGTCCCGTGTGGCTCAGATGGAATGGCTCAGAATGGGGATCTTTGTTTTTATTTTGTATTTGTGCAGTGTCCAGAGCCCAGCTGAGAGCCCAGGCCAGGCTGCTGAACCACCTAACAACAGGGAACAATTTCCTTACCAGTAAAACACCACAAACATGTGGCAAACACCACAAAAATGCAAGAGCAAAGTCGTGGGGAGGGCTCCTGCCTCCCTTTTTTGGGGGTGTCACTGTTACCTCCAGCTCTGCTGCTGGGATAAAGGCACCCAAGGATTTCAGGTGTCCAACAGTGACTTCTCAGAGCAGGAGGGGTAATTTTAACCCTCTGGTTTCTGTATGTTTGGGAGGGCAATGGGCTGCTGAGCACTGGGACAGGCTGGGATGGAGCCAGCAAAGCCACCAGGCTGCTCTGGCTCTCCTGCACACCCTCCCGTGGGAGAAGGGAAGGGTTTGTAAGGAGAGGAGAACTGGGCTTCTGCAGCTCCCTGTGCAGAGGAGAAGTGACTGAAGTGCCTGCTCCAAACTTCCCCTCCAGACTGGCCTGGCTGGCTGTGTGGCACACTCCTGTTTAGGAACGTCAGGCGAGAAGCTAAATTGGGACCATCACGGGGGGCTGGGAAGCTGCCTGCAACCCAAAAATTCATTCATGAGCAGAGGAAGGGCAGAGCAGCCAGGGGCTCTGCTGGCTTCCTAATTAGCTCCTCATCTGAGCTCTGAACAGAAACACCAAAATAAACAGAGGGCACATTCAGAGCAAAGATGATGTTCCAGCTCCCATATGGCAAATGGGGCCGAAGTCTGCTCTCAGACATGTGACCACGACCTTGGTGAGGACACCACGGTGGCCAGGACAGAATTTGGGTCACAGCATGTCAGTCTCTAGGAAAAAATGCAAGGCAGTGACTGGGCAAGGACGCTGCTCCTGCCACTGTGGCTGAACTCACCTCTGCTGTGCTGAGAGGGGCATTCACACCCTGCCTCTGGGCAAAAATAAAGCCATTTATCCCCCTGTACTTCGGTTCTACAGCTGGCCAGCCAAAAACTGCAGCTCTTTGCATTTGGGAAGAGAACTGTGATTTTTTTTACTTTTTTTTAATAGAACACAGGAACCAAAGTTTTGTTTCTAACAGTATCCCTAGTTACAAATTCCATGCCCATAGAGGTGTTTTTGTGCCTGGACTTCAGTGGCACTACTTACTCAGAACTCCTTCTCTGTGGTTAGCCAGTGACAACAATGCCAGGATAGAAATGGGTGAAACTTTGCTGATTTCACAGATAGGCCAAGGAAGTGACCCATTCATTTGACTCCCCTGCCACAGATAAGAGCTATGGTAAAGGGCAGTATCAGAATCTGAATGAAGATAAAATATTTTTAGGTCTAGAAGTAGGCTGAGAAAGAAAGCAGAGAGCCCTCAAGCTCTGCTTTGATCATTTAGCCTTTACAGATTTGTGACAAATTGTTTTTTCTGCATGAATCTGAACTGATACAGATTTACATGAGTAGTTAAGAAGTAATACCAATTGGGAAATAGAAATCCCTACCAGCACCACAGAAAAGCAATAAACTTAAGAAGCAGCTAGACAGATGTTTTACAATAGGAAAAAACCCCTTAATAACAGAGAAAAGAGTGGCTGGACACTTGTAAAGCTGGTTGTGGCAGGCTGAAAGCAACGAATCCAAAAAGCCATTAAAAAAAAGACATGAAGAATCTTGTAAGAACATCCTGGGGAACATGCTTGCTTCACATTCAATGCCTTTAAGAGCATCTTGTGTGTTCTGTGAGTGCTGTTTAATGCCCAATCCTTCTGCAGCCATGGGCAGAGAACCTGTGCTGGTGTCAGCCCAGTGTCCTCGAGGGAATAAATCTGGATTTGACATCAGATTACACATTTGGTACCCAGGACATCTGAAATATTTTCCTGATCTGGAGTACACAGAGATCTGCACCCAATCTTTGTTTTGATGTCAGGGCAAGGGTGAAGTTTCATTTGCTGCCTCCAGCTTCTTCTCATTTGAAACGTGAGGAGAAAAGCCCAGTGAGCCAAGCCCTGTGCTCAGAACCCAACTGGAACTGCCTCGAGGTCTTCTGGGTTTGTTTTGGGGGTTTTTTGGGGGTTTTTTAATTATGGAATTTAAGAAATACCTGTTTGACTAATTAGGTTTTTTTCCAGGTAAGTTATTCAGGGCTAAGTTTACAGTGAGGAAGGAAGGGGAAGGTGAGGAGCCTTTTATTGATAGCTGATAAAAGCACTTGATGTGATCAATAACTGCCTGAGACTGGGGCCTGGTGTGCCCATTTATCTCCCTGCTCCCAGCCTGCCCAGGCATCAGCTGATAAATGGCTGCAGGGGCTCAGCACTGCTTTCTTTATTGGGTTAAAAAGGAAGACAGAAGTCTTTAGGTGACAATAACAAATGCTTCCTCTTCAAGGTACTGCCAGACACATTGGGCTGACATAATCTGACTTTTGGGTTTTTTTGGTCAGGTTTTCCTGTTTGTTGGTTCAGAATTTACTGCAAGCTCGAGGCCCTGCAGCCAAAAGCCACACAAAGCTCCTGACCCACCCTGGCAAAGGACAGCTTTGCTCAACAAAAGCCTCTTTTCCAAAATCAGTTATTTATAACCTGTGGTGGCTCTGCCTTCAGTGAGACCCAGTTTGGGCTGAGCTGGTAACTCAGGAGGAGCTGGATGCTGAGCACAATCTCCCCCATCTTTCAGTGCCTTTTTTTTTTTTTTTTTTTTATCTCTTTCTGTTTTCTACTTCAGGAATTTCCCCCAGTGCCCCCAGCATTTCAACTCCCACGTCACAAAAAGCAAATCTTCCCTTCTGATTTCCTTTTCTAAGCTGCTTGAATTATTTCCTGTGCATGTCTAGGACAACTGAGAAGGGACCCACAGGGGCCAAAAAGGTGAGGCAAGAAAAAAAAGAGATGAGTGAGAGAGGCTACAGTGGGAATTCACAAGAGGAGCAGTGATCTGGTGAAACAGAACCAAGAGCAGAGATTCATGACCTTTCATCACAGTTAAAAGGGAAAATTATCAGCTGGCAGGGCTCAAAATAAAGACAAGAACATGTTTCTCCAAATAATGTGGCTGCAGCAGGAAATTCATGGCTACAGAAAACAGAAATGTTTGTAAGGATTGACCTCCACTGCAATTTAGAGAGAAATCAAACTAATTAGTGGCAGAAAGGAGTGGATCCCACCTCTAGAAGACAAACACACTGAGCTGCACAGCTGGAATGGAGCTTCCTCTGCTCTCACATCACTGCTCTGGCACCTGCTCTGAGCCACAGCTGGAGAAAGGGACCAGAACCATCCCTGCCCTCAGCCAGAGGGACCCTCTCACCACAAACCCCACTCTGGTCACTGGAACTGCACGAGAACAGAAGAATTAAAGCTTCTTCCCACTCAATTGTTCCTCTCCTGTCCTGCTTTTAGGGACCCAGTTTGCAGGTAGACTTGGGGAATTGTACTGGTTAATGGAATGGATTCTGGCATTACAGGGAAATATAAGCCCTCAATATCAAATATTAAATTATTCCTGATTAATTCTTTTATGGGCTTGGACTTGCAACTGATTTAATACTCCTGGATAATTACTTCTGTTATAACTGTGCCTTTGATTTTTAATTAACCATACAAAGTTTCTCATTCAAATCTAATATTACCTTTGTTAACAGTGTCAACTCTCTGTTTAGAGATTCTGCTCCTATTAAACTCTATGCTGAGAAATTAAAATCTGCTTTTCCACAACTGTGTGAACAGATTCCCATACGAGGCTTATTTATTCTACATAATTATCTACAAAAATATTGTTTCTGGTATCCTGAGCTCTGCTGTCTGCCAAGTAACCCTTTTCTCTTGACAGCACTGCTCTCTCCTCTCCTCATCCCAACTCACACAGATTTTTATCACAGAATCCCAGGACAGTTTAGGCTGGAAGGGCCCTCAAAACCCATCTCATTCCACCCCCTGCCATGGGCAGGGCCACCTTCCACCATCCCAGACTGCCCAAAAAGCCAAAGCACAATATTTTCAGACTTGTGAGCCTTTGCTCACCTAAATTCTTCTTTACAGATGTAATTAAGTGAATTTACTCCATTAAAATTCAATATAAGTGATCAGGCTGCTTGTAATTCAGAGTCTGGTATGAGTTTGGGTGTCACTTGAACCATTCCCATCAGAATCTGACCCTTGCTTTGGAAATGTCAGGCTTTCTGCTTTAACTTCCTTGTAATTAGGTTCACATTTACCCAAGGAGAGAGGTTTGTGCCAGTCTTTCAAGGATTTTGGCAGGTCCTCATCCCTGCCTGGACTCAAAAACAGACACAACCTCCTGGAGGTGTGTGGCTTAATGGAAATGGCTGGTAAAGCTCCCCAGAATCCAATTAAATGGTTTATTTTTACACTACCCAGCATTTTTCCAAAGGCTGTTCCTAGAACCCTGGCCACTCTCGTGTCTGACCTGTTGGGTAACTGCAGGTGTGCAGAGCAGAGCCCCCACTGCAGCCTCAGCCCCTGCGTTTGCTGGCTCAGCTCTGCTTCCTCTGGGAGCTGCTCCACCCTCCCTGCTGAGCCCCTCAGAGGAGCAGCCTCACACTGAAGGGCTTTTGGCCCTTCTTACCTTAAATATCTTTCATTTTAGGGAGGACAAACCCAGACTCTTGTAATCCACGTCACGTCCTGGCAGTTTTCAGCCTATTTTCAGTTTGTGATCCCTGCCCTCTGAGAGATGAGGTTCAGAAGAAGTTTAAGGAATAGGGCAGCACTGAGCAAGGGTGGAACCAAGGACTGCCAGAGGAAGGAGCTGACCTGGCCACTGCCCCAGCCACAGACACCCAGAAAGGGCTGGAGAACAGTTCTGAACTCTGCCTGAGCTTCTCTGTCTTTGTCACAACCCTCCAGCCTGCAGGGGGCAAGGCAGCTGGAATGCAATTTACCCACTATGTGATGAGGCACATATAAAAAATAGAAATATATAGATATAGATATGTATGAAAAACTAAGTACGTGAGTGCTGCTGATCATCAGTTCTCACCAATGCTAAAGGATTTCTGAGAACCCACAAAGATCTGGCCGAATTTCTAGATATTTTAAAGCTTTCAACTATTTTTCCATTAGGTTTCTCAGAGGAGTTCAGCTGAGAATCAAGAGCTTTGCAGAGAAACAGAAGAAATGCAAACACAGGAATGAGGTGCTGCTGCTGCTGCTGCTGCTGGCCGGGCTGGCAGCCCCAGGAACTGAGCCCAGGAGCAGCAGGGCCCAGGCTGTGCCCTGGCTCTGCCCAGCCCCTGAGCTGCACCTCCTGCAGCCCAGGGAAAAAGGAGGCGACAGCTCACCCCACGCTTAAACCCAAGAAAATGGAGTCTAAGAAAATAATTATGTTGTGCTTGAGGAAATATGGAAATGACCGTGAGCTGCTGCGTGTAACAGGCTTTTTGAAATTAAATTATTTGTATTCAAACGTGTGCAAAACCAATGATCGTTTTTGGTTTTGATCAGCTCAACCTGTTCTTTGGGGAAATTAATTTGATGCTCTGGGTGTAAACACACTTTCAAAATGCTCACCATGAAGCAATGTTTTCCTCCTGCTCTCCTCAGCACCAAGGCAATTTTCAAAGCATTCCCATTGATAACACAAACAAAACAGATGAACCATTTCACGAGGAGGACCAGAAATTGCAATCAGAGAAGCAATACTTAAACCACAATTTAATCCACATTCACCAGCAGGCCACACGTGGGAGGCGTGCAGGCACTTCAGGCAGAGCAGGTATTTCTGACTGCTGAGGGCGGACACAGCACCCCAGCAAAGGCAAACAGCACAGGCAGGAGCTCAGCTGCAATCAACTGATCCACTCCATTCCTCATTAAATCACAGGGGAAACACATGGAGGGTCTCCTCATGCTGGTGGGATCCTGCTGACACAGAACTCCCTGTCAGCTCGAGGGGCAGCACACTGGAGGCAGAGCTGCTCAAACCCTCCCAGGGGCTGCAGGGGATTAAACCCTCCCGGTGTGGGACTTAGACAGGAGGATGTGAACCTGATCTCCCTGCTGGGAAAAGGAGAAATGGGAGCCAAGCAGGGGTGGAGGGGAGATTTCCCCCTGCAGGAGCTGTAAGAGCATCAGAGCTTCGTGCCAGGGCTGGGGAGGGGAACAGGCAGAGCTTCCCCAGGAACCAGAGCTGGCAGGGAGAGCCCTCCCCTCCCCTGGGAGCCCTGGCTCCTGCTGAGCCAACAGACAGTCAGGGACATGCACTGGGTCACTTTTCTGCTGAAATGGCTCAGCTTTGGGTCTGGGGGGGGCTGAGCCACCAGCCAGGATGGGATGGGGCCTCCTGACACAGCCATGGGGATGCAATAAAAAATCTAAAGCTCCAGGGGGGCTGGAGGGGGACCCTGGCAGAGAAAAGGGGCCAGGCCATGTCCTGTTCATCTCTGGTCTGCAGAAACACAGAGTGGAATTGGAACTTCTACTTTCCCCCATGGATCACAGAGATTAATTTCCTTCCCAGCTACTCTCTAATGTCCAGAATTATCAATACCAATATCCTCATTCATTTTCTTTCAATTCCTTCTGTAATTGCTTGGGGACATTAAGTGCTGCCAATATTGGGGTCATTATTAACCCCAGGCAAAATGTGCATTGGAGGAGCACAAACCTTGATTCTTGCCTTGTTACCATAGTTACACCTGGCCAAGAGGTGACACCTGAACTCTGCCTTCAGGCTCTAAGCAAGAGATGAAGAACTAAAGAACCTCAGAAAATGAAACTACAGCCTTTAAAGAAGAGAAGGTCAAGCACACTCATGGGAAAATCTTAAAAACTGAAGCTCACATCATTAATTTCTATAAACAACTTGTTATCACCCTGCCTACACAGATCTGATGAGATTATTCTTGCCAGCTCTTGATCATGATACTGTGCAACTGCACGCTGAAAAGTTCTGCCTTTGATCACTGGGGCACAGCTATTGCAGATAACGCACACACTGCACGCCCACCCATCTCATTCTGACTTTTCCTGGGAAGTGAGCAGCTCTGAGAGAGGCATCGCCAATCAGGGAACTTCCACCAGCACAGAACAAGCAGAAACCAGGCATTAATCGATTTAAAACCTGACAAAATGATTAACACCAATACTTATACCCCCAGATTTCCCCATGTGTCAAAATATTACAGCAGTTACAGCAGTTCCAGATGTGGCACTGCTGGGCCTGAACACAAAGTTACTGCTAAAAGTTCTGTGAACTTTTAATTCGTGTTTTAATCCAGTGTCCAAACCTCCTCCTCTGCTGAGGTAAGAGACTGATGAGCACAGCTTGCTTCACAAAGCCAGGGCTCTGGAAGAAGACAAACAATGGCATCCATTGCCTTGATTTTCATGAAAGTGGCACTGAAGCCCCAGGGATGTGTTTTAGTGACAAAACACACCACATCTGCCTTGGGAATTTTCACAGCTGCTGGAGAAGGTGCTGAGCTTGGCAAAGGCTTTTTCCCCCCTCTGTGGGGCAGAGCTGAATCAAAGGAGTGTCAGGAAGCAGGAGCCAGCTCTGGCTGAGCCCAGCCTGTGTCTGTCACACAGTCCCCACTCTCCTTTAGGTGAGACATATGTTACCTCACTCCTGTCACTGAGTGTTTCATGCTAGGCTAGAAATGTGGATTTTTGAAAGAGAAAAGAAACTTTGAAGTCACACACGTCGTGTCAGATTCATTCCTAGCCTGGAGAAGAGGACCAGCCTCTGAAAGGCTCAAAAAGTCACCTGCCTTATTCTGTGCTTGAAGGATAGTTTGTTGTTGTTTGTTTTAATCAAAGCTGAACAAAACCAATTTTCTATCAGAAAATCGTGAATCTTTTCACCTACAGTTACCCCTCCTTTCGATGTTCAGAATTTGTCTTCCTTCTTTCCTCCACACAAACCACACTCCTGGGTGCCTGAGTGTATCCCAGTCCCTCAGGTTAGAATATTAACATTCAGAAAGCTGAGGAGGAGGAGGAACTCAGCCCAGCCCCAGATAAATCAGCCTGGCAGGGGTGTGGGCCCAGTAATTCCAGAGGAGTTCTCCCAGAGCACTGGAGGATGTCAGACCTGCATCCTGGGAATTCTGTGCATCCTGCAAAGCTTGTGCTCTGCTCAGATCCACGTTCACTGTAAAGCAGATCTTTTACACCAGATCTCGTGGGGCAGACGTGGGTGCCATGAATCTGAGGAGCCACCCTGTCAATCCAGAGCCCGTGTGTTCATTTTCCTGAACAGCTTTTCAAGGACACTTACCATAAATCTGAGAAAGGAGAGCTACTTACAGGTCTGGGATTTATAGAAAGTGCTGCCTATCTGTGCTCTGTCTTCTGTCAATAGCATTAAGATTTGCAGTTTGCACTGAATTATCCAATGACCTAAATCCTAGCAAGCTATCAAAATCTGTTTCCCAGATAAAGTCGTGCTGGAGTTTGATACATTTATCAGTGCCAGACACACAGCAGTGCTTACAAGCAGGGCAATTTCTCAAGTCTTCTTCAGCAGCAGACAAAAGGGAGGTACAAATGAATTACAACCTCTTCACTCCAACGCTTTAAAATAATTATCACCCACAGGAAACAGAGTCATACAATTGCTGCCCCCGATTTCACACAAACCCCTGGGAATAATGAGGCTCTGTTTATTTACGTCATGTAAAGCATCCAAATCTTATGCTGACAGCTCCAGAATGATATATTGTTCTCCCATTATGCTAAATATTTGGGCTAGATCACGCCTCATTATCCAAAATACAATCCAGTGCCAGTCAGCTGGATGGGAGCTGACCTGGGAGAGGCAGGGGCTTTGCTGGGTGTCAGTGCAGGCACTGCCAGCACCAGGGAAATGTCCCTGTCCTCACTTCTCTCCAGCATCAGAGCAATCCTGCTGAAGCCCCAGCAAGGCAAGGGGGAGTTGGGAGCAGCACATGAATTTTTTAAATTCACACAGTTACTCCTTTCTAACCCAAAGGGTGCCACAGATTGCAGTGCTGATCTCAGAGGGCATTTCCAGGGGAGGTTCCAGCAGCCAGGTGTGCCTGGCCAGAATAAGGACCAGAGTATAATGAGTACAACAAATGCTTGGCTGGACACTGAATTTTTCCTTACTCTCCGACGGTGATGTCTCCTGGGAGAAACTTTGCTTTCAGTTTTTTCTTGAAGTGGCAGAGGAAGGTGTGGGAGGGTCACTGTAGTGACAAAGAGCTGCTGCCCCACTGCAGAATGTCCTGCACTAAAAACTGCACCTGTGGCCTCAAACCCAGCAGGCACAGACACATCACAGCCAGCTCAGGCAGGGGACACCCCCTGCCCACCCCACTGCAGAATGTCCTGCACTAAAAACTGCACCTGTGGCCTCAAACCCAGCACCCAGAGACACATCACAGCCAGCTCACCTGTGTGTGTCACCTGTGTGACACTCCCTGCCCACCCCACTGCAGAATGTCCTGCACTAAAAACTGCACCTGTGGCCTCAAACCCAGCAGGCACAGACACATCACAGCCAGCTCAGGCAGGGGACACCCCCTGCCCACCCCACTGCAGAATGTCCTGCACTAAAAACTGCACCTGTGGCCTCAAACCCAGCAGGCACAGACACATCACAGCCAGCTCAGGCAGGGGACACCCCCTGCCCACCCCAGGACACTGCACAGCCACCTGGGGCCCCTGGCTGTCCTGCAGTGGTGGCAAGGGACAGGGAAGTCTGCAGAGGGGAAGCTCCTGAAATTCAGCAGGAGCTCGAATCCCATCCCAGACACAATTCCCAGCACTTCCCTCCCCGTGCAGTGCCCCTGCCCCTGCAGCTGCTCTGGCAGAGTCTGTTCTCAGAGTGAGGCAGCAAAGCCCCCTGAGTGTGACAGGGGACAGGAGGTGGCCTTGGCCAGGGAGCCAGGCACTGCTTGGAGCTGGGGAAGCAAAGAAACACGAGGGGCTCCAGCATCCCTGGAAAAGGAGGACCCAGAGTGGGAGAGGCTCAGCCCTGCAGTGACAGCAAGAGGCTCCTGGCCCATTTTTCTCCTCCTGGCCAAGTGCAATCTGGGTTACCAGAGGCTCCCACCACCTGAGGGTGGGCATGTCCATCTGGTGGCAATGCAGGCACTGCTGGGCACTCACAGCACAATCAAAGCCTTCAGCAGGCACAGCCAGCCCAGCAAAGCTCCACTCACAGGCTCTCAGACGTCTGGGTACTCTGGGAGTTTTGGGAGGAACCTCAGCCTTTCAGACAAATCAAAGAGCAAAGCCTCAAGACATAAAAATATCCTTTTCATCCACCTCAGGGCAGCACTGTCCAGCAGGAGGAACAGGAAGAGCTTTCACTGAAAAAAAATCCTACACTGAGAATTTAAGTTTTTGTAAAGCCTGTGAGAGATTTTGAAGAGCTTTTAGAGCTTTCTGAACTCTGAAGTCTGCCTTAAGCTAGGTTTATGTTGCATAAACACTTGCTTTCAAATTTATTATTATTACGAAAGATACAACAGGACCATAATAAATGATTGTGGTATTAAAGCACATTTTACAGCATCATCTTGAGTGCTGTTGCCTTTAATGCTCTGCTTACATGACATGGAGGGATTTGCTCTGAAACTGTATTAGGATGGATGCACAGAACTCAACAGTGCAGCCCAGAACATTTTTTTTCTCCTATTTCTGAACAACTCTTAATATCCCCAACCCTGTGAAGAACAGTTTGGAAAGTTCTGAAATACAGAGGTGTCAGTGCTGGCTTGCTGCTGAGGGGAAAGGGGTTTGGAATTTGGGGGAATCTGGTAAAAACTGGCTCTGCTTTCATTCCTGTGGCCTCTGGCTCGTGCTTGGAACAGTGCACTCCCAGAGCCAGGGCAGAAACAAGGGCTGGCAAGGGGGCAAAGAGGTTCTGAACAGGAAAAGGTGTCCAAAAAGTGGGAAATATTAATAAATTGGAGCGTGGCCTTTGGATACAAGATTTGATCAGCCCTGTGCTTTGTACTGGGAGCAGCAGGAGCTGGGGTGGCTGAATTCCCTGATGAGAGTGGGAACTGCCCTTCCTGGGGAATCACAGGGGTACAGACACTGGGAGGTGATGCTGGGAAGGATGAACTGTCCTTCCTGGGGAATTATTCCAGGGGTGCAGACACTGGGAGATGATGCTGAGNCTGAATTCCCTGATGAGAGTGGGAACTGCCCTTCCTGGGGAATCACAGGGGTACAGACACTGGGAGGTGATGCTGGGAAGGATGAACTGTCCTTCCTGGGGGTGCAGGCACTGGGAGATGATTCTGAGGGTGGGAACTGCCCTTCCTGGGGGTGCAGACACTGGCAGATGATGCCGAGGGTCGGAAGTGCCCTTCCTTG
>VZTR01007229.1:441596-502922 GCA_013400775.1 Chaetops frenatus
CTGAGGGTGGGAACTGCCCTTCCTGGGGGTGCAGACACTGGGAGATGATGCTGAGGGTGGGAACTGCCCTTCCTGGGCCATCCCAGAGGAGCTGAACCCATCAGGTCCCTTCAGCTGAGGCCCTGACTAACTCAGAGCCCAGCCAGGGCTCACTCTGTCCTGTTTTTCAGCCCTGCTGCCACAAACCACTGGGACCCTGAGTGCTCCTGGGATGCAGAACCATCCTAGGATTTCTCCTGTCAGTGCTGGTCACATCTTGCCCCGAGTCAGGAGAAAACCTTTATTAATGGGATCACAGCCCCAGGGAAAAGCTCCCAGCTCAGGTGGCAGCAGACCTCAGACTGCACTGCCAGGGATCCCTCCTGCCTCTGGCTGCCAGGTAATGCAGGAATTATGTTTTGTATTCAAGCTGCAGATTAAATGAGCTGTCTAAAACCACTGTGCCCCTGCATGTTTACTGGGAAAAAAAAAAATTAAACTTCAGCTTGAAGGACTGCTTCATGATAATTAATCTTCTTGAAAGTACTGGGTGGAATTTTGGTGTCCAAAGGTAATGCACTTCTTTTGATTCCTACTGTCTCCTTGGTTGGGTTTTTTATCTTTTTTCCTAATTAGAAAATAAAATGCAATTTTCTAGGAATTCTATTGTGAAATTATGCAAGATACTCATAGTGTACACTAGTAACTCACACCATCAGATAACAGCAAGACTGAGGCTATACAGCTCTGGTAACAAGTGAGTTTTGGCTCCTGGTTAGTAAATGTTGCTGCAGACCCCGTTTGCCTCTGCTCCTCCCCATAGTTAATCCAGCCCTGGTTGCTGTCATGTTCCCTATGGACAGACAAATTGTTTGGGTTCACTTACAGCATTTACATCAGGTTTTCATTTGTGACTGCTTCAATTAGCCACGTCATCTAGTTCTGAAAGCTTTCTACTTTTAAATAATTAGGGTTTACCCAAGAGGTTAGAACAAAAAAAAAAACCCGTATTTGAAATGCAAATCCACCAGCTCAGACAAAACCGTTCCAGCAAATTTAAAATCCTGTTGCTTCTTAAATACATTGTAAAACACAATAGTGTCCACAGCATGCTGATAACTGCTGTGCAAGACAAAAAAAGGGCCAGTGGGCCACAGGAGATGGGCACGAGATGGAAATGCTGACAGCCCCTGAAAGGAGCTGAGATCGGGCACTGGGATTTAATGAGCTCCACAATGGGCAGGTGGGCTCAGCCTTCCTGCTGAGATCAGATCCTGAGCAGGAAATCTGCCCTCAGAAACATAATCTGCACACAGGAACGGGCTGGGAATTACAGACAGAAAGGGCCTTTTCATGTTCCCTTTGTCAGCCAGGCCTTTTACAGCCTTATCACTGACATACACACACACACAGAGACACATAAATATATGTTTAAATACACATAAATATTTTTTAAAATACATACATACATATGTATTTTTAAAAATATTTATTTATTTATACCTGAATACATATATATATATTTAATGCCAGAGCAATTGGATTCTTTTGGAACATATCTCTTTTCCTAACTACATTCAAATCCAGGAAAGAGGAAGAAATCTGTTGCTTTGGTTCCAAACCATGCCTTATCTCTGGATTTAGTGCTTTTGCTCTTTTTCCTCCTATATTTGATGCACTTGGACCCAAATCATTAAAACACACACTCAGCCTGAAGAGCCAGAAACACAGAAAATGTGCTGAAATTAGGCAGCTGTGATAAAGCTTCATTCTGTGCCACATCCCTCAGTGGCTCCAGCGCCTTCTGCCAAAACATAATTAAGAAATTGCACTTTCTGGCTGCTGATTGGGATGGCAGCAAGTCTGGGGGTTCCCAAAAAGGCCCCAGCACGTGCAGGTGGCCCTTGGGAAGGCAGATGGAGACTCAGCAGTGCCTGGGAAGTTTCCATCCCCCTGAACCTACAGAAAGCTTTCCTTCCACCCAGTGAAAGCAGCCAGGGAGATCCCATCTCCTCCTGCTCTGCTCTGGCACAGAACAGGGTTTGGTACCTCTGCTCCATCTGGGAACGGACTTGAAAACAGGCAGAGAAGGCAAAGTTTATCTGGAACAGCTGGGTTTTGCATTCAGGATACGTCTGTGGTCGTCATTGGTTTTCTCAGCCTAGAGGCAGGGGATGGATGGGGAATTACTCCTAAATTCACAGACATCTTGGAAGTTCACTCTGAGTGCTGCTATCACCCACATCCTGCAGAATCTCACTGCAAACTCTGCCCTGCAAAGCCCCAAACTTTGCTTGGCAGAGCCCCAAATTGCCTTTTTCCCCATGGTGGGGGTGCTCTGTGCAGAGCCAGCTCTGGGGCAGGTGAGCTCTCAGGACACTGCCCTGCACTCCTCTGGGGTAAAACTGCTCAGCTTTCTGCCCTGGAAACGTCCAGCCTCTTTTAAAGGCAGGTTTTGCAGGGAGAACCAGCCTATTCTGCTGTTCCAATCCAGAACTATTGGAGTTTATCTCCCTCTGCACACCTGGCACGCCCTCACCACACCCCACCTCTTTTTAGTGTTCCACACAGAGGTTACAGCTAGGAAAAGCTGCTCCCAATAGAGAGCAAAGCAAAACTGCAACCACAACAGAGCCTCTCCTCATCACTGGGGTTATTACTGTTCCAAATTTGCAGGTGCTGAACGCCTGACCATGGGGGAATGAATAAAAACTGAGAAACAAGAGCAGAACACTTGACTTGTACACATGCTCAGGAGTCAGGTCCCTGCTTCTGCAACCTGAACAAGGAAATCAGGCATCAAGGAGCCACTCTGGGAAAAAAGGAGATTTCAGAGGTCTGCTGGGCCACTCTGGTTTGGGAGGGGGCTCTTGGGGTGGGTTCACTGAGGGTGAAGTGAGGTTCATCATCTCCCTGTGGCACTCACAGATGGTGAGCAGGTCCCACAGCTGGCTCAGGGTGAGGTGAGCCACTGGCAGCAGAAATCAGAGTAACTGCTGGAGAGAATCTCCAACTGGTTCCAGAGATACAAACTCTGTATTTACATTACAGCATTTCCCAGAGCAGGGAATGAGCCTCATCCAAACTAAAGGGTGGAACAGGGGTGGTGTTGAGGGGCCCAGAGAGGACTGGAAGCTGGAGCTTTAGGATTAAAGTGACTAAAGGAAAATACCAACTAAATGTGGAGAAATGTTTCCTGACAAACACCTGACTGTAAAATCCCAATAAAAGCACAAACCTCCCAGCTGCCTCACTCATATCAACACAGACAGCAGATATTTAAAACCATACAGAACAGAAAAAAAACCAAAATCACTTAAGGCTCTGATCTGTATTCCTAATGTGGTTTTCCTTACAGGCTTCTAAGGCACTAAAATACACCCCAAAATACATTGCTGAACATTCTGCAGTTGTGCTGCAAGGATGCAACAGGTGTTGGCAATATTTCTCAGGCCTGAAAACTTAAGCACAACTGCACAGCTTCAGCCCCTGAAGATCAGCTGGAGGGAAGAAAGTCCACCCAAAATAAAGCTTTTCTGGCTGTTCACAAGCAAAAGGATGCAAACCTTGGTGAGCTCAGGAGCAGCAGCTGCCTGGGAGCTGCTTTTTCCCACTCTGCCCTTTTCACCAAGTGCACACACACAAACAGGACCCCATTTATCAAACCCCCTCCCCCCAAAGTGCCTGACTAAAAAAAGGACATGTTGGAGTTATCTCCTGTCCTCAGATCACTGCATTGCATTTGAAGTTAAGCACCTTAATGTATCTTGAATTAATTTTCTTGGTGTTAAAGTGCAAACTGGGCTAATAAAAGTGACACATTGACTTTTTCCAGAGAATGATGTTCAGCTTACGTAGAATGGCAGCATAAATGAAAATTAGCCTCAAGACAATGTTAATTACATTTTATCCATTAGTAGGAGGGTAATTGAACCACTCATTTTCACTGCAAAGAAAACCCTTCTGGCTTCATAAAGGGAAACTATGTGTTTAATGTGCAAATTAAAGTCTAACAAAGGAAAAATCCGCAATAGAAAGAAAACCAAAACGCAGGTAAATGTATATCTATATTATATTGCAAAGACCATCTTGGACATAATCTGTGTTACTGCCCTCTTGCTGGGCTGAGAGAGACTTCAGAACGTGTGACAGAACCCAGTTATCTGCTGAAGCAGCCAGGAGTTACTGACGTGAACATGGAACATCCTGAAATACTTGATTTAACCAAGAAAACACCATACATATTGCTGATAGGGCCATTAGAACTCATACTACTCATAAATAACAGCTGCAGAAAATCCTTGCTGATTTTAAAATCCTCCCACTCATTTCTGTTAGATCTGTACATGGCTGAAAAAATTTCATTTGCTTATTTTTGGACAGAAAGTGCCCCCAGACAACTGAAGATATCTGGGTAGAATCCCTGGAAATCAGCAGGGAGCACATTCTTATTGAGGAGCTGTATCAACAAGTGCTCTGACACCTGTTAGCAGTTCCAGTCATAATCTGAGTTTTGAGAAAGACAGGATGCATTAATAAAGGTGTATTTTGTTCTCTGGGCTGCTGGAAACACCTTGCTGTTTATCCACATTCCATGATATCCTACTGCCTTTGGGCCTTCCATGGCTAAATAGCAAGATTTTCAGTTCTGGATATTAAGCTGTGCCAGAAAATTCTTATTCCTTTTATCTGCAAGCTCTAATTTCTGTTTTGCAGGGCGTGTTATCCACCCTGGCCCTCTCTCCACTGAGATGAAACATTTCTGTCTGGGATTTTCTCAAAGAAGGACTCTGAAGCTGCTGAGAGTTTGGGAAGATGCAGTAAGATTGGAATAATGTTGTTTCCAGGAGAGCTGAGGTTATGGCAGGCTGGTGCTGACAGTGAGGCTGCTGCAGCTCCTCAGCTGCAATCACTGCCTCGCAGGGGATCAAAGGACACAGCTCCAAGAGCCAGGGTTTAGTGTCAGGCAAACACAGCACACAAACCAATATTCACTCTCTGGTCCACTCCAGCAGCAATTGGACCCCCTTAGTGCAGCCTGGGCCGGGGTCTGGGATAAAGCAGCTGCTCAGCAAGCTCACAGCCAGCTTTGCCATCCCCTCTCCTGCCACCAAGGCCAATAAATCAGGGACCTGCACCCAGACCTGGGCTGCTGAAGGCTGCTTGTGCACAAATGCCACAAGGAAATCTCCCCCAAGCACCAAACCATCATCTTCATCAGCCAAACAAAGTGTAGGTGGAGCAAGATTTAACTGCAGATAATGTTATGGGCTCAATGGGATCCAGATCAGACCCTTGAGCTCTCTGACCCCAGGAGCAGCATCTGGGCAGAGGGACAGTGAGTTCAGAGTTCCTGCTTCTACAAAAGCCAAAAATGCATTCCCTTATTCCAAAATAATAATTTTTCAATCAACCTTTATCATAATATTACCACGAGCATTGAAAAGGATTATCTTATTACAAAACTGAAATGACTTAAATTTACCCTCATTATTGTTTCCCAGGGAAAAAAGAGGCTTTTTTTATTTCATTGTGGCTGAGGCTGCTATTTGCATTTAAATGAAGACATCTGAAGAAGAGGAGCTAGAAAGTTAGGGGTTTTTTTCTTTCGAGAATGAGATTTCATTTCAGTATTCTCTAATGCAAACCCAACTCCACTTTCTGCTTCATTAAATAGTCTGTCACAAGCTGCTTTCCAAAAAACTGTCGTGGAGAGTGAGATACTTTGATTGTTCCCAGTTGAAGCTGAATAATGATGGCAACAATACAGTGTTGGTATCCCCTGAATACCTGACTTCAGCAAATAAATGAGGTATTTCCATACTTGCTGTGTGGAAATAGCACGGGGGTTTGGTTGGGTTTCTTATGATTGACTTATCATAATTGACACACTCAAACAATCTTAAGGCTCTGATAGAAACAGGTTTGTGTCAATGAAACTTAGCTTACAACATGGACACTCTGAAAGGCAGCTGGACACATAAATATTAATTCCATGCTAAAGATATTTATAAAGAAAAACAGGCAGAACACCCAACACTGCACCACTGGCAGCTGCAGGAAATGACCATTTTCCTAAATGGGAAGGGAGATCCCATCAAGTGGGAATTCCCATTAAATCCCACACCCAGGGACACACTGGGGTTCAAAGTGTGGGGGAAAAGCAGAGCCCAGACCTGCCCTGCCCCAGGCTAGAGGTGAAATTTGTGTTACCCACTAACAGGAACTGGAAAAGGCCTTGGCAAAGCCACCTGAATTCCCATCACTGCCCAAGCTGAGAGCAGAGGGCAGCTGTGGCAAGGAAAGGCAAGGAGAGAAGCAGTGAAAAATCAGGTTAAAAGTTCACCTGTGGCAGAAAAGAAGAAAGCAAAGCAAAAGCTGTTTTAGTGAGCCAGCCTGGATGGGCAAAGTTCAACACAAGTATTAAAATATTAGCCAAAACTGGGATGGGAAACACCTCCTTTCTTCCTCTCCTCACACTAAAATGAGAGCTGATGACAAAATGTTCTTTGTATTGAAGGTCCTAACTCTGAGTTTAAACCTTAGAGCTGGTGGCTAGAAAGGATCACCTCTGCCAGTGAGGGTGGTTTATCTCACCCAGGAAAACCAAAATCAATGAGAGCACCTCCTTCCCAGCCCAGTCTGTCCTGGGGTCACCCCCAGGTGACCTGCACAGGGAGGGGAATGTTCAGCTCGCTGACCTGGCCACCCTACAGAGCAGGAGCTGCTTTGGGGTGGGCACAGGACTGACTGGCAGGGCCAGGGCAGCAGCTCCTGGCTGGAGTGGCCACCAAAAGAACCAGCCTGGAAAGCTCCTGGCTGGAGCTGGGGCAGCACCGAGTCACAGCAGTGGCAGTCAGTGGCCTTAAATGAAAAAAAAAAAAAAAAATCATCAATCTCTTCTAGTCCACCCAGGCTCCAGCTGATTGTTTTTGCTCAAATACCAGGCTATTTCTCATTGCTGATTGGTATTTAATTTGCAGAGCCTCTGCTCACCAAAGATAAAAGGTCGATGCCCAAATTAACATATGGAACTCCTACTTATTGTTAAAGATTTTAGGCAGACGATCTGTGCTCCCTGTCCGTGTTCTGTAAAAGCTTCTTCAATTCTGACTACACATGGCACAGCTTCTAAAGCTGTTATATCACCCACCTGCCAAATACGTGGTGAATAAAGTAAAAAGTTTTATTTTATTATGGTAGCCACCCCATCTAATTGATTTTCAAGAATAATAATTTTAAACTAAGCAGTAAATGGTCTCAAGTAAATGGTCTCAAAAAACTCCTTTTAATGCAGGAATGCTTTCATTAGTTAAACCAAGGGAAAACAAAAACCTGCAGGAAGCTGCAGGAAAGAAAGGAGAATTTAAGGATGAAATCCTTCTATCCAATGTATTCATGCACAGCCCACCAAGGACACTGGAAATTCAGTGTGTGCCTACCCAAGGACAGAATTTGGTCCGAGGGGACACGTTTTCAAAGGATGCTGCTGCTGTTTTGCCTTGCCCCCAGCACTGGCACAGGCTCAGTGGTATTTGTGCAGGGGGAGCTGTGCCCGGAGGCAGGCAGTGCTCAGGGGAATTTCCCATCCTGCCTGCACAGACAGAGGGTCTGCCTGCTGCAGTCCCAGCACTGGGGAGCCCCGAGCCAGGGCAGGGCCCTTACTGATCCACCCTGGAAATGCATTTCACGTGCTCTGGCTGCTCCAGCCCACTCTCCAGAGAGGCCCAAGGGAAACCCTGCCCACGTTCAGCTCTGCTGTATGAAATAAAGATGCAGGGAAGTTTATATTTAAACAGCCTGGATGTTTTCAGGTCGCAGGTCGTGCCCTCTGCAGCTTTCAGGATTCTCAGCTGTTTGGATGCCTGAAATGGGAATTTTGATCTGCACTGCAGAACCACTGCCTTCCTGTGCCTCAGGTAACTAACTGGGCTGAGTTTATCCTGGAAGAAGAATCACTTCTTCCACCTGGAAACCTTTTCTCTTTCCATATCTTACTTTTAAATAGAAATGTCACCAAAGGGGCTAATGTGGTAGATCAAAATTCCCAGTTCAGGCATCCCAGCAGCTGAGAATGAGGTTCAGTCTTAGGGAAAGTGAAGTTTTGTTCATATTTGGGCCTGGAAATCATAAAGAGCTGGGATGATGACTGGAAAAGGCTGGGAAATTCCTGCACAAAATATTCTCCTTTAATTTCTATACGTCCCAATAATCCAAACTCTGAGCTCAGGGAATTTCTAGAAACAAAGCACAAAAATCTGCCAGGCTGGGCATCACCACATTTCTATGTCAGACAGTGAGAAAAAGCTGAATTGTTGTGAAATACTGACGGTTTTGGCTTTTTTTCCCCCCTTCCTACAGCAGATCTTCAGCAGATCTCATAGTTAGTGTCCTGAATTGCTCCTTCAAGCCCCCTTGCAAGGCTGAGCAGGCACAGCCACTCAGATTTAATTCTTGGCATTATATTGCAGCCCAGCCCATGCAGCTGAAAGCAGAGCCAGGCTGGGGTGGACACTGTACATGAATTCCATTTCATCTACATGAATTTTATATTTAAATCAGCCTCTCCTCAGAAGGGGCATTATTTAATAAGGCTGTGGAGACAGATGGAAAGGAAAACAGGAGCAAGGAAAGGAGCCATCCTCGAACTCACAGAACAGTCCTTTCCTGTTCTGGCTAGATACCAACACCACACCTTCTCATTCTTTGTGTTCTCCCCACTTTAATATGGAAAAGGGAAATTGGAAATGAAGGTAACTGGAACTGGACTTTTGCTTCCTCCTTAAGACTCTCCACTTTACAGAAGCTGAGAGACAGAGACAAAGCTCAGAATCATTTCAGAAAGCCAACTCTAAAAAAATTTAAGTTTTTTCCAATAAGAAATTCATAAATCATCTGACAGGCCACAGAACAAAAACCACATCCATAAACTACAGAATCTGACTCTGGCTTTTATTGCATCTGCTCAACCAAGTCCCCAAAGAAGAAAGCTTTGGATTTTTGGATGCCAGCTGCAACACAGATCTGTTCTTTTCTGCTCCTGTTTAGGACAGAATTAGATGTATACTTTACATATTTTTACATATGTTCAGCTTTTTTCCTCTGTGTTTTAAATGTTGAAATGCTTTGTTTGCCCCCCTCCTGTCTAAGCTTTTCACTGTTCTCAGTGGTTCCTGTTCTCACCTTCTCAGCAAAGAGCTCTATACCTGTGTTACACTGTACCCAGTTCTGACAAGGAACCTTAACTCCATTTTCTGACATCTTTTTAAGATCAAAGAGAAAATACACATGAGAAAACAACACATCCTGGTTCCACTGAAACAGGGAGAATTATCTTTAAACTCAAAGCTGGTTTGCCTCACAAATATTACAACCAGAATTTTGAATTTTTACCACGAATTACAATGAAGAGTCCCATCCCTGCAGTGTATTGCCTTTCTCCATGGAACTGCACTACTTTTCCATGTAAGTTGGCAATTATTGGGTTTTACTGCCAGTTGGAACATTTGAAAGTTTATTTTCAAATTGTCAGGACCGATTTTCAGGCAAGGTATAGAGTGGTTTAAATATTGACATTCCCTCTGTTTGGAGCTGATGGGTTTAGGAAATACAAGTTTAGCATTGCAGGAAAAAGTCACTTTGAACTGTAACTACTGTATCTCCAGGGGAGTAATTTTGCAGAATCCCTCTCCAGGGCACTGATTCTGTTATTTTATGATAGAACTACTAGTCAGTGCTACGAAAAAGAATCAGACTTTTTTTTTAATTTCACATTTACATTTCTTACGTGACTATAATTTAGTTTCTTTAAATGTCAAGCTTTTTCAAATGAACACTTTTCTACATTTTGATGTTGTTGGGGTTGTTGTTTTTTTTTTGTATTCTCCTCACAATTAGAAATGACATCAGCAATTATAAAACAACATTAGGTATTCCAAAATCTCAGCTGTGCAGATTTCCTGTTTTACTTCTTCCCCATCCCTTCTTTGAAGGTCACAATAGAAGTGAAACAGATGCGCTGTTACAAAATCTGTTTTCTCTGCACTGAGGAAACATTAAATGCTGAGATCTCCACTCTGGGTGGTTTGGGGCAGATCTCTGCTGCCCTTCCCTCCAAGGTGAGCAGGACCACGTTGTGCTGGTGCTGCTCCTCCTGACAACACCTGGGAGCACCTAAAATCCTGGATTCCCCCTGGGCACAGGGGAAGGAGCCTCAGGAGGTCCAGGTATGACCCAGAGCTCCCCCTGGATCCCAGCTGGCTGCTCTGCTTCATCCCTGCCTGTCCAAACACCATCCTCCTCCTCCTCCAAGCCCTGCCGTGCTCTCTGCTACAAAGCCAGGCTGAGAGAGAGGGAAGAGGGGAGGCCCAGGGGCAGAGACCTCCTTGTGCATTTGCCTTTCTGCCATTTATCCTGCAGGCAAATCCAGTTTGTCAGATGCCCTCAGCACATCCCAGGGCAGCCCTGCCCTGCTGGGGGGGCACTGCAGGGGCTTCCCACATTCCCCCCCTGTTCTCCACCCTGTCCATGCTCCCCACAGATCTTCTGGGCTACTGCCAGTACCTGCCCCCAAACTGTCCCTGCCAGAGCCACTCTGCCTCAAGCAGCTTCTGCCTCCACTTTTTAACCCCTTCTGTGACAGACCCACTGCTCCTTTTGCATGGGCAGCTGATGAACCAGGGAGGTGAGCTGGGTTCAGAATGGCCCAACAAAAATGGAATTATTAGTGTTATTTTCAGCCCAGCTCTGCAGCAGCTTCATAGGGCTTTGTACCAACCCAGCTGGGGAGGGATAAGTGTGGCTGACTCAGCAGTGATGATGGAAAACTTCATCCTTCTCTAGAGTATCATCCTCCTCTAAACCATCACCCTCCTCTAGAACACCAACCCCTCTAAACCACCACCCTGCTCTAAAATATCGCCCTCCTTAAAAATATCACCCTCCTCTCATCCTGTCTGGCTCCCTGGGGAGCCACCATCTCTCCAGCTGATGGATAATCAGCCCCACACAAGGTGGGGCTGCCATCTCCTCTGAGTCCTGGTCACTGCCCAACCCACTGTCCTTCATGCTCTGCCTGCCTCTGAGGACATCTCACACAGGAAAAGGAGTTCTTAACGCCACTGGCTGGAAAAATCAGGGAATAATTCTCTTAATTGACTACTCTTCCTACTTGTAATCTAGAGGAAATCTAATTAATTCGACATGAAGAACCACTATTCTGTGGTGAAGTGTAATTCCTGATCTCTGGGGCTTCAGCTTACCAGTTGTCAAATTATCCAATTATACACTTGTTAAAATCCATTTTGGGGAGATTTTCATGGCTCGTAAATAAATAATTTCAAAACCTTAAATCCTCAGAAGAAAAAAAAAAAAAAGGAAAGAAAGGGAAGAAAAAGGAAGCCCCCAGCCCCCAAACAATACCTCAAAATTAGGAAACACATCTAAAAATAATGTGAAGTGGTGATGATCTATTTCAGCAGGGAGAAACACTCTGCCTCTTTTTTCAGCAATGTTTTATTCCAATCACCAATCTGAAGGGAACCAATTAAGGCAGCAGCCCCTCCATTATGCCAAAAGGGAAAAATCTTGCCATGAGCACATCAGAGAAGAGGTGGGAAGCCAGACATGAACAGAAGGCAGTAATCTGCTTTTCATAAACCCAATCTGACTGTATTTCAATAAAAGTAAGCAAACACCACCCCTGGTTTGGCTTTTTTTCAACAACAACAACAACAACAACAACTCTTTTGAAATTTCCTTAATATTGAGTCTGATTAGCATGTTGGAAAAACAATCCAAATTAGGTGGCACAATATTTCCAGTGAATATTGGCCATTCTGGGCACTGAGTGTGAGACTTCTTAAGACATCCTGACTTGAAAATCATTTGGAGCACTTCTCTGCTGAGAATGAGGTCCCTTTCAGCTGGCTGAAATTGGCTCCACAAAAACTATCAAATTATAAAATAATTATGAGACCATCACTCCGAAAACTCAATTCACCACCAAATTATTTCCGTTTTAAACTCAGAATATTTGTAACACCAGTGAAATTTACAGCAGCGTGAAAACGGGCCAGGACTTTTAAATCTTGTGTGCACTGACTTAAAGGAGGGACGAGTTCTGGTGAAACCTGCTCTGAATTCTGATCTGCTGTGTTTCCCTGGCCCTTGTACGTTCTGTAGCTCCAGAGCAACACGAAGGCTGTCAGGGTGAAGGATTGGGCTCGTCTCAGAGCCAGCTCAGCTGCACGTGTCTAATCAGAGAAAACACAGCTAACTCCCACTTCAGCAACAGCAGCAGCTCCTGTGCAAAGCCATTTTTCTTAGGCTTTAATTCCTAAGGAAAAATACCCTGGTGCTTGTTCCTGCCCCTCTGGGGAGCCCGGTTTTCCACACCCCACATCAAATGGCAGGGCTGTCAGCAGCTGTGCCAGCCCCAGCCCTCCTCACCCTCCTCACCCAGTGCCCCCCTCCCAGAGCCAGGTGCCTGCTGCTGTTCCAGGTGATTCCTGCACCACCCAGCCCCAGCCTGACATTTCCACCCCCCTGCCCTCAGCGACAACTTCACCAGGACCTCCTTCCATCAGCCTGTGGTGATGGGGGCAGGAAAAGGACTGGATTAACCAAGATCTGCCGGGGGGTTTTCACTGCTTGGGCATTCAGGGAGCCCAGAGCCTGTGTGATGTTGCAAAGAGCAGAGTTTCTCTTTCACTGAGAGCTCCACACGTCAACAAAATGTCCAATTGTGCAGGGAAAGAGCTACTGCCTGGTATTGCAAATGTGAAGGACCCCAGGGTTGTCACCAATTCTGGAAGGGAAATTGCCAAGCACGTGGCATGGCTGGATTCTGGAGATGGGGTGTGCTCAGGTGCCAAGGGCCTGCATTATTCTCTCATTTCATTGCCTGAACACGAGCCCAGACCCAGTGCTGGTGGGGATGCCTGATCAGTGTGGGCTGGAGCAGAGGGCAGCCAGAATGAGAGGAATAAAACAGGGATTTATTGAACCCTGGCAATGGCCGAGCCCGGCTGCAGCCCCTGCCAGGATGGGCCTCAGCATGGACACAGAAAAGGGGCTTTGCCCACGGGGGTCCACACTTTGATCAGTTCTGCTCCATTTGCAGATGGAGGGGAAGTACCCAATGAATCACTTGGAATGATGAAGTTCCATTCTCCTTGCTCAGTATCCTCTTTTTGACGTTGTTTGTGCTTTTGGGGCTGAGGTTGGGAAGGATTGTCCTTGGATCTTGGGCTGGGGAGAATTGTTGTGTCTGAGTGCCCTGTGAGGAGAGCTCAGTGACTCTGAATGTGGAGCTGAGAGCTGCACACCAAAGCAGAACAGGACCAAAACTCAAGGCATGAGAGGTCACACAGCTGCCCCCGAGGCAGCAGGGGCACAGCAGAGCCTGCCACAGCAGGGGCAGGGCTTGGTCACCAGCAGCAGCAGCAGCAGGGAGCTGCAGACCAAACCAAGCCACATCTGCAGACAATCCCACTCAAAAAGGAGCCCTGAGGACCAGCCCCACTGCAAGGACAGTCACTGCTTGAGCACAGGCTGGGGGGGACAGCAGAACTGTCACAGCCAGCTGCCAGCTCCATTATCCTGGCACAGAGAGGAAAAAGCCTAAGTAATTAACATCTACACATGGGAAAAATGTCTTGTAGCTCCAGATCCCTGTGATTCAATTAATTCCTGAAGCAGCACAGACTCTCACCTGTTAATGAAACACTTTCTTCCAGCAGCTGCAGAGGCTGACTGCAGTTGCCAGGATGTGAAACACAACCCAGCCTGACTCCCTCACTGCACCCAGACTGATGAACAAGCTCTGCACTACAAAGCCCTTCCACTGGAAGCTGCCTGAGCACAAGAACCAATCCTTAAGGGAGGCTTCTGCATCCAGGCAAAGCTGGGAGAGCCTCTGTTCCTCTGGACTGACACAGCAATATTCCAGAATCAGACTGGTGCAATATCCCAGGGATAACCCAGGGAAAATCTGTGTTTTCACTGCTGTCAGTGATGACCCTGGAACAGACCAGCACTGATGGTATCAGTTGGGAAGGCATTGCCAACACACAAGTTTGAACTGTTCAATAGAAGCAACAGGTAAAGCCAAGGGTTTAGAAGAAAGAAATGGAATGAAATGCAGTCACACACAGTGAGAAGTTAAATCATGGGGACTGACAGTCAGAATTTCAGCCTTTAGGGAAGGGGTCTTCAGTCTGAAACAACAGAAAGCTCTGGATGTAACACTGAGTCACAGGACAAATATGTGCCACTGCAGAGAGCAAACCCAAACCCTGACCAGCAGAACAAAAAGCCCAGGAAACAGAACCACACCTGGCATGGATCTTCCAGGATGGAGAACTAAACATTTCCAGGGCATAAACACTTGGAAATGGCAAGAGACATTACCCGGTGTTCTGACATCATCTGGGATGTCTGTCTTCAACAAAGGTGGCTCAAAATCAGAACTGGTGGGTGCTGAGGCATTACTGGGAGAATGGCAAGTCTGTTCTATGGTGTGAAATTGTAAAGTCCTTAACCTATCTAATTTCAGGAAGCAATAGGATGTACTTCTGAAAAGAAAATGGGTGCTGGCAATATCACAATGATCCAAAGGTTCCTCCCTTTCTTAGGAGTAGATTTCACCTGTGATTCACTAATCATTTTGATTTAAAAGGCTCCTTTTCAGCACTGGGTAACATTTTAATTAAATATTTGAAAACTTGTCGAATACCGTAATTGCAATTTAAAAGCTATGAATTAGGGAGGTAAAAGCTTTTATCTACTCTCTAGACATCTTTTTCTTTTTCATAAAGCTGTCAGATGAAGTCTTCAGGAATATTTCCTCATTTAACTGGAGTAGGACAGAGGGTTCTGGCTGATGTGATCCTGCACTTCTCAGCTGCCAGGCAGAGCTCAGCCCAGCCTCAGCCAAGAGCAGATCCCCCCTAAAATCAATTTGTTCCTCTAATCAATCACAAGGGGGGAGAGTCACCCTTCAGAAAAGCACTGATTTCACCCAAAAGCACCCTGACTGTCAGCTCAGAGGGTGGATGGGGAGAGGAGGCTGGAATCCATCCCCAGTGTCCCATTCCAGCAGCCCACTGGGAATTCTGGTGGCTAAGCCTGAGCTGCATATTCAGTGTCCACCAGAACATAAACATCATTACTGAACACTGAAATGTGTCAGCTACTTGTATTTATAGGGGCATTAACACCCTAGGTATTTATAACATCCATCAGTGACTGCCATGACAGCTGATCCCTGTAATTATCAGAAATAATTTTAATACCAAAAAAGTTTCCTTTGTAATAAATAGCCCCTTTACTGCCACAATTGATTTTATTTATTTATGTGGTCTGCTCATACAGCTTCCTATGCTGCTGGTTAAGTGGAACAGTTTACTTCCTGTCAACATATTCCTTAAAGTTTTAATAAAGACATCAGGAGCAGGCTGAAACAATGAATTATCTAAAAGGAATAATGTTAAATTGTTGTTGGGGTTTTGGTTACAATTTATTTAATACCACTGCCAGAAATAGGACTTCCCACAAGCCAGAATGTGTCTCATGGGTCTGAGGACAAGAGGAGGACGTTCCTTGGCAAGAGGAGAATGGCTTTGGGGTCAGCCTGGCTTTGGGAATTGCTAGGACATACCAAAACAGGGCTTTTCACCTGAAATCTGTGCCATGCTGTGCATTGTAATAGATTTCTGTTCAACAAATAAAAGTCCTTCACTGTTCACAGGCAGCTGATGAGCCTGGCCTTATAAAATTCATGTTCCCCTGTGTGTCACAGAGTCCCAGCTGGGGTGGCACTGCAGAAATCCTTGCACTGGTAGAAAAGGTTCTTTGGCTGCCCCACCATCCTTCCCTGGAGGTCCCAGGAGGGGATCCTTCCTCCTGCCAGCTCACCTGAGTTTGTTTAACCCCTTTCAGTGGCAGTTCAGCCTGCCCTGTGTCCCTGCAGCTTCCCTGAGCAGGCACAGCCCCAGCCCAGGGCTCTGGGGACAATTCTGGGCCCCCACTGAACCCTGTGGGGTCAGCACTGACCCTGCTAAAGCCTCTCACAAATCAGGAGTCTCTGCTCAGAGGCTTTTTCTACCTTTGATTTAAACCCCTCTGTGCCTCAATCCTCCCTGGGTGTCTCAAGGCTGAAGTTGCAGGGCTTGGGGACCATAAATAATGGGCCAAACCCAGAGGCAGTGGGAGCTGAGCAGCTGAGAGGAGCTGTAGCTCTCTGTTCCATCCACCTGTGCTGCTGAAATACAGCTGGCAGGGATGGAAAGGTTGTTTTTGGAGCTCCTGCCTCTGCCAAGCACACTGCAACCTCACCAATGGGCCAGTAATGAACTCCCAAACCCCATCTAGTGTATACAACACAATATGTAATATACTCCAGTAGTAACTTGCTGATTTGGAGATCTCAAAGACGTGTGCGGACAACAATTTACCAAAAACTGAAGGTCCTGAACCTTCAGCCTTTTCAAGAAGTTTCTGAAGGGACACTGAGCATCCTGCATGCACTTTCTCCTGTGCTAAAGGAGCAAGCAGAGGTAACTCACTGCTCTAATAATGAATTTATCAATTCAGCATCAGCATCTCATCCTGGGTTGCCATTACTGCAGGGTATCAAAAGCTGGAATGCTGCTATGCCATAGGAATGAAAACAAAGGCATTGGAGAAAAGTGAGTACAGCAAATGTCCCAATAACTGCAGCAGCAGCAGCAGCTGGGCATTGTCCCTGTCCCCTGATGCCAATGTGTACATTTAAATATTTTCATTGCAGCGTTTTGTGGCTCTAGAAATCAGGAACATCTGAACTGGCCAATCTTCTGCTTTATAATTTACAAATCCAGAAAATACTACGGGATGCAAAGGTGGTGCAGAGATGGCATGTGCCAGTCTTTTATAAAAACCAAAGCTCTGTCTAATGTGAAAGCAGTAAAATTCTTATTTTGAAAGGTTAACCTGTAATTGAAATATTCTAGAGCATTTCTGTTTGGTGCTTCTATACATGAGATTACATGTTCTGCTAAGAAGACCAGTAAAAAACTAACCCAAGGTACCCCTGTCTCCAAAACCAGAGAAATAACATAACACATTACTTTCATTGTGCTTTTTTCTGAGTGGAAGAGGAGAGTTTTTTTTAAATTTAATTTTAAATTTACAAATTAGAAGCCAGCTTTGCAAGGAGCACAGGGAAAACTGAAGCATCAAACTAATCAGAGTTAGACACCTCCACAGGGCTGCACCTGAATCATCATTTCCTGAGCACAGAGTGAAGCACGACAGAGACCTGGAGCTCCTTCCCTGAGACTCCAGCTGATGCAAAGAAGGTTAAAACCACTCCCAGTGTGTCAGGAATCCAGGGATTGCTGCCATTTCTCTGTGCCTTCTCTCTTCCCCATTATCCCCACACCTGATGCCTTGCAAATGCCATTTCCTGAGAACTTCACAGGCTGCCTGTGACCTTTGAGCACAGCGCTCTGTGCTGCTGCAAAATGGGCTTTTCTTCATCTTTAATGGAAATTAAGAGAGTGAGCTGATTTGTAGCCTCTGCCAGCAGGATCTATTTTTGTTCTCATGAGCTGTATTTTGCCACTACATCACCTGATAATAAAGCAATCAGGGATGGTGGGCACACGTGAGGAGAGCTCTGGTTTTCTGCCACCTCTGGAACCACTGGGGAGGAAACCTTTCCTCTTTTCAATTATGTATGGAGAGAACAGAAACCCCAACAGCTCAGATTAGATAAATCACATCATCCTACAGCCTTAACCCTCAGCAGCCCAGAACCTGTGTGGCTGCATCCCAGCAGAGTTGGAGTCCATGTCCCAAACCAAATATCCTGTGTTTCTGTGACTCTGTGAAAGCCTCTTTCCCCCCCAGCACAGCAGCAGAGACCTGCCAGTGCTGGGCAGGAGCAAGCAGCCCATGGGAACAGCCCTGCAAAGGGCTCTCATCTGACAGACAGCCCCAGTTTCAGCTGAGAGACTCACCTTGGCAATGAAAACACCAGCTGCCAGCAAGAGGAAAAACATGGTTTGGGTGAAATAAAAATCACAGCACCTGACCAGCTCCGAAGTTGGTAAATATAAATAACAAGAACAGCCAGTTCTGTGAGTCTGAAGTGCAGAAAACACCTTCAGTCTTCAGTAATGGCCTAATTAACTTGCTATCACCAGGAAAACATCCAGGTTACATTTTTCTTAAATGCTCCCAGATTGATTTTTGTTTTCCTTTCAGCGCTAAATAATAACGTGTCAATATTTTCTAACAGACTGCCTAAGAACAGAAATGAGGCACAGCCAGACCTTACACAAGTGTGCTTCATCCCTAAACAATGAAGAAATGTGAAAGGGAGAGAAAAGGAAATGCACAAATTTCTGATTGTACTTGAAATTTGGGTATCCAAGAGGCTTTGTAAAGTAAGAGCAAGGCTAAAGGATCAGGTGATTTTCAGGCTTGCATGGGGGAGGGTGTGTGAATGCATTCCTGTGGGACAGACTGTTGGCTACATCCTGCATTTTCTGCTCCCCAGGTAATTAAAAATTACTCAGAGTTCATGCCATCCCTTTTATTTCTTTTCTCACTCTCAAATGGACATCAAGCCAGAATTCCAGATCTGGGAAAACCGTAACTCAGCAAGTCTAGAGCAAGGTAAGAGCACTCCTGATTCAGGGTACAGATGCACCCCAGGGAACTGAGTGTCCCAGCTCCCCTTGTGCTGCTCCACAGGGAGTTCTGAGCGATGGAAATGCCACAAACTCAGCTTCTGCCCCCAAAAAATCAGTTTACCAGTCAAAGAGCAGGACTGGCCTCCCGAGGGAAGCTGTGCTCTCCCCTCCCAGCCAGGATCAGAATCTCAAGGTGTTTCTATCTGTCCCTCTCAGCTGATCTCTTGCACCTGTCAGACACTGGAGCTGCAAAGCAACACTGAAACCTGCAGAATGCCAAACAATTCCTTACCATGGCCAAGGGGAGAACTCCCACCAGGTCCTTCTGGCTCACGTAGATCTTGGAGATTCCCAGATCAGATGTGGTGTCTCCAGGATATTCCACCTGCCAGGTGATGAGCTGGGTCTCAGGCAGGTCAGGCAGGTCTTCAATTTCAAAATCAATCTGCATGATTTCAGAGGAAGGGCCCTCTGCACTGCAGCAAAGAAAGGAAAAGAAATGTTCATTCACATGACTGATAAGCCAGGAGTCTAATTGCTTTTATATTAATAAAACTTGGATTAAGGCTCCTTCAAGGAGAGGATTTGGTGGGATGATGGATTTAATAATGAATTAATCATTTGCACTTGTCTTAAGATTTCAGGGTATTTCCCACCAGTTGGAGTGGCTCAGTAAGACTTTGTGACACAGATCACTGTGCACTGCTCCATTTCATGAGGGGAGAAACACAACCAGACCAAACCTGCAGCCTGAGCTGCCCCCCAGCATCTCCCTGTGCCAGGGAGGAAATACAGTCAGCTTGTTAAAGCAGCCCCTGAACCACGGACAACTCTAAAAGGAATCACTCTTTGAAAGGGGAATCCACTGCATCAGAAGTGCTTTCTGTTTTTCAGAAAGAAAGGTCGAAGCCCGGGATGGGGTCTGTGAACAAGGGCAGCAGGGAGCAGAGGACTGGAAAACTTGGAATTAATTTTTGGCTATACTGCTGCCTTACTGTGAATGTCAGTGTGAAGCTCCTTTTGTCCTTTGCTAAAGCAGGAATTACAGAGAATCGAGCTTGTTGGGAGAGAGTTACAAAACGGGGCTGTTTAATATTGGCCAGTCCTGCCAGGATCCTCGAGTGGAAACCACCAGAGAAGAGCAAAGCCTTACTGGGTGTACTGGTGTGTACTCTGGGGGCACTGGGGGCACCTTCCCCAAGCTGGCTTTATGAGCTGTGTCCTCCCCTGGGTTTGTGTCAGAGGATTCCATAAAGCAGAAATGCAAAGAAGGAAGACTGGAGAGAGGGGATTGATGCAATTCCTGCAAGGTTTGCTATAAAACCTGCTGCTGCCTGGAAATGTGGTGAAGATTCCAGAGTGTGTCCTGGCAAGGTGAGCTCCTCCCCTGAGGCCAGGGGGGCATCCAGAGAGACAATCAGCATTTTCAATCTGCTGAAAAGCTCCGGAGGAATGTGGAATTTCTTAGCAGTGCACAAACCCAGGGGATGCTGAGAATGCTTTTACTCCTGAAGCACCTTCAGGGTTTGTGTGGAGGGGAAAGGAAGGAGCAGAATTTCTGTCTGTGGGATAGTCCTCAAGGAGAGGAAGAGTGGCACAGCACTGAAGTGTCACAAGCCATTTATGCTGGAGAGCACAACTAGAAAAAAAGGCAACATTTCAGCAATTAGGGAATCCCAAAATGCACCCAAACCCCAGCAGCATTCCCAGCTGATGTGGAAAAAAGGCCAAAACTAAGGACATACTTATATATTCATATTCTTTATGAAGACTGGTTATGACAAGAGCCCCAGTTTGGAACTCTTCCCGAGATCCTCAGAGATTTCCACTGTGCTGACAAAATCCTGAGCTTTATCCACTGCCACCTGTTGGAGAGGCTGATCTGATCCCCTTGAAGGTTTGTATTTCAGTGGGTGCTCCGGGCTCTTTCTCTGCTGGCTGGAGTTGAGAGCGAGCCTCTCTGTTTCCAGAGTGGAACCACATGGTGTTCAATCCCTCATTTCTCATTTTGAGGTAAGAACCTCACTACTGCTGCCAAAGATGTATTTTAAAATGTGAAAATATTGCGTCACCTATGATCACACCCAGGCTGCAGCACCAGGTCAGGGACGTGCTTCAATTACTTTACTCATCACTAATGATGTCACTCCTCCCATGTGCAAATCCCAAGGATCTGTTTCCCAATCTACACCTCCCTAAGCTGTGTCCAGAAACTGAGATTCTCCAAAAGAGAAATAAGGCAAAAAGTCACCTGTCAGAAAATACAGCTACAAAACAGAAATGGAGACATTTGGACAAGAAACATTCACCCGTGGAGTTCAGTCACACAGAAATATTTGTGGCTTTTCTGGTAAAGTCAGGGCTGGTGTTACAGCAAGGATCTTTCTCCTGGGTATCCAGGCCCTGCTCCTTGAAACGATGAAATGCCCAGTTCTCCTGAAGGAGGACGTGCACTCTGTGGCCAGCCCAGGGCAGCAGCTGGTCCCTGCCAACACCGAAGGCATCTCTGCTGCCCAGGCTGCAGCCCCGCTGCCTGTGAGCTGCAGTGAGCTCAGCCAGTGCAGGATGGACAAACCCAAACCTCCACTACAGCAATCCAGCCTCACCTGAGGAGTGCTTCAGGTAAATGGGTTCTTGGAGCTGATTTAAAGTCAAACCCCCCAGCTGGGTGCTGCTGTTTACAGCTGGGAGTTAAACTGCAGTGAATTCCACTGTGCTGCCAATAAACTCTCCTGGTGAGCAGGGCCCTGCTGGGCTCCTTGCAGACACATCTTTAAAGCATCTCAGCCCAAACTGAAGACAGGGATGATCAAAAAAAACCCCAAAAACTCATAGGAAGGGAGCAGTCAAGGTGTTTCCTTCTGCCAGCCAGGATGGCACAGGCAGGTTTGTTCAGTATTTCTTCATCTGCCTTTTATTCCCCACCAGGGGATCCAGCAGCTCCTACAAAAGCAGAACAGTGGGGAGCCCTGTCCTGTCTCTGGGGGAGCATTTCCCACCTCCACAGGGCCACCCTGCACCTGCTGCCTGTCCCAGACCCCCGACACAGGGGAATATTGTCCAGAACCACCTCCCTCCTGCCCTGCAGCCTGGGGGGGACTCTGGGAGAGGCTGGGCCACCACATCTCTGTGGGACAGCAGCAGCCACTCCTCTGGGGGATGTCACCCCCTGCCAGCCCCAGCTTCCAGGGACAGACCTTGGTTGTCCAGCAGCAGCTCCTGGGTGCTGGCAGGGCTGCTCAGACCTTTCACCCAAAGGGAAAATCCAGGATACACCCTGGGAAAACAGGGCTGTCCCAGAGGAAAGGCTTCCCCTGTGGATGGGCAGGCTTTGGAAGCTTCTCTGGCTCACGTTCCTGGACCCCTCCCACGTTCCACAAGCTAAGAGCCCTCACAGCATTCTTACAGGCAAAGAGACATTTCATATTTTAATGAACTCAGTTGGCTTTCCCTTCTGCTTTCCAAGCCAGGGTGCAATCCATGAATATTTTCCAGCTTTTTTTGCGAAGAGCTTTTATACCTGATAACAACTGCAGATTTTCCGTGGACTATTTTATTCCTGCAACCAGTACTTAAGGTAAAAAATTCAAATATTGCAGGAGTTGCCATTAAAGAGGAGTTGAAAGCAGGGTGCCAGAGCCTGGCAGCAGCTGAGGGGCTGGCTCAGCTCCACAGGGAGCTCAGCACAGCCAGGTCTGATCTCCCAGCTCCAGCCAGTGGCTGCAATCTGCCTGCCAAGGGCTCCCAGCCCTCCCTGGCACTTCCAACTAACGCGCCTGAGTTCACCCACAAAGCTGGAATTCTGGTGAAGCAGACCCAGAAATATGGTGCAATAGCTGCCCCATGTGTGGCAGCACAGTGAGAGCTCATCCCCTACACATCACTCAATCCACACAAACAATAAAAACTGAAATATTTGAGAGAAGAAAGTGAGACTTGGGGCTCAGCCCCTCCCAATGTCAGAGAGGGGATTCTAAAGCCCAATATCTGCAGAACCTGGAGCACTGTGCTACAGCAAAGATCATTACTCACCATTGATATATCAAGAGAAAGTGATACATACAGCACTACATTAAAATTTAATTTTATTCATTGTTATCTTGCTATTAAAAATTCAGGCTAGGTAGGCTGAAAAGTCATTTTTCTTTGGGAATCATTGTATGAAGAGAACCAACTAGCAAGAAAAATCACCAAGAAATGAGTCTGCTAATCATGTAATAAAGTTATTTTAAAAAATTGATCCATCTCTCTGGAGCTTGACATCAGTGGTGTTGGTTGAGAAGTATTTGCTGAATTATTTATTTGACTTTTTTTTTTGCTATTGTCAAATAAATTATTCACTCTACGATTTTCCAGCTGTTGATAGCACTTTTCCCAAATAACTCAATTCAACAGTGAGCAAAAATTAGCAAACCTCTTAATCTAATATAAATTTAAAACATAATTACCCACCCAGTCAGCATTTCAGTTCGGAACCAGAGTTCTGAGCATCCCCTGACATGGTAAATGCAGGGATCATTTAGCACATTATGTCAAGGGAAGGGTAAATCATCACTGACTTTATTCCATCCCATCTAAGAATAATTCCATAAATTATCCCCCAGCAGTCAGTGAACATCAGGCTCTTCTGCAGCCCCGTCAGGAGCAGCACAGCCCCAGCTCCTGTGCAGGAGGCAGAGTTGAAGGGCTACAAAAATGGTTTTACTGGCAGTGCAAAGTCTAATAAAACCCTGCAAGTACACTGTCAGTCCAGCCTTCTCCACCTGCTGCTTTTATTGTCCTCAGCAGAAAAATAACAATAAATGTAAGGTAACTCACTTGTGAGCGTGGTAAAAGTGCAAAGGAGGGAAGCAGGCACAGAGCCACAGGAGTTCATTATTAACTGGGAAGGTTCCTGCAGGCTCCAGCCAAGGCTCTGACCACACTGCCCAGGAGAGCCACAGAGGGTGGAGGTGCCTGCCTCAGCAATGGGGGAAAACCAGGGGAAATGTACCACCATCACCCTTTTATGGGTAGGAAAAGCAGCTGTAAAGGCTTCAGTGACACAGGAGTTTGCAAGGGAGGTGTTTGCCCAGCACTGGCAGAGCTCTGGGAATTCTCACCACAGCCCTGAGCCTGTGGATCAGTAACGCCCCTGAGCAGTCCTAAAAACAGCTTTAGATGTTTCAGTCCCATTACAACTTGGCAGACTGTTAACACCATCACAGGCTCCTGGAAAGGAAAGAAACCTTGTTTTTCTGAACGGCAGGAGTTGCACAAACACTGATCTGAGGGGGAATGAGAACCAGGGTTTCCACGCTAAAAAACCACAGAGCCAGCACTGCAAATATTGACTGCTGAGTAATCCCAGCACACAAAATCATGAGATCGAGCACTGTGCTCAGCACACAACCCTGCAGCAAAATCCACTCCTCATCCCACAAATATTTATCCACCTAAAAGCCCCTCTTAGGCAGGGGCAGCAAATTTACACTTGTGCATAAATACCTGTGGGGTTGGACTCCATGAACTCAGGTCAAGTGGGGTTTTTTTAGTGATTATTTAACCCTGAAAGCAACCACAGAGATGGTGCTACACAGGAAGCCTTCCCTGGAGTCAGAAATTCTGGTTAACTAAGGCCAGACATGCTGGGGTCTCTACCATCAATCTCAATTCTCTGTCAGAATGTGGCTCCACATGTTTGACACTTCCAGAAGGAAATTACCCTCTCAGTAAAAATAATAACATGATCCAGCCAATAACTAGAGAAGTGGAGGAGAGAGAAAATCAGACATGGCATGAAAATCTCCATGAAATACTCAGGAATGGGCCCCTGGGAACAGGGAATATCCCCTAACCAGGGTGAGGAGCTGGTGGTGATGCCTTGGATTTTAACTCTGATATTTCCCAAAGCCTGCAGTGCTCAGGGTGTGACTCTGCAGGGTTTTGGAGCCTGGGAGCTGCTGCTCTCTCATCTTCACATGGACATAACAAAGCCTCTCCCAGCTGCTCTCCAAGGACACCCAGCCTGTCCTGGGCCCAAAATGTGCAACCCAACAGCTTGAGAAGGGGGGGTGAGCTTGGGGAAATGCCATCATTAGCTCAAGTTTGAATTGGGGAATTGATGCTGATCTGCAAATGGCCCAAAGCTCTAAAGGGGTGAGGAACTCGTGGCTCGGGGCCCATCTTGGGCTCCATGGTGAGAGCAGCCTCTGGCTGCCCAGGCTGGGCCTTTGAAGGCCTCTCAGATCAATCTCCACCTTTATTCCCTCCCTCCCTCCTGCCTGGCTCTGTTTCCAGGTGGCCGCTGCAGGCAGCAGTGGTATCACCTGGGGGAGGAACAGAACCCATCACACAACTCCCCTCATGTGCAAACTTCCAGCTGATGGGATTTGGGCTCTGGAAAAGCCATTTTTGGAGCCTGGTTTGCAGGTGCTAACCTTGCACCTGAGGGGAACAAGCAGCCCTGCTGGGGCCGGGGCTCAGCAGAGCACTGCTCCTCCCTGGGGGAGCCTCAGCCTGAGCTCAGAGACCCCTGCAGCTGCCAGAGGGAAGATGCACACCCAGCCCTTGGAAAGGACACGTCGATTTTATCGAGCTGGAGGCAGGGGAAGAGACACCCTAATTGTTGTAATTATGAATTCTGTAATGTTAGTAATCATTAACAGTTTCAGCGGGTTCATCAATCATTCACGTAAGGGGGAGAAGCTCTAAGTGGAGATCAATTTCTGCTCCAGGAACATCTCAGAGCACACACCTTAACATTGGATTGCTTGAACTACTCACTCCTATTTGGTTTGTACTCTTACTGCTACTGCCCCACAGTTTCTTAGTCCAATTAGGAGTCTTTAATGACTTAATTGAATGTAAACTCCCTTTCTTTGCAAAGCTAACATGGAGCCTTGGCAAATACAGACACTGCTCTTCTTTCACTGCACTGAAAATCCTCCAGGGTGTATGAGCTGGGACAGAGAATAACCTAAAATGTGTCTTAAAGTATCTCCTCTAAGCAAGCCAAACAGAAAATTTGGATGGGGAACTTACTCCAAACCTCCTAACTACTGTGGTTCTTGGATTTTCTGTGGAGAAATCCAATGGGCAGCTGCTATGGGTATTAAAAGCAACCAAATGATGTGAAGAATTAAAACACAGCACTGCCAGAATTATCACTACAGTCTGTGAGTTTAAATGGGTTTTTAGGCATGGTTTTCCATTTGCTTTGCTCGGGCTGCTTGACTTTAGTTCTGCTGTCACTGCACAGCAGGATAAAGCACAAACAACAGCCACAAGGACTGCAGGAAACAGACAGGGGCTTTTCAGAAAAACAGTGGAGGAAATAATCTGCCAGCTTTCCAGAGGGCCTGAATGTGAACTGAAGGAACATCAAGTGGAGCAGAAGGCAGGCTGGCCTTTTTCTGAAAAAAATCAGTAGGTGAGGCTTAAAAGGCAGAGGAACCAGAAAGCGCCAACTTTCCACAAATATTTAAAGGATTTAAGCATCAAGGAGAGAAAATTGCTAGAGCAGGAAGGCAGGAGAGTACAATTAGAAACAACAGGAAATACAGAGCAAACCCAAAGCAAAAGGACAGAGGAAGAGTCCCAGAAAGAAATGGCAAACACAGTAACTGGGAAGGTTTAAAATTAGATAGGATAAAAAGCAGTTCAGCTCAGTAAATTCACCAGATTCTACCTGGAGAGAATGATTGCTGAGCCTCGCTCAGTGCTGCCTGGAAATGAGCCCTGCAGGGAGCTGCAGTCAGGGGCTCACACATCACTGGGAGCACGGCCTGACTTCTGCTCCCAGACATCCTGGCTGCAGGAGGAAAGCAGCACAGCAAAAATCCTCAGGCACAAAGGAGCCCTCCTCTCCCTAGGAAACCTCCCAGCACAGAGCTCTCCTGCTGCCTGCTGGGCTGCTTCTGACTGCTGCCACAGCTAAAGGAAACCTGACATAAAACGTGGTTATTTTCTATGTCACAGCATCCCAGGATGCACAAGGAACAGCAGCTGCCCCAAAACTGAAGGAAGGTAAAGGAATCAACTCTTTCTTCATGGTAAAAACATGCAAAACCATGAATGGAATCAAACTTTTCTTTGGCAATTCCAAAGGAAAAGCGCTACAAAATGTGTCTCCAGCTCTTATTTCTGTGTTTAATAATTTAGAGCTCTTACTCTTTGTTCATAAAAGAAACATTGTGTTCTGCAGAACTGGTGGAGATGTAAAACAAGAAGCAACAAAATTGTACCTGAACTACTGGTGCAGACTTTTCCAATGCTCAGGAGCAAAACAATCTAAACCATGAATCAGTCAAGGATTGGTGCCAAGGGTTCTACGTGAATGTGAGAAGTGGGCAGATAAACTGTGTGGAGAAAAGATGAAGCAGAAAGAGCTTGGAATCCATTTGTGTAAGAAAGAGAAATGAAGAGGATTGAAGCAGGGAGTGGCTCCAGAGCAGACATTTCTCCCACAGGTACAAAAGAAGCGACATCTCTATCAGTATTGACCAGTGTCAATCATAAATTTAACTGTGCCCCCACTTTCAGAAGGTCCCCCGTTGAAAACACCTTTGATGAACCTCTGTTCTCAGCTGCCTCACAGCATCCAAGCCCAGGTGAAGGAAAGAGAAACTCCCACTGATCCTACAGCACTGCTGAGGCTCCAGGAGAAAGCCAGGCTCAGAGCTGGGCTCGGTTCAGGGATGGAATGTCTGGGCCCGTTTCCAAGCAGGAGCCCAAGAGGAGCCCAGGGGCAGGAGGACAGGGGCAGGTGAAAGCAGAGCTCTGGCAGCACGCCCTGAGCTGGGGGCACCCGTGGCCCTGGCCCTGTGAGCGACCCTGTGGCAGCCAGGTCCCCAGGCAGCACTGCACGCTCTGGCACCCCTGCAGGACTCAGCCCTCCCACACCTCCCAGGGAAGGCCAAGAGGGCACAGGTCAGGGCTAAATGAAGATCTGCAGAGGAGCAAATCCCCACCCCTGAGACGCCAGGGGAGCAGCAGCCGCTCCTGGCACAGGGCAGGATCAGCCTGGCCTGCAGCACACCCAGCACTGCAGTGAATGTTCCCTGGGGGGCTCGGGGGTCTCCCTGAGCTCCTCTAGATCACCATCAGAGTCACAGTTCAGAAAGCTGAGCTCTTTCCTAGCTGGATTATTGCACTCCACTGCATTTCACTCTGTACTCGGCCACATTTGCCTTCTTGGCAGCCTTTGAAATAAAGATATTCATTCCTCCATCAGTTTGTTTTGAAGCCCTCCAACCTGGGGACTGTTGGGGAGGTAATTCTGGTCTGCACCAGGGCACGGGCACAGCACAAGGGTCAGAGGGAAACAGAAAAGAAAAAAAATGAAAGCAGAGCTGATAATGCAGTTTTTTATATGAGCAGAGATCCAAGTCCTGTTTAAAGAAGAAAAGCTCAGTAGTGCATCTATTGCAACCAGATTAGGTTAGGAGCACAAACTGAGAGCATCAGCTACACCAGCTACCCCTAAAACCACAACAGAATGGGTTTTCAGTTGTGCTTTGCATTCCTGGCCAACACAAACACCCTGTGCTCTGAATGCTGCTGGTTATATGAAAAGAAAAAAAAGATAAGAAAAAAAAAAGGAAGTTTATCTATTTTTTCTTATTTATTTATTTATAAAGATATTTATATTTACATGAAATATATTTATACTTACATGTAAATATAAATATTATATATTTATATATATAGATATCATTTTGATCTGACTGGAGCAACCCCAGCAAGGAGTCTGTGGCAATCTGATGCCCTTGCCCTTGTTCAGCAAGCATCCATCACTCAGGGAGGCAGCTGGTAATGCACAGTGACAGTCCCAGAGCAGCAGAAAGCTTTCAGAGCACTGCAGCTCTTCTCAGCGAGGCACAAACACAGGACACTGCATTCAGTCACAGCACAGCTCCCAGTGTCTGACAATGCAAGCCACTCTTTGCAACTGAAATATTTATTCAGGCACAATTACCATCAAAGATTAATATTTAAATAAAGGGTAATTTGTTTTTGTTATTACTCTTATTTCTTTTTAAACAACACTTAGGATTATAAACTGAATCAGATTATTTATTCCTAGAGTGGCTTGTTAATATTCTGCATTTATTAATACCAGTCTGAAATGCTCAGCCATTGATCAAATGCTTTTCCAGAGGGATGGCTTGGGAGGAAAAAAAAAACCAACCAAACCCAAACCCAGCCCCTGAGCTCTGGATTTTACAGCCATTACTGTCAATTATCCAGCCCAGTGTGGGAGCAGAGGAGATCTCCATCCCTGCCAGCAGCCCAGAACGCTGCACAGGCAATTCTCATTTCAAACACTGAAGGGGGGAGAGAGAAAAAGGAGGAAAAACCAAGCTATCCATAAAGCAATCAACTGAGATTCTTCCCACATGTCTGGACACCTTGGCACAGGAGTTGGAATTATTTTTTAGAGAATACATTTTGATAGTTGCTGCAATAACCCTAAGGCTGAGGTCCCTCTGGGCTCTTTCCTGCAGGGATCCCAAACCCTTTCTGGAGCCACAGGTCCAGCATTTCACCCAGTAAAAGCTGGGAAACGCAAGTGCAGAGACTGGGGCAGGGTGATTTCAGAGATTCTGCAGCAGAGCCCAGTGCTGCTCCTGCTCCCTGAGCCTGCACCCCAATCATCCATATTCTGATTCTTGGGCCACTCCAGACACAAACCACAGCACTCCATCCCCAGTATCTCCCCTCTGTGTCCTCTCTCCTCATCCCCCAGTGGTGATTAACTGTGGATTTCCAAAAAGCACACAGCACCCCAAAGAGGCAAAGCCATTTCTGCAGCTTGCCTGTGTGTCTGGAGCCAGGAGGGGCCCGCTGGAGATGAGCACAGAGATTCTGGCAGCAGCTGAATAAAACTGAGCTGACTTACACCCAACATTATCCCTTCCCCTGCCACCAACTCTCCTCTCCTTCCCAGCTTCTTCTGCCAGAAGGATTTCTAAGGTAACGCAGCAGGTTTTTCTCCAAGAGGAGGAATGGACAATCAGAAAGCCCCTGGCAGCTGCCACCCTCTGGTAAATCCCATCAGCTCTGCCATGCTCAGGGCTCACCCCGTGCTGGGGCTGCCCCCCAGCTCAGAGCCCCTGGCACTGTCGAGTTCAACACGACACAAAAACACTCCCTCAATGCAGAAAGGTGTGGTACCTGCAGCACCTGGTCAGGAAAGGAGGACACAGATCCCCCTCAACCAGGAGAACAGCCCAGGCTCCCAAAAGGAGAGCTGTTTATTTTCGATACACAGTCTTATAGGGTTTGCAAAGTGTGAGAGGACTGGGAGATGGAATCCCACCTCTCACCCAGACTGGTGAGGGGCCCAGTCCATCAGTTTTCCTTCTCCAGGAAGGAATGGAAACAAAACCATTGTTTTTAGTACAATGTGTGAGAAAATCTGACTGGAGAATAGAAACTTTTCAGAAGGCTTTCAAAACCAGGACGACAGAAAGGCAAAAAGGCAGTTTTATTCAACTGGACACATTTTTGTGAAGAACATCGTAATAAACAAATTTCCATTGGATAAAACTCTGACTCCATCACGCCAGAGGCCAGAAGGTACAAACAGTTATCCATCCTAAGCAATCCTGAGGGAACACAGGTGTGGTCCCTGCAGGTGTGAGCAGCTCACATGATTGTTCTGCTGCTGACACAAGCTGGCCTGGGAAACGTGGACTGTTTTGGTTCAGAGTGTCAGAGTTTCCCCCAGACACTGCTGCACAGCTTTTCAGAGATCCTCTCTATTCCAAGCCTGTTTCAGCCACCACAAGCCCTGGCATTACCCCCACAGCAGCACCCCTTTTCCTCAGAGCTCTGGGACTCCCCACATTGTGCCAGCCACACTGAGGGGAGCACAGCTGCAGGCTGGGAATAGACACTGCTGAGAGGGAAAAACACCAAAAACTGCTAGAAATGGTCTCAACTAGATAAGACTCAAATTTTCTTTTACTGGTCGCTAAAAGCCAAGTTATATCTTTGTTCATTAAGTATTTTCCCATGCAGAAAAAAAAAATCATCGATAACTGCAATTATTTAAGACTTGTTTTTTCTTGATCTGGTTGGAAACATACTCTTAAAACAATCTGCATAAATACTTCAGCACAGCAGATAGAAATGAACATGCCTGCAGGATGCCATGGAGTAAAAATGCACAGATGAGGCTGCAAAAATACCAAATAACCATGAAATGCATGCATCAGTGATGACTTTGTGAAATTCCACTGTCTGAGGTGAATATTTTGCTCTGCAGAAAAGGATTGCAAACTGCTGCAAAAAGTCTTCAAAACCACAGCAATATATATGTCAAAAAATAAATTACTCTCAAGTTTGCTGCCCTGCCCTCTTTTAAAGAATTACATAAATCAGCAAATTCCTCACTTCCACTGAAATGCTAATTAAAAGAAAGGAAGGAGAACATCACCATTTTCTGTGGCAAACTTGCCCTGGCCTCGGAGAGTTGCAATATTTCAGAGTGTGCCATGGCAATAAATCCTGGAATTCACCAAGGCAATAAAACAGGAGTTAGAGCTGTTCTTACACAGGGAGGTTCCCCAGCCCTCACAGCATTCTCCTCAGCAGAGAACTCTCTGGGCACTGGGCTGAAATTTGCTTTCAGCCCTGCAGAGACTCTGCCCGACTTTGCCAGGCCAGCCCCTGGGGAGCATCCCTGCAGGATCACTCATTCCTGGGGGCTCTCTCCTCCAGCTGAGCACACCCCAGCTTCGATCCAAGCCCCTGGCTTTAGGCAGAGGCACCAGGGGCCTTGGCTCAGGCTTGTGGAAAGCAGAGAAGGGGATGGGAGTGATTCCTTGGTAGGACTGGGGTCTGTCCCTGGCTTCTGTGGCAGAGATGTCCCCCCACATCAGTGCCAGGACCTTCCCACCCCCTTCTCCTCTCCTGGCCTCTCACAACTCACTTTATTCCTGCCTGGCACCACATCCATTTCCAAAAATCTGCAAAGTGTCAGAAGTCCAAGAAATGAGAGAACACGGACTCAAAGGAGAGGGAGGAGATCGATGCTTCTGTGTCAAAAGCCGACCTGGCTGTTCCAAAAAGCACTCGGATGGATTCTGCACTTTGAAAGAGCCCTGGCTCTTGCTCAGAGATGGACTCAGATCTCCTGATGTCTCTGCTGCTGAAACAGCACAAAATCCACCACGTGGAGCACTCAGCTCCAGCACTTCTGCCCCAGGGCTCAGGAGCCTCCTGGGACCACAGCAAAGAGTCCCAGCCTGCAGAGCTCTCAGCATTTCCTACAGAAAAGCTGCTCCTCTGAAATCTCTCTTTAAAGCAAGGCTGGGTGCTACACATGCAAGGCTAGGAAAAAATCAGCCCAGACATATCTATCTATAAAATATATATATNATATTACATTTTTATACATTTTTAAAATATATTCGAGGGTCTCTATTTCCACAGAATCCTTGCAGCCACAGCAGCTCCACAGGCTGTGTTTGCTCTCCCAGTTTGCACCCACTGGGTAACCAAAGGGATATTTTCTATTTCACACAGCACTAAGTCTGTAAATCACAGGTGTGCTGCAGCATCTGGCCTGTATTTTAACTCACAGCAAGAAGAAGGTTGATCAAACATAAAGGCAGTGTATAAAGCCTAAATTCAGTTTGAAGATGTGCCACAACAACTGCTGGAAAGGCAGAATCAGGTGTTCTGGCAAACCAGGAATAGACAACTGCCCAACACCGTTACCTCAATACCACGGGCATTTCTGGGGAGATTTAATCCCAGGAGCAGCAGCAGTTCTGCTTCTTCCAAGGCTTCTTTTATTGGTGCTGTACCCACTTAATGAAGCATGAATTTTAATTCAGTCTGACACTTGGATGTATTTTTAGATTTGATTTTTGCATCTTCTGTACACACTCCATTTCCAAGCCAGGGAGGTGTTGGAGGCTGCTAAACCTTACACATTTGGGATGCTTTTCCCATGTAAACTGTCACAGCACGTGGGCCAAAGTTCCTCTGAAGGAAGATGGCAGAAAACTCATCTCCCTGGGGATGCAAAGATGATTTAAACAGAAGGCCTGCCAGTTCTTGGAGCTTTTCTGATACAGGCAATAATTGGATGGCAAGGATTCCAGGGTGCCTTGTGCTGCTGCACACACGTGAGGCAGATAAATCTGTGTGCAGGACAGAGCCCCCGGACAGTGCAGGGCTGCTGTGGAGCTCTCTAGAAAGGACTGAAGCACTCTGATGATAAATACACAGCAGCAGAGGCAGCCCAGGGCTTGCCTGCAAAGTAACCAGTATCATGTGGGAGACAGACTTTTGGAGAATTTGTAGCCATTTTCCACATTTCCTTGGCTCCTTCAGAGGAAAGGGGAGATGCACACATGGGATGGAAAACATTGCTATTGTTTACAACCCTCCTCCGTCCTTCTTCCTGTTTTTTCTATTTTAGGGTGAGTAATGGCCTGGCAAGTGATGGATAAATGAGATGAAGTGAGAGACACAGATGGTAAAAGCAAAGCTAAATTTAACAGCAAGTGCTGCCCTTCACTAGAGAGAGCTCAGGAGCCCTGCAGAGCATCTGACCAACGCTGCTCCTGGCGCTCTCCTCACCAACACCAGCTCCCAGGAGAGTGCCCAGGTGGCAGAGCCGACCCAGCTCTGCACCACACATCATCCATTATTCATCTTCCCAGCACAGCTCCTGCAGAACAGGCACCTGGGGCCACCAGGTGTGGTGGCAAACACAGCCCAGGAGAAGGCTCCTGACCCCTGAGCAGGGCCCACAGATGTTCAGGGGGTCTCAGGGGTGGCAGAGGGCAGGGAAACAGCTCTGGAAACAGCCACGAGTTCCATCAGCTGCTGCTGAGCTTGGAGAGTCTGAAATGAGGCTCTAAAGGAGGAGAAGGGTGTGACTTAGTGATATTCCCCCGAATTTGTTTAAAGCCTGAAGAATAATCTAAGAGAAACCCCAAATAAGCAGCTCCTAAATATCTAAGTGGTCACACCGAGATGGCCTCATTAGCCAAACAAACATAGCAATGGTTATCCCAGAGCACACAAAAACCAGGTGTGGGAATACCTTTCCAAACTCTCCTTTAGCTCTTACCATTATTACCCCATTAATACTGTTGTGTAATTAATAATCTGGTTTGCCCTGTAACCTGATAAGGATTAACTAAACCATCCCCAGTGCCTAATTTGCCTGAAGGTATGGCCATAAAGCATCCTTCAGTTTGTGGACTGTGAAAATCAGCTCCATTCACATCTTGCCTTTCCATTTCCCCTGGATGGACTCTGATTATTCCCAAATCCAGCGAGCTGGGAGGGCAGGGACTGATTTTGGGAGCCAGCCTGGATGAGCCTGGGCACACTCACACTCAGGAGGGTTTATAGAGGGAGTGACACACAGAGGACCCAAATTATGAAGCTCTCCCTGGGAAACCTGCAACGTGAATAAAAGTGCCAGATCCAAGACAATCAGCTAATTAGCAGCTCTGGAATAAATGAGCCACAGGATTATTTGATTGTGCCCATGGCACAGCCTCTCCCTGCCCTTTTTACCCCACTGTGAGCCAGCCCCTGCACACCCCAAATTCCCAGGCACTCCAGAGAATGAGTGATGAATACATTGCAGTATTTCTGGTTTATGTGTCCTAGTGGTGGCGAAAGCTGAGCACTTGGGATTAAATGGAGGAAGTTAAAAGGTGCTGTCAACAGCCTCTTTCCCTCAAAAGGTTTTATTTCTTCACCATTCTTGCTCTCGTTGCTTTAAGCAGAGAAGAATGCTGTGGTAGTGATTTCTTTATTAGAAATGTCAGTAGGGTCTGCCAAACTTTAATCAGCTCACTCTGCTGTGAGACCAGACTGGCAGCAACTTCCTTTATGAAATAAATGCCTGCTCTATTGAGCTTACTGTTAAAATACTGCAAATACCTCCAGAAGGTTGAAGGCAGCATTATCCAACTATCAGTTTGGATGTAGAATATGTTCATCCCCAGGCATGGAGAGCCACTGCTGTCACAGGCTCCAGCCAGTGCTGGTGACCTTCCCCATCCAAACGCTCTTTTTGCCCGAGTTTTAAATAATTCTGGGCAGGGTTTCTTGTCTCCCCCTTCCATGCTGGCACATTTCAAGCTGCTGTGTCCCCTAATCCAAGCCCAGCTGTCACCTCACAGCTTTGAAGTGGACTGATTCTCTTTGTTACTCTGAGCCCAGAGGAATTAATTCCTGCACAATATTCTGCCCTAAGACCTGGCAGGTTCATCTCCTAACTGGTCACTCTGGAACCAGGTAAGAAGCAGTGAGAGCTTTCTTCTCCTTGCTCTGTGTCAGCTCTGCTGAGCAGCAGGGAAAGGAGAAACTGAAGTGAGCTTGGGAAAAGGGGGAGAGATTCCAGTTGCACTTGGTCAGGATTGTTAATGAAAGCAAGAGTGCACCTCCCTGCCTGGGGATACAGGGCTGAGCTCTCCACTCCTCCCCTCACCACCACCCTGACAGTGAAGCGTTCAGGCATTTTCAGAAATCAGATCTCAGTTCAGTTTTTAATTTGCAAAACTCCAGTTTGATGCATCCAAACTCCTCTGCTCACCCCAGAACATCTTTGTCACGTTTACTGTCAGAGCCCACATTATTCCCATGCCCCAAGGCTGTCCATCCAACTCATTAACTTTCAATAAATGCTTGAAGAAAATATCGCTGCTGAATTTCAAACAAGTGTCCAAACCCTACTGATGCCAGTGAGATTTCAGGTTAAACTGAAATACTTCAGGGACCCAGGAGCAGGGGAAGGGACAGACCTTGTGCCCTTACAGAGGGAGGTTGGCAAGGTGTGAACATTGCAGCACAGTCATTATGCAAAACCCACACTCCTAAAACTCAGGTAGGAGCTGTCTGTCTCCTAATGAGGTCTCTCCAGCCCTGGTGTGGCACCAGTCTGGGATGCTCTGGGAAGAGCAATCACTCTTCTTTCATTTTAGCTTTCCCATAGCTTTATCTATTGCCAAAAGCTGGATATTGGTTCCACTGACTGATCCCCCCAGCCCTGGTGTGGCAGCAAGAGCAATCAAGAGCAGACTAAGTATGTGCATATTAATGAGGTACAACTGAACAAATGGTGCCAGTGCTAACTGAAGGGAGACCTTTCTTTCCAGCCAAAGATCCAATAAATATTAAAACAAACAAACAAACAAACAACTTGCGAGGCTTTCAGTTTTTTTCAAAACAAAACAACAGGGGCAGAGAGAGAAGTAAGTTGGGAAATTCATATAAACTCCATTGTTTGAGGCTGGGTTCCCTGAGGTCGAGCTAAAAGAAGGAAATGCCACCTTTCAGCCTTGGGAAGTTGTTCCCAGCTGCTCATTTCCTGCAAGACACTAAGGAGAAATCATGACAGATGACCCCTCTGCACTGTCCATTTACCCCAGTGTTACAGCAGAGACCAGGAAATTTATTGGATTTTGCCTGGAAAAGAGACAGCATGGAATAACCCTTGTCTAGGGAGGATAAATAACATGCTGAGTGGAGCTGGAAAAGCACCTTATCTGTTAATTGTAAGGAAAACTGTAAAATCAATAGGAACCTAAGAAAGCAGTCAAAGCAAGTTTCAGATTTCCCTTCAGGTGAGAGCAGTGAACGAGTGCCCCTTTCCAAGAGAGAGCCCACTGCTGTCACCTTCCACAGCTCCAGTGCACTGCTGGTTACTCCTCTCCCACATTTCCACTCTGGCTGTTTCACCTGTGTGCTGACAGCTCTGCCCTGCTGGCACTGAAGCATCTCCCAGCCCCCAGTGTGGGACATTCCTGCACACCCAGAGCACAAAACAACCCCAAAAAACAGCATCTCAACTCTAATAAAAACCAGCATCTCAACCCTTATAAACATAAATCTTACTTTTTGTTCCAAGCAACCAACACAGTGACAACTCCAGTGCTCCCCTTTCTCTCTGTCCCCAAAGAACTCCCCCAGATTCCACTGCAGGTGGATAAATGTGTCCCCAGCCCCTCAAACTGAGCAGCCCTGCTCGGCTCTGCTGCCTGAGATGTGTTTTACCCCTTTTCCAGGGCAGGGCAGCAGTTTGGTTCCTCCCACGGAGCTGTGGCAGGGCAAGGAGCTGCTGCTGGTGGCCTGCAGGAAAGGGCTGGGCTGGGAGGGAGCATCTTTTCATGTCCTCGCACAAAATGACATTTCACTGCTGCTCACTTGGTGACAAAGCAGAGAGCGAGGAGGAAAAACGGGGAAAATCTCCCATCAGAGCCCCCAAAGAGCTCAGAGCACACACAGGGATGTGCCCACCCAAGTGCCCAGTTCAGCAGCACAGCTCCCATCACCACCTTGGAAAAGCTCCTGCAATTTTGGACAGGCAGGAAAAGAGCACAAAGCTCCCACTCTGAATATGTACACAGCATTAATTCATTAAGTGTTGTCTCTCTGGCCAAAAGAAAAAAAAAAGTTCAAATGTTTTCATCTAATGCATCTAATGTAGTTAATGACCTGACAAGGAATTCAGATAGTGTCCCAAGAGAAGAGGAAATAGAATGGTCTAAATAAAACATGACTTTAAACGGGGTGGAAATCACAACTTTCTGTACATATAAAAGATGTTTCCTTCACTAGGATTTATCTAAGGGCAGTGGGAAATTGGTTAAATTCTAAATTAAGCACCAGAGGCTATTCACACTGTCCTTTAAATAGCATTAAACACTCACTCAGAGCCTTGGCAAACGAATAAATGTTACAAGTGAACAGAGTGAAGTATTTTTTTAAGAGCTTTGTGTCTGAACTACACAGACAAAAGGGGGTTAAGTTGGGTTTTGGGGGGAGAGGGACAACACTTTCCTATTCTGAAATCCAAATTTTAAAAAAAGAACTGAACTAGCAGAGGTTTTCAGCTGTAAGAGTGCATTCCATCTGAATCTGCCCCCCATGCACCAACACTTCACATTTAAATTAAGTCAGTAAAAATTGGCTGTATGATTCCAGCCACCCCAGGAGCTGGGCACACACATTTCCCAGGTGCTTGCCAGAAGCAGTTTCCATTTCCAAGTTAGGCTAAGCACAAAAATCAAAGTGACTGCACTAGCCCTGGTCCAGGGATTTACAGGTGCCATGCCAGAACTGAACAGCAGAGAAAAACATTTAAACTGTTCTGGTTTTTCAGTCGTTCTGGAATGTAAAGCTGACCAAAGATAAACCCAGTTAATTTAACAACACTGCTGATTATTCTTTTTGAAATGAAAATTTCTGCATACACAATAGTCTGCAGAATGAAATATCTTAATTCCTATTAACTGAGAGGTGACATGAAATAATTCCTTTGACCCAGGTGCTATTATTAAATTAATTACATGCCTAATTTCTATTAAGGGGGAGCTAGGGAAGAATAAACAGATTCAATATAAATATGCTAACAAACCAAAAGCTGTTAAAAAATAGGTGTAATTTTTCAGCCTCTGAGAAATGAAGAATTACTGTCCAAAGTGCTGCTTGCAAAACCTGGTTTCTAAATTTAAGTCATAACTTGATGTCAGTCTATTACAGGGTCAAAGAAATACAGAATGGGATCCATGACAGACAAAAATTCTTGTTACTGAATTATTCCTGCAAATGAAGAATCTCAGGGCATCATTTCTTGTTTTGACTCCAGGGAACAGAAGTACCAGGCAGGGTATTAATTCAGTTTCTCACACAGAACACCATGAGAGAAACACTGCCCTGGCTGCTGAGACAATTCACAGCTACCAAAACCATTTGTATTTTTGGTGGCGCCAGCACCTACAGCATGAAATTCCCTCTCATTTCAAGATTAACACATTTCCTAACACAGAACTCACCAACCATGATTTGTTAAAATTCCTGTTCCCTTATGGTGTGAGCCAACCTCTCTTCCACTTGCCCAAATTGAGATTGCCTTCACTCAAACTGTCTCTCCAGGTAACAACAACCAACCATTTTTGTTGGGTTATGTTTTCCCTTTGTTTCAGACCTTTTCCATCTGTTCAGTTGTTTATTGACAGAGGAAACCAACTCCAAAGCAGATGGTGGTACTGAACTCAATATATTTTTGCATTTCACTCGTAGTTTTTCCCTTTGTGTCTTCCCCAAATTCTGTATTTGTTCAGCTCTGATCTAAAGGGAGAACTGAGGGCAGGCCCTTTTTCTTTTAATTTTTCTCTTAATAATGCTCAAAAAGTACTTTAATAAAGAAATCTTGTTATGGTTTTATCACTGGCAAAACTCCATTCCAAAATAATAAGATTCAAGCTCATAATCCTTGTTCAAGCAATTCACATTCAGCCCCAAAAAGCACAAGCCAGGAGAGCTTCAGCCTTTATTGTTTGTTCAGTGAATCAGGACTCCAAAGGCAGCAAGGGACACCAAGAACAGGAACTGGCTGCACAAACCCTCATCCACCTTCCTCTCTCAATTCTGCTGCTCTTTTTTTCTTCCCCCCTCAGTCTGCTAAATCTATAGACATCCTTGGCTTTTAGCAACAGATCCATACATGTAAAAAATTAAAATAACAAGTGTTATCCACTATCAGCCACTGAGGACTCCATAAACCTTCCTCAGCAAAAGCACCAAACAGCCAGAATTGCCAGTTCTGCTTTTTTTTTTAAACTTTCCCATGGAAATCATCTTCCAGAGGCAAAGTGTCTGTCCCTTCACCTGTCAGTCCCACCCTGAGCTCGACTATTTAAAATGGAAACCATCAAATCAGTGATTTTTCAGTCATGGGGCTCACAAACCCTGGGTTTTGGATGCTGTTTCTAGAGTCACCTGGGAACAAAAAGCTGCAAAATGCATCCTTTGCTGCTCTCCATTTTGCATTTAACCACTAAGGGGATTTTCCCCCCCAGGTAACACCTTCTCAGCAATGCTTTGCTGCTCTCCAGGTGACTGAAGAACAGCCCTGAACCGAATTCAGCAGCACTGAACAAACACAGGCTCCTTAGCTCCCTTTGCTGAGTATTTCCCATGCAGTTTTCTTGCTCTTTCCGCCCCCCCAAAGCAAGCTGGGGAAAGGTTTTTTTTCTTGGCCTCTTTGACAGCCAGACATCTTAATCATGTGGAACGTCTCTGTTTCTGCTGGGGCTTCTTTCATTTAGCTTTTATGGTCCTCTAGCAGAATTTGAATGTTAGCTTGTAAAACAAGGACTCCTCTTTGCCTGGATGGGTGTTTTACCCTCCTCACTCTGCACTCTGGTAGGAATTTGACAGAGGCACAGACAGCACACATCCAGATCTATTGCAGAAACCCACTAAAAAATACTACAGGAAACCTGCTGTAAAATCTCATTTTCAAAACATTTTGCAGAGCATTTGTGTGAAAAGCCTTATCATTCAGCTGGGCGTGTTGACACCCACCAGCATTTTAACCAGAACAACTTTTGATCCCTGCCTTTCAACCTAAAATTGAAAATATTTCATACTCCCACCTCTTCCAGCATGCTCAGTCTCCATGGAGACTACAGGACCACCACTTTTTTTTTAATTAACACTGTGGCCCTGTGTCACTTGAGTGCTAATGCAGTGAAATCTTCATGGGCTTTCCACTCCATTTCAGTGGGATTATGGGGCAGTGAACCTTGAGCAGGGACAGCTCAATTCAGGGCCTCCTGGCAAGGCTATAAAAGCAAAGTTACACCCAAGGAGAAGATCCAGCAGAACCCAGCACTTAAATAAGTGCAGGACTTGCCACAGAATGATGTCCATTATATCTCTGGATCTGGGTTTTTTTAGCCTTCTATGCAAGATTTGCAAGAGCTTTTATGGGCACCAAAGCATTTGATGCTTGATGTCACCCTCAGTGTCAGGACCCAGACATCATCACTGCCCCCACTGTGATGTGCAAACCCAAACCACGGGTGGCTCATCCCTGCTGGGAGCTCACCCCAAATGTGCTGCTGCTGCTGCTGGAGCCAGGGATCCACTGGGATCCCCTCCTCCTGCAGCTGCTGCCCTGCTCTGGCACTCACCTGGGATGGACAATGAGCATTTTGGGGACACAACACATTTCTATTTTGCCAGTGTTGTTTTCTGGCACCTTTCAAGCCCAAACCAGCTCCCTGCCAGGCAAAGGAGGAAAGGGGAAAAGGGGAAAAGAAAAGGGGGAAAAGGGAGAAAAGGGGGAAAAAGAGGGGGAAAAGGGGGGAAGACAAGAAAAGGAAGAAAAAGAGGAAAAAGAGAAGAAAAGGGGGAAAAGGGAGAAAAGGGGGAAAAAGAGGGGGAAAAGGGGGGAAGACAAGAAAAGGAAAAAAAAAAAAAAAAAGAGAAGAAAAGGGGGAAAAGGGAGAAAAGGGGGAAAAAGAGGGGGAAAAGGGGGGAAGACAAGAAAAGGAAAAAAAAAAAAAAAAAGAGAAGAAAAGGGGGAAAAGGGAGAAAAGGGGGAAAAAGAGGGGGAAAAGGGGGGAAGACAAGAAAAGGAAAAAAAAAAAAAAAAAGAGAAGAAAAGGGGGAAAAGGGAGAAAAGGGGGAAAAAGAGGGGGAAAAGGGGGGAAGACAAGAAAAGGAAAAAAAAAAAAAAAAAGAGAAGAAAAGGGGGAAAAGGGAGAAAAGGGGGAAAAAGAGGGGGAAAAGGGGGGAAGACAAGAAAAGGAAAAAAAAAAAAAAAAAGAGAAGAAAAGGGGGAAAAGGGAGAAAAGGGGGAAAAAGAGGGGGAAAAGGGGGGAAGACAAGAAAAGGAAAAAAAAAAAAAAAAAGAGAAGAAAAGGGGGAAAAGGGAGAAAAGGGGGAAAAAGAGGGGGAAAAGGGGGGAAGACAAGAAAAGGAAAAAAAAAAAAAAAAAGAGAAGAAAAGGGGGAAAAGGGAGAAAAGGGGGAAAAAGAGGGGGAAAAGGGGGGAAGACAAGAAAAGGAAAAAAAAAAAAAAAAAGAGAAGAAAAGGGGGAAAAGGGAGAAAAGGGGGAAAAAGAGGGGGAAAAGGGGGGAAGACAAGAAAAGGAAAAAAAAAAAAAAAAAGAGAAGAAAAGGGGGAAAAGGGAGAAAAGGGGGAAAAAGAGGGGGAAAAGGGGGGAAGACAAGAAAAGGAAAAAAAAAAAAAAAAAGAGAAGAAAAGGGGGAAAAGGGAGAAAAGGGGGAAAAAGAGGGGGAAAAGGGGGGAAGACAAGAAAAGGAAAAAAAAAAAAAAAAAGAGAAGAAAAGGGGGAAAAGGGAGAAAAGGGGGAAAAAGAGGGGGAAAAGGGGGGAAGACAAGAAAAGGAAAAAAAAAAAAAAAAAGAGAAGAAAAGGGGGAAAAGGGAGAAAAGGGGGAAAAAGAGGGGGAAAAGGGGGGAAGACAAGAAAAGGAAAAAAAAAAAAAAAAAGAGAAGAAAAGGGGGAAAAGGGAGAAAAGGGGGAAAAAGAGGGGGAAAAGGGGGGAAGACAAGAAAAGGAAAAAAAAAAAAAAAAAGAGAAGAAAAGGGGGAAAAGGGAGAAAAGGGGGAAAAAGAGGGGGAAAAGGGGGGAAGACAAGAAAAGGAAAAAAAAAAAAAAAAAGAGAAGAAAAGGGGGAAAAGGGAGAAAAGGGGGAAAAAGAGGGGGAAAAGGGGGGAAGACAAGAAAAGGAAAAAAAAAAAAAAAAAGAGAAGAAAAGGGGGAAAAGGGAGAAAAGGGGGAAAAAGAGGGGGAAAAGGGGGGAAGACAAGAAAAGGAAAAAAAAAAAAAAAAAGAGAAGAAAAGGGGGAAAAGGGAGAAAAGGGGGAAAAAGAGGGGGAAAAGGGGGGAAGACAAGAAAAGGAAAAAAAAAAAAAAAAAGAGAAGAAAAGGGGGAAAAGGGAGAAAAGGGGGAAAAAGAGGGGGAAAAGGGGGGAAGACAAGAAAAGGAAAAAAAAAAAAAAAAAGAGAAGAAAAGGGGGAAAAGGGGAAGAAAAAGGGTAAAAAAAAGAAAAGAAAAAGGGAAAAAAGGGAAGAAAAAGGGGAAAAAAGAGGAAAGTGGTCCCCTCTCAGCAGGCACAGCCTTCAACTCAGCTGAAGGCACACGTGGGAATAGGAGAAGCCTCCCAGCTCTTTCCAGACCTGCAGCTGGGGGATGCCATCCCTGCCTCACTGAGGCTCCAAGGAGGGCCCAGGCTGTGGGCACTGCACAACCTGCAGCAGCTGCTAACCCTCACCTGTGCTACCACCACAGCAACCCCCCTGCTGCTACCTGAATCCAGACAGGGGAAATACCTCAGCCAGTGCCCCCCCCCCCCTTCTCTCCACTGGGGACAGTTCCATGCAGCAAACTCTGACCCCAGCCCACAGAAGTCTCCATTTCCCTCCGGAGCAGTGGGGTGACAGTGCTGTCCCCCCCTCCAGAGCCAGCAGCCCACTGCTCCCACCTTGCACTCCTCTCTTCCCTGCCTCCATCTAAAAAACAACCACAGAAAGCACCAAAGAGTGAAAGCCAACAGTCCTGGCTCAGCACCTTCTGCAAAACGAGCCAAGCAAAGTTCGGGGTTAAAATCACATTTTCCTACGAGGGAAAGAGCTCCCCCCAACACCAAACCGTGTTCCCCCCCTGTAAGGTATTAACTGGGGCTGTGCTTTCAAGTGCTTGCAGAGAAGCAGAGAGGAAAAGCCATCGACTTTGTGGTTTTGAAGAGGGATGGGGGAGAGAGCTTTGCTTTGTATCCTCTATGTGAATCAGCCCAGGATCTATACAGGAGCAGCAACAGGGCTGATCAATCTTTATTCCTACACAATCAAGCAAAGCTGCATCCTCAAGTCCCTTTCCTGACAGCTCATAAAACGATGGTATCGATCACAACGCCCAAATTTGTGGTTTTGACAATAAAAGCAATTTGTTTGGGGAGGGAAATAGCCCTATGAGGTGAATGCACGTGGTTTGTTAACTTCAAAAAATAATTCTTCTGTGCAATAATATGAAAGGTTAGACAGAACTTTTTAACCTTGAAGATTCTGACTTCCATTTTTTTTCTGCTAGGACACTTCCCCCTTGAGGGAGCTGGCATTTTAGATTTGGGAATTGAGCAGAGGTAGCAGGGCTGCTGTTGGTGTGTGCTGGTCAAGGTGAGTGCTGCTCAGTTGATGCCAGTTCAGGGGGAAATTCACACCAAACTCTCCTCTGCAGGGCTCCTGCTGCCTTAGCAAGTCCCCTGAGGTGCTGCAGGGCAGGGCCAAGCAGCATCCAACACCCCCTGGCCTGAGCCAGCTGCACTGGCCATGCTCCTGGGCAGGGATGGAAGAGCAAGGGTTCCCTGCTGGAGGGGTAAGCAAGGATGCTCCTCACCCCAGAGAGAGGGGCTGGCACTTACCCCTGCACACCTCCTCTGCCCCAAAGCTCTGCACCATCCCCAGGGCCTGCAGAGGGAAGGGGCTGGGCCAGACATTCCAGCAAACTGGAGAGGGCTGTGGCAGCTCCCAGTGCTGGGTGTGAGAGAGCAGCTCGTGGGGAGGAGCAGAGAGGCTGCACAGGGCAGTTATTCACATTTACAGCTCTCCCTGGGCTCGGGGTGCAGCTCCTGCTTCAGCACAGGTAAATCAAACCCTTGGGGCTGGCAGCATCAACCACAGCCCCCCAAACACAGCTGGGCTGGCACTGCCCAGGAGGGAAGGGCACTGGGAATGCCTTCCCTGCACACTCCAGTGCAAGGGAACTCTCACACCTGGCTCCCAGCTCTCCCCCAGTGCCACCAGTTGATAACTGAGCACCAAGGGCACTCCGGAGCCAAGGTTTCCTGGCAATTATCTAAGCATGGAGAAGAGGAGGCTCCATGAGGATGGAGCAAGAAAAAGCCACTTTCCTATAGGGCCCTGTCCCGTCCTTGATTGGCTCTTGTGTCCAAGGAAATGCAAGCTCTTATTTAAGATTTTTCCATAATTGCCTATTGATAAGAACTCAGCTGCCTGGAGAGTCTCTATTATGTTGTTCCCTCTACTCTGTGTATTTTCATGCCACAGATAAGGAATAACCACCTCTGAGTCAGCTTTGCTGCTGTCAAATCCAAGGCACACATGCACAGGCAGCATGAGACTCATTTCCTCACAAAAACACAGCTAAAATCCTTTTTTTTCCTCTCCAAAGAAAAAACCCAATGAAATTAATGAAAAATTGACCTAGCTGTAGTCACTTGCTTCATTTCCTTCATTAAAAATGACAAATATATTCTGGAGTTAGCACACGTGTAGAGCTGCTGGCTGTATTTATGACAGAAATAAGCAAAAGTTCTTCCCTTTGAGATAAAACATCCTACACCTATTATTAGTGAGAGATCTGCACTACACACTACAGCACTTGAGTATTTCCACTTGCCTGTGACACCTCTCTGAAATAGGAGGGATATTATCATGGTAAAAATAGAAAGCATGAATATTGTTGACGTATAAACAAAAAAAGAAAGCAATATCCACAGAGTGCAGAAACAATATGGAAATTAAGACCTAATGTAGCTACAGGGGGGAAAAACTCTCATATTTTGGGAGAAAAAAGCTTGAGGAATTGACTTGACATCTGTGTGCACATTCTTTGAGATGTGGCTGGCACAACACAAATTTCAGGTGGATTTCATCTGCAATATATCGAAATTGCAATCACCTAATAACACACAGAAGTGTAACTTAATTTGAGTTATTAGCCACGGAAATCATTCTTAAGGCCTGATGTGCTGCTGCACTCATTTCTCTCGTATTTCTGCCCAGGCCTTGGTGGGGGAAAGCAGCAAAAAGCTGTGAGCAGTTTTTGCAAATAAATCACATTTTTTTTCCTTGAAAGCTGCTGGAGTTTTCCCAGTCCTTGGCTCTGTAGGAGCCAGTGGGGACTGGAGCTGCTCAGCGCCTTCACATCTGCCCACAGCTGTCAGGGCAGCCCTTGGCAATGACACTGCACTAGAACAGAGGAGAGAGCAGATTTCTGCAACCACAATCACGTTAAAATCCTTTCCAGGAACTATCCATAGAAAATCAAAGGCATTCAAATTGTTGCCTTATTTCCTCTTTTTTCCTTAGGTCTGTACCACATGAAAGACCTCCCTCTGCACCTCTCTTCTCCAGCAACACCTTTCTCTAAAGCAGCAGCACCTTTTAACAGGGCACACGACTCTGTTACCTTTAATTTCTTAGTTTTGTGACAATTAAGGAGAATATTCAGCAGAATAAATTGACACACCGGGCTGCTTGAAGTGTCCTTTCATCTTCTGGGTGATTTTAAAAGTTCAGCTGGTTATTTCCTTTAGAGATCAGACTAAAGCAACTCCCTGCTCCTCCTTTCCTTGTGAAATAACTGAGGCAGCCTGGAGAAGGGTTGTGTGTGCTGGATGCAGCCACTGCCCTGGAGGTGCAAAGCTCCAGATGAGTTCAGTTCAGCTTGTTTCACTGCTAATTTCAGAGGGCACGGAGAGCCGCTTCTTCCCCTGGCTTCACAGACAAATTGACTTTCTAATTTTAGAACAGGAGACTTCTGCACAGCCACAGACCAAAAATGCTCCTTTTCTGAGGGATCTAAACACAGATTTATGCTCTGGAAAACCACAGCAGCGGAGCTTGCCATGAGAAATGCTACTCAGGAAAGCTGCCCCAGAGGCAGATGTTGAAACAGCAGTGCTGACCTTGCCTGTTCCTGGGCAGGTGCCACTTCAAAACAGCCCTGCTTGCCCTTCATCACAACATTAAAACAAGCCTGGGGGGGACAAATGAAGCTGCAATTTACTCCTTCCTGTGTTTGCATTGTGAGGACCTCCACGAATACACATCCTGCTTTTCCTTGCAGATTCCATCTCAATATTTGCTCTCTCTGATCTGCCCCTGTCACAACTCTTCCTTTTACACGTTAAAAAGTCCCATTTATTGCATTTTCTTTGCTATGGAAAATTAAATATTCAGTCTCTGAAGTGACAGAGGGATGAAAGCATCATCCCCACCCCAGCTGGCCAGCAGATCCACAGACACAGGGCTGTGCCTGGCAGTAATTCTCCTACCTGACACTTGTTTTCACCTGTCTGATAATTGTGCATTTCCATAGAATTAAGCTCTGCAGTTTCTGTGTTTCTGCTGAAAGCACCTGGATTACCATCAGCACTTCATTACGACTTTTGGGTGTGTTTACAAGTCATGATTGCAACTGAAGAGTAAAATCTTTATTTGTGGTTTATGCAAGAAGCAGAAGCAGCATTTCTTTTCATAAACAAGATTAATCCCTTAAACCACTGAACAAGAGAGATTTTCCTAGAGAATTACATAAGAATGATGAGATGCCAGAACCACAAATCTAAAGTAAAGAGCAAAAATACAGTTTTTACAAAACAACTGCTGATTCCCACCACCTCACAGATTTGATGGTAAGGCTGCATTTCTAAAACTGTCATTTATCCCAAAACTCTGGAGACAGCTGAATTCCTGATCCTTTGCTGCTGAGAGCCACTGCAAACAAGATTTATTTTCATGTCCTTTATGAGAACAAAGTCTTGATTTTTGAACAAATAGTAATTTTTCATCAAGACATTGTAATTCTCTTTGAGACTCTTAAGGACTAAGTCAGAGGTTTATCTTACTCAAATGCAGAAAACAAATGTAGGATAAACCCACAAACCCCCTCTCTTCCTCAGTGCTCTTGGTATTGAATGTGCATAAAATCAAACCTGATTCAATCTATCAGAACCTAAAAAGAATTGCAGCATAGACAACAGGTATGCACTGAACGTGTAAATGCATCTCTAACATAAACCAGAGATATTGGTGAGAGCATGGGAATATAACGTGGGTTTGAAAGCTACAGAAATAATTAAGACCATTCAAAATTATTTGTTGCACCATCCTCTGTTCAGGAGGTGACAACTTTGCAGAAAAAATGAAGCTATAAAATGAAGATATAAATTTTAATGTCAGAGGTGTATCTAGATTTGGGAAAACCGAGTGAAATTGTAGCCATTTCACCACATGCAGTAGGATTTAGGAGAACAGCATTGGCTGTTTATATTAAAAGATGTTCAGAATTGGAAATCAACACTCAGAAATAGAAGAACATGATGAAGCTTCTCATGCTTCCAAGCAAGGACTCAAATTCTGGCAAGGACACAGCTCGGATGAATTTGGGATTTTGCATCCAAAAATGCAAAACAGAGCTTTGTTTTCCCCATAAAAACCTACCCGAATTTTCCCGGTCTGTGGCCCCCAGGACAGGAGGGAGGGGTTATTTTGGAGCACAGCTCCCAGCCAGCCCTGCCAGAGCCTGTCTGCCAAACCCCCCAGTGCCCAGGTCCTGTGGGCTGAGGTTTCCCTGTGAGGCTGCTCCTCCTCCTGAATATTCACCAGACTTTCACTCCAGCACCTCCTGATTCCTGCAGCTTTTGGAGCTCCTCCCCTGTGCATCCTGGCAAGTGCACAGTGCAGGGACAACACGGATAATGCACTGTACATCCACTCTGTTCATTCCTTCTGGGCTCACTTTTTATAGTCAGCTTTTCTTCTCTTCCAGGCCTTTTGTCTTCCTTGCCTTCTCTACCTGAGACAAAGACCTGTACCTGTCTGTAAGAAAATTAATTGCTCCAACAATTAACAGGAAGATGCATCTCAGAGGAAACACTTCATAATTGAAGTGTTTCCAGGTACAATATTTGCCACTCAGGGATAGATTAATTGGATTGAAAATTATTCAAGCTAATTATCTTCTCTCTAGTATGAGATTAAATGGAAGAGTCTAATAAACTGCAAATGAAGAAGTTCCACTCAGCACTTCAGGAGCTCACAGGGAAAGGCCCCTTCCCAGCCCTGATTTCAAGGATTCTGCTCATCCTGTGACCAAGGACTTGCTGAAGGAGTGTGTGGCTCTGTGGCACAGGTGGGGTGGAGATAAATCATCACCACTCTGTGCCACACAGGTTTTGTTGCTGGTGCCACAGCCTCCAGTCAGGGCTAAGAGCACACCTGGCCACTGCTGCATCCAGGTGGAGCTGGAACAGGAGTTCCATAAATACCAGCCATGGTTGCCTCAGGATGGATTTTTCTGGTTTAGGAGCAGATGGAAGCAGCCCAGTCTCACTTTCAGCAGCAGGCATTGCAGAGCTCTCTGTTCCCCAGGCTCCAAACTGGGATCTAAGAAAGCTTCCCATACACAAAGACTTCTAGAAAAGACAGCACCCTGTCAACATTGATGGTGTTTCCAGGTATTTCAGCTGAAGCTGAGAAGAGGGCAGGCAGGCATTCCTGCAACGTGCCAGGGAAAATTCATCTCAGGAATGGCTGGGGACAGCAGCCATCCATTCAGCTAATGGCACATTTGAATATTGGCTGCAGGGGATCCCTGGAACCAAGAATAACAGGAACACATTTGCAGTAAGTGCAGGCCACCTCTCAGCTCCCACCCTGACAGTGAATGCCAGGCACAGGACCTGGTTTGGATCACCCTGGACACAGAGCCAGCGGTGCCCAGGGGCCACAGTGCCATGGATGGTCTGTTCACTTCCAGCTGCACCTGATCCCAGCCCACACAGTGCCATGGTCTGTTCACTTCCAGCTGCACCTGATCCCAGCCCACACAGTGCCATGGATGGTCTGTTCACTTCCACCTGCACCTGATCCCAACCCACACAGTGCCATGGTCTGTTCACTTCCAGCTGCACCTGATCCCAACCCACACAGTGCCATGGATGGTCTGTTCACTTCCAGCTGCACCTGATCCCAACCCATATTTCCACTTCTGGCACCAGGAGCTCTGGGGGTTCCTGAGCCACAAAAGGAGCCCACGCTGCTGTGGCTCCTGTACTTTTCCACAGTCACCCAACAAGGCACTCACTCCTCCCTTCCAGACAGCACAGCCTGCATATCCCCACTCCTCCACACTCTAAAATGTACTTTTGTCTAATTGCTTACGTAACATTGTGTCTGTGCATCCCCCTGCCCAGACTTGGTGTGAAACCCTCGTACACAGAGCTCGTGATTCATCATTCCCACAGCGAGCAGGGATTTCCAGCTCCACGGGATCCAGGCTCCCTCAGAGATGCAAATGCAAATATTGCACATGACAGCAGCTGCAGATAGCACTGCAGGTCTGTACTCCAGGCTGCACCTTTGCCCAGCTGGAGGGTGCTGGCAGAGGTGGAGGCACTGCAGACTCCTGCCTGGGGGAGGAATGGATCCCATCTCACACTCCTTTCATGGAACCCAGAATATCCAGGGCCAGCTCTGCCTGCAATCCCACAGCTCCCATCCCTGTCCTGCTCCCAGTTCTTACAGACTCACTGTCTGTGTCAGACTCAGTGACATCCACAAGGACAAGGCATCCCATTATCCCAACACCCAAATCTTTTATTGGCACAGAAACTTTAAAAAAAAAAAAAAAATCTCAGGCTACCAATTCCACAGGACTGATGTACCTACACAGCAAGAGCTGAAGCCATAAAATCATGCAAATGCCCAGTGAACTCAGCCTTGTCCTAGCAGTTGGAATTTATTTAGGATTGATTTTGTGATTTCTAGAGATGCCAGACTATGTTATATAATTCCCTTAACCTTCTGGCCCACACTTTGTTGTGTGTTGGTGTAGATGTGACAGATTTAATGATTTTTTTCATCCAAAATATGGGAATTCCCATGTCTCAACAGCAACAGGCACTTTTTTAGCCTCAGCCCATATTTTAAGTCATCCACTCAACTTTCCAACTCTCTCAGTAATTAGGATTACTTCTTACAAGATTTCCTCCAAGGGGGAAAAAAAAAATCAACAGCACCATTAGAGATATTTTCACAAGACACACTTTTGCATTTAATATTAAATTTTTAATAGACAGGAGATTACTCACTTGCTGTCTCTTTTGTAATAGAAGGCAAACTGGTTTTGTCCCACTGGAATTGTTATTTTGAGCCTCTGGGCTACTAAAGGTTTAAGAACTTACAGTGCTAAGTACCACAAACACAGAGCAAGCTTAATGATGATGAATCCTGAAGGTTCTTAAGGGAAATAATTCCTTCTCAAGTTTAAAATTGCATTTATTACACTGGGTGACACAAGGGTAAAAATACAGGCACTAAATATGAATGAGGTTATCCAGATTATTGGAAATGTCCTTTAGCTCCTTCAACACCAGGCAGTAAGAAGGGCATCTGCTCTGCAAGGGAGGGGACAGAAACACCCCCAGAACACCTGCACACCACACCCCAAGAGAGGACAAAATTCCCAGAATATCCATGAATTACCTGCCTTTTGTCAGCAAACCACTTCACCTTAGATTGTTTCCCTCAAATTATCTGGTTCTCAGTTCTTCACACCAAGAGCTGTCAGTGAAAGGGGATTAAGCCCCTAACATTAATTACTGTTTGCAGATCATTAATGGCAGGGCTGCAGCACCTCCAGAAGCCTCCCTGAGAACTCCTGTCAGCTGTCAGTGCTGAACACTGCTCTGCAGAACCTCATTCTGCCCACAGGATGGGGAACTCACGGGCAACAAACCTCGTTCCCAGCACATCCCAGGCACCTTTGTGTCCCAGGAACCCCTTGGAATGCCAAAAATGAAACTCTCACTGCTCCCTGGAATTATTTCCCACCTGGAACAGTCACCAAAAAAAGCAGAGCGAAACACCAGAATGGCCAAGACAAATGAGACCCCACTCTGAAAGGAGCACCACGCCTTTAGCAGTTTGCTGCCTTTGCTCCTGAATGATCTCCTTGTCCCCACACGGGCAGGGAGAGCTGGCAGCTCCAGCTTTCCCTGGGGTGTGTGCAGAGCCAGCACTGCCCTGACATGACCCCAGCTCTGCTCCAAGAACCCCCATCCCAGGAACTCTGCACCGTTTGGGGCACCACTGAAGGGATGCACTCGGATTCCAAAGGGACAATTGTCGAGACCCCTAAATCACAGAGATGGGGTGACCAAGAGCCCATGCAAAAAGTCTGTATTTTATCAGTTCCATGGTGGAAGGGGGAGACAACAAAGTGTTAAATCCATGCCATAGCACTAGAAGCTGAAGTTGCAAAAGTTACACTTCCTTAAACAAACTTCTCAGCCAATTAGCATTTGACAAGCAGTTTAGCATCTTTAAGAACCAATTACTATCTCACCTGGGCCTTATTACAATGTGACTCACAATTCATTCTCACAGTGCTCTATAACGCCCTATATATATATATAAAATAGAATATATATATCTATAAAATACACAACATTATATAGAATGCTCTAGAATAATGCCCTGAAGGAGGCATTTATTGTTTGTAACTGTGCCTCAAAGGACAGTGCTGATTGTCCCCTTTGCCACTTCCAGCAGCACCTTGCTCAAAACCAAAGGAGCAGGACTGGCCTTGCTGCCTAAGGAGAGCCCCAGATTCAGCTGGGATTAAAGGGAATCACCTTCCTTTCAGTGCCAGCTGGAATTCCCTGTGTTCTCTCCTCCGTGTGAATGTCAGACACAGGAGGAGCCCCACCTAGAGATGCCAAAGGCCATCCCCACCCTTTGAAGCACTTTCTGTAATTTCTGGTTTTAAATGAACGAGTCTCAAACAAACAAACAAAATGAATGAGTCTCAAACAGGTGAAAAAGCTGGCTAATAATGCCTTTGTCTATTATCTAATATTGGTTATTATTCCATCTCTCTCCTTTTGATTTGATTCAAGATCATAACTACAAACATTTTTTTTCTAGTGCATCAGTACTGAGTAGGATGATTTCAAGGAAGATTCTGCATTTCTTGCTAAATAAAACAGTTTTCTTTTTTTAAAAAAACTGAAAAAGTGGGTCAGTGTGTAAAATAATGCACTGAGGCTTGGTTCAGACAAACTTATTTTGCCTCAGCCTCTCAAGGGGTTCTCTCTCTGAGGGACACTTAAGCTTTAAAATGAGAAATAGAGGTTTGTGACTAATTGCCTTCAAAGAGAGGAATGTAAACACGACTCCTGAGATGTTCAGTACTTTCACATCGTCACCACATATAAACTCGTGGAAGCCTGGAGGTTTCAAATAACACAGGAAGGAAACACAAAAACCCTAAATGTACACAGTACAAAACTCTGAAAGTACCCAGGGTAAATATATTTATTACCATTACCCACATGTCTCAGAAGTAGAAATGGAGTTAAACTCTGCTATTTCAGAATTAAATTAACGTATTCTATCTGCCCAACAACAGATCTCTCAATGCACTACATCAGCACCAGCCATGCTGAGTAAACAGGCAATTTTTTAGGGCTGAATAATTATTCTCAAAAAGCAATTTTGGAACCACATGAAAGTGTCACCCTTCTCCCTTCCCTCAATAATAAAACCAGGATTAAAAAATGAACAGGAGGAATCTTTTTTTTTGCCCAGAATTCCCATAAATAATGTATTATGCTGCCACCGAAATCCCCAAACACCCAGCCTAGCCCAGCCCTTCACCCCTTGGGCCTGTCCAGCTCTGCAAACACCACTCTTGAATAGATTCCATTCTGAAAGTCTGATTTCTGCCATCTCTTCCTTGCTTTTATTTCATCATGACAAAGTGAAGTTCACATGATTCCCACAGGATGAGATGTGGCAAAATACATGGGGATTTTCTTTTGCTACATCACACCTTCTTTTGTCTCATTTTAGAGTAGAAATTTCTCCTACCAAGCAATAATACATTTCTAGGTGATAAAGTCATGTGAGCACATGGGAGCAAGAAAAAAATTAATGGTGATCTAAAACATTAAACTATTTTTATGAAGCATTTTGATGAACACCAGCAAGAGACAGAGTGTAATTATTGTGGCCATTAGGCTGTTATTTATGTTGAATTTGTTGCTCTTTTTGGCTTCAGAAGTGTTTTAGGACTACAGCACTCCTGAGAGTCCATCAAATGTACTGGCACGTGCAACAAGTAAGAGAATAAAGCAATAGCTCCCTGCATTTACAACATAAAACTGTTAAATAACTGCATTTGGAAATGAGAGAAACAGGGCACTAAGGACAATGCCATAAATGCAATAGAAAGAAAATACTATGTAGGAAAATCAAAGGCAATGTTGCCATACATTTTCCTGTCCCCTGTTATAATTTAATAGCAAGTTAATTTCTTCAATTATAAAATCATAAAAGTGGTAAGAAAGCAAAGCACTGAAATACAGTACCACAAATAAATGAGACCTGCAGGAATAAATGAAGGATATAGCCCAGAAAATCCTGCTACTGCCTCTCACTGTGTCCACATTCTCACAAACTGGTTTAGTCACTTGTAGTTCAAACTGAAAATCAGTTTCTCTGACAGCAGCATCTGGTTTCAGGCAGCACAAACCAGCAACTCCTTCAGTGCTACAGAACTGAGAACTGAGGAGGAAAAGCATCAAAACAAATGCTGTCCTCCTTACATTTCCAGAACCAGGAAATTGCTGAGCAAATCTTACCCATTCAATAACTGAAATACCTTGGGAGATAAGGCAGGAAATGGTCATTAAGGTTCTACTCAGAGACAGCCAAGCTCAGTCTGTAATTATTCTCTATTTGATTGAATCAATGGCTTAATTTCTGCCACAGGCACCGAGAACAGTAATGGAATGGGAGTAACAAACATTCACACCCCAAAATATAAAGAGTTACAGAATATTGCAAGAGGACCATGACACCCACGGGTGTCACATCAGAACAGCAGCTGTGGGTGGAGGGAAGTGCTGTCAGCCCAGTTCTGCAGATGAGGAAAACCCAGGAAATCTTCACCTCCAGCCAGCCCAGCGATTTTCCCGGCCCAGCCCAGCCCACAGCCAGTCCAACAGCCAGTCCAGAGGAGGAACAGGCAGCAACCCAGGTCTTTGACTCCTGGCTGTTCCTCCTCTCCATCAGCACCAGCACAGCAGAGCTGCCCCATTTCAGGCACAGTGGGAAACAGTAAGAAAATATTCAGGAATTGCAGGGCTCCTTAACCCCACCTTCCTGGTCCATCCACCTCGTTACAGCAGGAATGAACAAAAATAAAATCAGCCAACCTCCAAATGAGAGGAGAGAAGGATGGCACAGAGGAGGATGCCTCTCCCTGAGCCAGTCAGTCAGGGCTTGAAGGGTCTCCCCAGCCCCATTTCTGATCCCTAATTCCCACCACAGGATTTTCTCTCTGCCTGTTTGGCCACCTGCCTGTCAGGAGAGGGGTGGGAGATGGATGCTGCACGGGGAGGAACAGCAGTGCTGTACAAGCAGCCAGCCCATCCAATGATCCCCTGGGTCAGGATTTCAGAGTGTTACGAAATTATTACCGCCTGAGAATGAAATCAGAAGAACTGGGGAGACTTTTCCAGTTGCCCCACCATTAATCTGGAACACAAGCCCACCACAAGCCAGGCACGAGAACTTCAAATCATATTTGACAGATGGGCTTAATTAGTAATTCTCAGACAGAATCATAATATTTGCTGTTAATATTCATCTGGAAACACCCTGCTGGCTGTGATAATATTTATATGTTAATCCTGTCAGGATAAGCTCCCGGTGCCAGAACCTCTCCAAACAAAATGATGGATACATTTCCAAGCCTGATAAGGAAACGCTCTGGCATTCTGCTCTGGTTTGTCACTTGCACAAGTGCCTCCTTAATCCATGAAATTACACTTGTCACACTGAGTTAGCTTTATTAACACTATTTTCTGATCCATGTAAAACTATCAGGAGCACAAAGGTGCTGGATCTGCAGTTAATTAACATTGCCACCTTTGCATCCATGTGATCAGACCTCTGCTTCTTAGGAGAAATTAAAGAATATCCAAACAGAGCTTGTGTCATTTCTAAATGAACTGTGGAGGCCAAAAATTTGGTAAGGGACATCAATATTTAACTGTTCCCCACTGTGCCTATTTGGTGACATCAAACATGTCAGAATTATTTCCCAAAAAACGCAGAGAGCATGCTCCACTCTCTTTCCCTATGTAACGCTTTATTTTGCTTCTTAAAATGCACAGCTAAACAGATCTGACTAAATTTAATGAGGAAAACAACACACTGGGTAATGCATTGCAAATATTTTGCACTCATTTACAAACAGTGAAGAAGAAGTTCTCAAAAGTGAGAAAACCACAAAAATCTCAGCTGGGAACTCACTGGAACAAACCAAGCCAGGAGCTACAGGAGAGGCTCACACACACCTTGTCCTCACTGGATTTCCCTTCCAGTAAAATCTGTGTATGAGCTCACATTTCCTCTAATAAACGTCCAGCAATGTTTATACTCAGCATGTGCAAGCACACAGCATCCACAGCCACTGCATGAAAGATGACATAATAATTCATTTTTTGTGTACCAGGGGTCATTTGAAAGGCTTGCCATTGAATGATGAATAGCGAAGGGGAGTTAAGTTGCCAAGATTCAATTCCCCCAGGAGGCTGCTTTATATTTTCCTGCTGAGGAAGAGAAATCAGGCAAATGCACTCTATAGGCCCAGCAAGATCAAGTGTGATGGAAAACTCTTGGCTGAAATAATCTCTGATTTTGATCCAATGCCCATTTCAGGCAATGAAAATATTCATACTCTCCTCCAGTAGCTTTGAAAGGGGATTTTCAGGATTCTGACAGACTGTGCTCAGAGCAGGGAGCTCCCACCTTGGCATACACAACATTTCTGCTCTGACCAATGACACTCAGTCAGGTATGTGACAATAAACCCTTCAGATGAGGAAAATTCAGGATATCATAGCCAGGGAATTGTGTGGAATCTGGGTTATTACAAGGAGAAAGTGATTCCTGCTGTGATTACCAAGGGAAGTTCTTCCCTTCCTCTTTTTTTTTTCCATACATGCAGATAGCATGGAGATGAAACTTCCTAATTAGTAGGTTCAGAAGGTATTTACTTAAATAGCACAAACCACATACTAAATCCCCCAACACCTACTAGATTTTGTAAAATTTCACACACAAATCACACATGAAACATGGGAAGTTTTCTAACAGCAATGCCAACCACAAAGCAAATGCAGTCAGGCCCTTAAAAATGTGCACTGGACTTACAGTTCCAAAAACAATGAACAAGAAGCAGCAAATTACATAAAAATGTATTCATTAAACCAAAAAGTTGTGATCAAAAGAGTAACATCCACCTGCTGGATGAAGGCATTTTAAGACACGTCAATGTTGCAGGATAGGAATGGAAAACAGAAAATCTATTTCCTTCTGAAGATTAAAAACTCACATAAATCTCACCACCAACATCATCATCGACAAGTCATGAATGACCAAAACAAAAAGAAGGAAAAAAACCCAACAAACAAAGGAAAAGAACCCAACCTACCAAGTAAAATTAATAAACCAAACCAAAAGAAATCCATCCCAAAGGGCCATATAAAGACCCTCTACTGTAATGTCTGGCATCAAATAATTTGAAAAAAATCAAACTAGCCACAATCAAATCCTGAGATATAAAAGAAAATCCCCCAAATGATTTGTGCCAACAGTATTTCCTGTCAGTTTTAACTCCCTTTGAGCACCAGGACTGAGTGACTCTTGTGTTGTGGATTGAGCAACGCAGTACAGAACAAAGCCACAGCTTTCCCAAGAGCATTTCCTCCCCCCACCACAGGAAAACATATTAAAATCATAAAAGTACTTTGAAAAGGACAAAAAGCCATGAGCTCTGGGAAGCAAGGCTGCTGGAATGACCTACCTGCTCTCAGAGGCAGCAGCAGATTTCCTCTGGCAAACCACAACAGCTGGGCCGTATTTCCCAGGGCCATCCACGCTCTCCCTGATGTCCCACAGGTATGGGCTGCTGGCTCTCACACTCAAAACGTTCACACCTTTCTTCACCTTGGCCCTGGCAGAGCAAGAAGATGTTTCAGCAATTAGAGAGCAAATGCCAGCTCCAGCTTATTCCTTGTTTCTGCATCGTGTCCTCATTACCGCCCCACGGAAAACGCTCGTTAAGGGTTCAACAGCACGACAAGGAAAGGAGAGGAGAGAAGTAATTTAGACTTTTTTTGGAGAAATGATGTCAAGGCAGAAATCTGACTGAACTGATGGGAATTACAGCTTTAGCCATAGCTGAATTGCAGGGTAGGTTCTGGAGCAGGCTCCTCACTCCTGCCCTTCCCTTACCCACCCTCTGGCCAGGTGAAGGCTCTCTCCTGGCTCCAGGTTATTGTGTTGGGGCAGAAAGTTCCATTTTTTGGTGTAAAAGAAGTTAGAGCTGGGTGCTAGAGTGAAGGGCCTCATTACAAGCAAAATCCACCTTTCTTCTCCTCAGTCTCTGGATTACTCAAAGATGACAATCCTTATCTTTGCTCTTATTTTCAGTATCTTTTTGAGTCCACAACATTTTCTTTTAATACTGTTGGGCTGAACTGCCCCGTCAGCTCTGAACTTAAAAACACCTATTTTTAAAAATTCTTATTTTTTCCTAAAGAAAAAACCTATGAGAGGTTAAACAATAAGAAAAGCCATGTGGAAAACTGGACTGGCTCCTACTGAGAGGTGCTTTCTAGTTCTCATGTGCCAGCATAACACTTTTGGGGTTGCATGTTAAAAGAATAACCAGGATAAAAACTAGAATTTATTAACCACAAGTGGAGAAAGAGGGACTTTCAAATATCTGTTTCAACTCCTCTCATCAGGTGTGGCATTCTTGAATTCTGTCTCTGTTACTGAACACATACCTGAGGGCACTACTGAATTACCCCATGGGTATAAATACTGGGTGGCCAAATTACTGAGCCAGGAGTCCCTGGTGGGGTGAACTTCTGGTTCCTGATGTTTTCAGGAACTCCACTGTGCTCAAGCCTCACCTCTGAGGTGTCAGGAAATGACAGCTCAGTGATATTTGCTTCAAATCTCATCCACCAAACCCACTCAGTGCCGTGGCAAGTTCTCAGTTCCGGGCAGAAACCCCAAAAGGCTTTGGGAGGTTTTTGTGTGAGCAGCTGCTGCCAGCAGAGATGCAAACAGCAGTGGAACAGCACTGTCAGCTCTGCCCCCACATCAGACTGCTCAGGAAATCTTTCTGAAGGACAAGATCCACGCAGATGTTTCCAGGATAAAAAGCCAAAAGATTCCTTCAACTGGCTTGAACAAAAAGGATTATATCTCCTTTCTTCCACCACCAACTCAACAGCAGTGGCTGCAATTTCCTTAGCACACCTGGAGGGATGAATACATGGAGGTTGCCAGTTCCTGGGCCAGTTCTCCTGTGCTAATTTGACAAAGTTAATTTTAAGCAGGTGCAGCCAGTGCTGCTAGAGCAGCCATCCCTCAGGACAAGAGCTCAGTGGTCAGAGGAGAGGGGAAACTGAGCTCCATGCCTGCTGTCTCAGGGAGGGAGCTACAAAAGGGCCACACAAGCTGGAGGGAACATGGCTCAGCACGTGGCTTTAGCCATTCCCAGGAGCTCACATCTGGCCCTGCCTCCCTGCTCCACCTCAAGGACGGAAAGCTGCTGGGCATCAGCTCAGACCAGTGATAGGAAAATTATCCCCACTCCCCAGGGAGCTCTGGCTGGCTCAGGTCTTGTGTGCAGCTGGTCTGGCTGGGATTAAAAAACTCTTCCCAGCCCTGGAGCTCCCTAATGCAGCAGCTGAAGCTGGAGGTGTCACTGTGGGATTTGGGGGGCTGAGCTGAGCTGATGGATTTGAAAAGCTCAGCCTGGATGGAGCTGAGCTGAACTCCAGCACTGCCAGCCTGGGGCTGCTCTCATTTCACACAGCCTGGAGCTCCTGCTGCCAAGCTGGGCCCCTCAGCTTTCTGCCAGTGGCTTGTGTTGACTCTACAGCAGCCATGCTTTTATACATTTCATTACCAAAACTGGCATGGAATCAAGAAAAAAAGCAGCCTTAGACCACAGCAGGGTCTACCTTGCTCAGCTGGCACACCTGCAATAGCTCTGCTGGAATTGAAAAGCTGTGCAGGGTCTCAGGACTGCTCAGCAAACTGACACACACTGAAAATTGAAGAAAATTCTCACCTGTACCTTCAAAAGCTTTAAAAGCCATAGTAAAATAGAGTGTACAAGCACAGACACATGGCTGCTGCCATCCTCTTACTTCCTATCTGTATTCCTTTAAATGCCAGGCTGAGGAGGTAAGCCAGAAAAATGGGCACAAAACCAGCAGGACAAGCCAAGTTTGTTTATCCTTGACATTCGTTTATCCAGTGGCAAACTGCCATCCTGCACTGGTTTCTAATGCTTCAAAATAAATGCAGATCCTTGGGGTAAATGCAGTCTACGGATCAGGATTTCTTAGAAGAGATAAGGTCTCATTTAGTCATCTGTGAAAAGCTCCAGTCCTCTGATTTCACTGAAAACAGTAACAAAAGTTTGCTGTTTTCTACAGAATTAGAGGTCAGGAATTCCTTTTGAGGAATCAGATTAATATACCTCTACAATTAGCACAGAAACTTCAATTCCTTGACCCCAGGAAATGTTTTTTCCTCCACTGTGTCTCAGTGCTGTGTTTTCCACTGCTGGGCAATTGCAGAGTTTTATTCACCCCACTTCCAATGGCAGCAGCACTTTGCAATTACCAACGAGTGACCCGGAGCAAACAGGGTTAATAAGGAGTGAAGGTGTGGTTTTTGCCAAGAAATCAAACTGAAATCACCTGAGGTGGGGGTGACTGCTGCCAGGGCTCAGCGGCTTTCCTGCCACTCTGCTGGGTGGAATGGCCTGGCTGGCCCAGGGTTTGGGGAGCACAGCAGGGTTTGACCTCTCGGCCGCTCCCCAGGCAGCCTCCCAGCTCAGCCCGAGCTTTCTCAACTGCAAAACCCCAGAAACCTGCACGGCACAGCTCTCCCACATCCCTGCTCCCAGTCAGGAGTCCAACAGGTTTGCTCACAACACCTGCAGCAGGTGGAGTCCCTGGAGTGTTCTGTGCCCATCGCTTCTCTTTGGGCAGAGCCTTTGTGGAGAGGAGGAGAGGAAGGCCAGAAACATCTCAGTCGTGGCTGGTTTGGGGCTATTGTTTCTTTTCAAACAGGGACACAGGCAGCTGAACACGCTGAACACCTTCCTGGCTGTTATTTACCTCTGGATCACTGCTCACACATCACTTACCCCGGCTCCTGAGCCGCTCACCCCTCGCACAGAATCAATCACAGCAAACAAAGCCCCTGGGAGCCCACAGTCCCTGCAAACCCGTCAGTGCTGACAGGGTACAAATCAAGGGAAGGGAGAAGGAACTCCCAGAATCAATACATCACAACTGAAATCAAGGAAACGCATTACCTAAGTGCATAAAAATAGCGATTCCCAATTCTGTCCCACAACCCACTAAGCACTCTGTTTACTCTAGCGATGGAAGGGGCTGCAACTCCAATTGAAATGCAGGCACTGTCCTCTCTCGTTTATCACAGTGTCGGCTTTAGCACCCCGCAGTCTCTGCAGCTCGCAGCCAGCTCTCAGCCCGTGAAATCCTTCCCCAAAAGTGCTGTGTGAAGCGGAGCAGCCCCGCTTGTCCCACACGTGGGCTGCAGAGTGCCAGGGCACAGTGACACCCAGCGAGTGGGGGCTCCGGGGGGACACGGGGACAGGCACTGATCGCAGGGGGACAGGCAGTGATCACACACACACACACAGAGCCCTGCCCTCGGGACAGGCACTGATCACAGGGGGACAGGCACCGATCACAGGGGGACAGGCACTGATCACACACACACACACACAGAGAGCCCTGCCCTCGGGACAAGCACTGATCATACACACACACACAGAGCCCTCGGGACAGGCACAGATCAGAGCCAGGGGTGTCCAGGGCACAGACACCCTGCCCCAAGCACAGACACCCTGTCCTGGGATGGACACCCACACCCTGTCCCGGGATGGACACGGGACACCCTGGCCCAGGTACAGATACCCTGTCCCGGGATGGACACCC
>VZTR01007229.1:503026-559956 GCA_013400775.1 Chaetops frenatus
GACACCCTGCCCAGGTACAGACACCCTGCCCCGGTACGGACACCCTGCCCCGGGCCGGGCTCCCCTGCAGCTCTGGCTCCGCCAGTGCCCCGCACGCAGCACACGAACATCTCGCACCCCCCTTTCCAACACAAAGAGCAAATAAAGCCGCAACCCGACCCCTAAACAGCTCCAAGTAAAGATGCTGCAGACCCGTGACATTGAAGTTAGTTTTTCATTACTGTAAGTGCTCCGGGCAGAGATCTGTGGGAACCTTTCATGGTCCTTCTGAGAAAGGCAGCTCCTTTCAACATCAAAGGAGAGGAAGAAAAGGGAGGCTGTTAACACCCTGCCACCGCTGGCTGTCATCTTGTCACCAGCGGCGAGGAGAAGGTGGCAGATAAATTGTGTGCAGAGGGGGGCACGTTAGAGAGCTCCGAGGCACCTGGCACACATCACACTGGCCTCTGAATGTGCCTTGTCACTGCACCTCCCCAAAGCATTTCAGAAACAGCCAGAAGGGGCTTCTATTTCTGTTTATCTTCAGTGTTTTTTCCTGCCCAGAGCCTGACCTTAGCCCAGCAGTGGAGAGAGAGCAGAGCAGGATGGCATCCTTCCCCCTTTACCAGTATCCACCTCCCTCAGCAGCAGGGGTGGCAGTAGGAGGGCTGGGGAGAGGCTTTCCCCCCACACCAGCAAAACGTGAGCAGAAACAGACCTGAGCACAGCTTCCCATGGCACCAGACAAAGAAACCAGGTCAGTTTTTACTCACTGGGAAGTCAGGAGCAGAACACACCCTGCAGGTACTGCCAGCCCTAGCCTGTACATGCCCCACATCTCTCACTGCCCAGAGCCCATTTCTGCCGAGGACAGTGCCATGGGCTGCTGCTCCTCACATAGGCTCCTGCCAGTGACATCCCCCCAAGAGCAGATTGCTGCTCCTGGAGCTGGAAACATCTCATTTGTACTCCCTGAGCCTGGGGGGGCTGAAGGGCAAAGCCAGACACCAAAAGCAGGAGCTGCCAGAGCTCCTCAGGGCCTTTCTGGAAACCAGAATTTAATGTCACGCCTGAAAACCAGGTAGAGTGTGGGGCCAGATGCTACCAGGGGATCCAAAACCAAGACAGCAACTGTGGCATGACTAAGCTGTAGATGCACTCACAGAATTCCCTGGGAGCTGCCTCTTGCTGGTGAGTAAGTGCAGAGTGATCCCTGTTAAGGCTGTGAGTACATTAAATGCAGACATCCCTGCAGGAGCTGAGGACATTCTGGAGCTGGATGTTGCTTAAATGAGGCCGTTTTGATATCAGAACTCTTTGCTCTGACATTTGCATCCTGATGTTCCACTGCCTGCACTCAACCTCCTCCCCTCCCTGAGGCCTCTGTGCTCAAAGAATCATATTCAAATGCACAGAAATATCAGAAAACAACAGAAAACAGCAACAAATGTTCTGGCTTTGCTTCAGGACAGCGTTTCTCTTAAATTCTAGAGGACCAAAATTGAAGGCAACGTGGGAAAGCCAGGTTTGTGAATGCCAGAGAGGCTCCTGAAACAGCACTAGGAAGGGGATGAAGAATGCTGGAGAGCTCACCAGACCTGGCAGCATGAAGCCAAAGTTCCCAGTGGAAACAAAACCCAGAGGAAAATCCAGTGCACAGCCAGCCCTTTGTCTCTCCAGTCTCCCTGGAAAACCACTCTTGGGCCAAAATCTACTCCCCTTTGAGAAGCCCTCAGTGGATTACACCAAATGAACCATTCCACAGCACAGGGAGGGCTGGCTGGAATTTGTGTTCCCAGCATTTCCATTTCCAGTTTCATGTACAGCATTAGGGTGATGCTAAATTTATGCACTTTAAGGCCATACTCTTCTTCTGCCTCCCTCTGCAGTTTCATTGCTTTTTACGGCTGAAGCTAATACAGGACAGAATTTGAGCCTGGAAAGAGGCTCTTTGAACATCAGTCAAAAATAAAACGTGTCTGCCATTGAGCAAACAGGCCCAGCTCAGCCTGGTTTTGTCAGAATTAAGGCATATTTGCTGTGGGCAGATGAAAGCCCAGTGTACAAAGGCTTTCTGGATCTGTATCCATCATGAACCCCTGAAGAAATTTAGACCATTAGACCCAAAAATCATTTCCCCATCAGGAGCAAACCTTTAAAGTCAGAGCTTTTTCAATGGAAGAAACTGTCTTTGAGAAGGGCCTGTTCAAACCAACTGTTCTAGGACTGGCTGAAGTGAATTAAACCTTTCTCAGTTCAGCAGGAAAGGCAGATCACAAGAAACAGGTCATGTAGCAAGACACTTCATACCAACCATCTGAAGGTCTGCCTTTAATTCCATAATTAATTCTGGCACAGCTCAGGAAAGGTCGGGTTTGGACGCTGTGATTTCATCTGCAGAGCTGGCTGCTGCAAGGCTTTTTTTGGTTCTGCTCTCCCCACTGAATACCTGATGTACAAACCAGAGTTGTCAGTTGTTTTCTGAGAAGATGCCTGGAAGTTTCTTCAGATTACGCTAATAGTTCCACTGATTGAAAATCCACAGCAGAAGAGAATGGGGAGTCCCTGAGATACTGATGGAGTTAGAATAATTTATGGAGAGCGGTCTAGCACAACAGAAGCCATTTAAAGCTGTGTGATATACCCACAAACTCTTATTAAGGTCTGTGGTTTTCAGCCCTGTGAGACACAAACCAGTTATCATTATGCATCACCATGAAAGCAGATTAAAATTAAATCAATCTGTTTATCTATGGGGTTTGCAATGCAGCTTTTCCAAAGCATAACACACTCTCCACCTAATTAACATTTCAGGAGGAAAACCCATTCCACACAGACACCAAGCCACTGTCATTCAAATGGAGATATTATAAAAACACAGCCCAGGTGGATTTAAAACAAAATTTAATTAGTGAAAGGGCACAAGACCTACTTAGGCTTCAGAAGTTGAACTGTACATAGCAGGAGTTAAACAGAATAAGGTTTGTCTGCAATGTGTATCTCGTGGGCTGCCAAAAATTGCCTGTTGTGGCTGAAGTCTGTGTGCATGCACACAGGTGCAGGTATCTGCATACGTGGCACACAACCAGAGTTTATTCCTGTGCCTTTCAAACAGGAAAGCCCTGGTTAAAAGCATGTTTTGCAAGATGTAAAACACACCCGTCTCTGGAGAGCCAAAAGGAAAGGATGCATACAAATCGATTCAAAGCAGAAACAAATACAGAGCCTGCAGCTCTGACCTCTATTTACCCACCAAACAAGGAACCAGAGGGCCACGTCCTCAGTGGGAGGCAGAATCAGATCACTCCTCAGAGAGCCCCTGAGCAGGATGGAGCTCAGCAAGGAGGCCCCCAGGGACACTCAAGCTAAGGCTGGCACCCTGTGCCCTGCAGGCAGAGCCAGCAGGAGCTACCCTGGCTCTCCCAACGGGACAGCAAGGTCAGCAACAGCATTTTCACAAACCTCCTGCCTCCCCCCATGCCCACAGAGCCTGGCTGGTGCCCCCTCCTGCCCATCCTCATCCAGGATGCTCAGGGCAGTGAGGAAGAGGAGGGAGATCCGGGATAGTCAGGGCAGTGAGGAAGAGGAGGGAGATCTGGGATGGTCAGGGCAGTGAGGAAGAGGAGGGAGATCTCTCCCCAGCACCTTCTGAAGCTCTGAGCATCAACGAGCAACCAGAGCAGAGCAAATCCTTTCTGTATTCAGGGTGTGCAGGAAGGTGTTTGCTTACAAAAATGAAAGGCAAAGATAAATAGTGCTGCCTGCTGATTTAAAGTGCTTGGGAGCCCCGTGGACTGCTTCAAAGTACAGTTTCCAAAATAAATGCAAAAAATATTATGTAGGGCCTGAAATCTTTCTAAATTGCTTGTAAGAAAGCAAACAATGCAGCACATCCCTTTCATTCCTGGCCAAACAGCAGCAAAGCTGCTAACAGCACAGCTTGTGCAACCAGCAATTTTTTTAAATTAGACTCAGATTTAAGAGGAGACAGGAAAAACAAAGCACAGTGGCGGGCGCTGTGTGCAGCGGGAGCAGAACCTGCCCCGTTCCACAGGTGAAAAACAAACGGTGGAACAGCTGCCACAGCACAAGCAGCATGGGAGGGGAGCTGGTGCTGGACAGCCCCTGCACAGAGCCCTGCAGCCCCTCCAGGCCAGGGCACTGATGGGTTACCCAGCCCTCTGCTGCACATGGAGCAGCAAAGAAAACAAGAGAACGTTTGCAGGGAGCTGCAGGACACCCCTCTGCACGTTCCTGTGAACAGATGCACATTTCTGCTGAGTGGGAAAGCTACAAGTGGGCAAAATCTTCTGATTCACTTGAAGTGGCTGAGAACACTGAGCACAGAACAAAGCAAAAAAAACCAGGTGAATTGTGCAGCAGGAGTCTTCCAACACAAACAGCTGCAGAAACAGGAACAGACTTTGTGTTCTCTGTACAGACCAACAAGCAATGGGGTTGGTAAAGCCAATTCCTTGGTTTTATCTGAAAAGCAGTGCCTGGTACAGGGCCTCTTGTTTGGAAGTCACACAAGAAGAGAATTTTTTAGGGATGCAGATGCTCCTTCAGAGCCATGACCTGGCCAATAACCTTTTCACAGGGCTTGAAGGGAGGCAATGCTGCTAGCAAGCAAAATTCCTGGAGTTTTGACTCATCAAGCAGCCACCACCAAACTCCCCCAGCTGCCTGATGCCCAGTGACAAGGAGTGTGCACCCTAAAGCAAGTGCTTCAAGGCTAAAAATCTATCAGCAACCACAAATAGCATCAAGAACCTCCAAAAAACGTTCCTGTTCTCTGCTGGAGGGACTGAACCCAGCTCAGGGCTCCACACTGAACCTGCCCTTCCAGACCTTTGGGGTGACACCTGGGAACTGCCAGCACTCCTGCTGGACAGGTTGGTGCTTGGAGGTGACCTGAGAAATGCTCTTTGCTGGAAAGTTCATTTCAAGCTCCAGCAGCAGGACGGGTCTGAGGCATTTCCAAGTCACATCCTAATGCAGCATCACCGAGAGCAGAAGGAACATTGCTCCCCAGCACTAATGAAGAGCCATCAGCAAAAACCAGCTAGCTCTGTTCCCTAGCAACTCCTCACAGCTGCAGATAAAATCATCTTCTGGACACCACAGAAACTGTGACTACTCAGTGCTCTTCCACAGAAATCCTCCCATCCACTGCTGTGTGCAGCTGCCTCCAGGAGGTGACACAGGAGCCCCTGACAGCAGCTGGACCCAAACTGTAAAAACCCACAGACCCACAGCCTGTGCTGTGTCTGTCCTGCACTCTGTGGCATGGATGTCAGAGCTTCAAAGAACAGCACCTGAGGCACACAAATCCAGCATGGGACAGTCCTTTCTGCAAAAATCCTGAGCCTGCAAAGCCCTTTTTGCCATCCTGCCCCCTGGGAGCAATTGCACCGATTCCTGCTGGCATTACTTCATGTTCACAGCATCAGGCCCACAGTAAAGAGAATGGAAAGGAAGTCTGTAAATAAAGGGTGCAGACTCTTCAGTGGAGAAAAAAAGCCCCCATTGCTGCAAACAGTTGCTGTTGGCATAAAAATAGATATTCACTGACAGCAATTCAAATAGGGATTTTTGCTATGTACATAAAATCCAGGCTGAACACCACAGCTCTGTAGTGGCACGTTTTACCACCTTTCTGTCATCTGCACGAGTGGCCACCAAAGCAGCATTTGCTAAAGAGCAGCAAGGAGTTCTGCTGCAGGCAGAGCCTAACAGCTCAACAGAGCCACTGATGCAGAAGGGAGTTCAATTAATACCAAAATGACACTGCTGAGGATTATTCTGTGCCCTCAATGTAGGGCACAGGCAGTGGTGTCAGTATCCAGCTGCAGCAGTTAACTCCAGTGCAAGGCAGAGCACAGTTATGGATAGGATTTCAACCTTGGAAGAGCCATAGAAAGCCCCAGAAAAAGGTTTGGCTGATCCAAGCAAGCAGAAGAGATCACTCGGAACAACACAAAAACCTCCCTGTTGATTGCTCTCCAAGACAGAGCTACTGTGCAGGAACACAAAGGCAGCTGGTAATCCTCTCCACACGTAAATCCTGAAAAAATAATAATTACATCTCCTCTCAGCCTCGGACCTCATGCGCATCCTTGGACTGCTTCATTCTATTTGTGCATTTCAGTGTAAGAAAGATGAGGAGGAGTGAGAGGCTTCTTGTCACAGCACACCATTGTTCTAACAACCCTCCTAAGTGGGACTGGAATGGCTGAGAACCCCCACTGTCCTTCATCAGGGCTCAAAGTTAAACACCATGAAACAGAACATGGGAACTTAAAACATCAACTCAGCAAGAATTCAAGTGCACGTGAATTTTTCTTTTGTATTAAAACCTTGGAGCCTTGGACACCAGGTTTAATGCATCAGGATTTTTAGGTATCCGTTTGCTCTGCTGAAAATAGAGGGTTTGAAAAGTTTTAATGAGCAGGCATGCAGGACTTGTGGCAAGGACTGACATTTTCTACTGCTGCAGAAGCCCAGTAGCAATCAGCCAAAAGCATTAACACTCTGAATCATTTGCTACTTCTTAAAATTCTCTAGGAAGAAGTGACCACTGGACAGCTGGTTTTGAAAGGAAAAAAGGTTGTATCCCTGGCTGGTAGGACAAAATCCCTACAGAATGAAAGCTGTTTTAGCAGGCAGCTGACACTGAAACATCCCCACAATGGCTGGATGGTGAATCCTGAGAGTGATGAAACACCAGGCTGAAGAAACCACCAGGGAGAGAGAAAAACTCCTGATTTAAGTTATTTTCCTGGGCTCCTCTTCTGCAGTTTTTCTAACACTGACCTTCCCCTCGTTCTTTAAACTCCAAGAAAGGAGCCACAGTTTCAGGAATGGCCATGCTCCAGTTGGACAGTCAGGATTTTACAGCTCAGCACAGCACATTCAGCTTGGGAGACCTGCACGGTCATGCAAAGGAGGAATTTAAACCTGCCCAGGGATGGAGGCATCACTCAGGCCCAGCAAAACCCCAGCAGCTGCTGGCTCAGAGCTGCCCTGATTAATTAACTCCTGTGCTCTTTCCAGGTGGATCTGAACTCAAACTCCAGCCTGGAGGTTCCACAGGTTTGACAGACTCGTGGCCAAAATCTGTGCTCCAAAAAGACCCTGATTTCAGCCACGCCAGCTGGGCACTGTCCCTGGCTCTGCTCCTTTACCTGCTGGAGGGCATTTGGGGACCACAGCTCCTGCTTTAGCTTAATTGGGATGGAATCCCCCACTCTGCACTTCCCAACTGCTCTGAACCCGAACTGAAGCACAGCAGGTGAGGGCAAATGAGAGCCTCCCTCTGGAGCTGTGCTCAAACAAATGATTAAATCCCAGTCCTACTGTGAGTGCTTGACAGGGAAAGATCCCCCCGCAAACTCTGGGTGTGAGTGAGTATCCCCCCTTAATTAAACCCCTTCCCCAAATGAGATGCCAGCAGCAGCAGAGGCCTCTGAGAACACCTGCATCCCCCTTCCTGAGCCCAGCTCTGGCTGAGGATTTGCCTGTGTAGGCCCAGCTTTGGGACACTGAGTGTGTTCTGTTCTGCTCTGCTCAGCCCCTGCAGCCAGCCCAGCTCTGTGACCCAGGGCCCCATCACAGGCTGCCACAATACAATCCCTGGTGGTGTTCTGATAACAGGGTTAGAGCTCACAGTACTGAAAAACCCACAAAAGCCAGCTGAGATTTCTAATGCATCAGAGAGAAGCTAACACCACGCTGATGTGGCCACCAACAGCACTCTCAGCTCTCAGACTGAGTGGGTTTGGGGTTTTTAATGAGTTTGAGTCAGGGGAAAGGCAGACATCTGCCTCACAAAGAACATTTTCCCAGCTGTAGCTTGAATCTCTCCTGCAGAAAATTTGTGCACACGGTGCTATCACTCTGAAAATCCCCATCACAGGCAGGTCAGGCTGGCACAATACAATCCCTGTTGGTATTTTTGATAACTGGGTTAAAACTCCCAATATTGAAAAACCTACAAAACCTAGTTGAGCTTTCTCATACAGCAGAGAGCTGACACCACGCTGATGTGGCTACCAACAGCACTCTCAGCTTTTAGAGTGTTTGAGTGGGTTTGGGGTTTTTAATGAGAACAAATCAGGGAAAAGGCAGACATCTGCTTCACAATGAACATTTTCCCAGCTGTAGCTGGAATTTCTCCTGCACAAAACACGTGCACACAGTGCTATCACTCTGAAAATCACTGTTTTATTCCCAAACTGCAGAGAGGTAAAGGATGAACCAACAGCCATGGCAATGAGGGATTCAGCCCAGGACTGACAGAGAAATGGGCACTTCTGGAGTGTTTTGCACGCTGATTCTCTGCACAGGAGCTCCCTTTGAAGCCCATTCCGAACCCACACCAAAGGTGGCTCTGTGTGTGTGTGTGTCACAAGGCCCTGGAACAGCAGCCCCAGCTCCAGGCACTTTAGAGAAACACTAATTAAACAGCAGCCCCAGTGGTGCTCCCAGCAAAGAGCAAAACCAGCCTCAAAAACAGCCGGCCCTGGAAGGGGCTGACAGCTCACTGAAGGGCTTAAATCCAGATTTAAATCTCCTCTTCATCAGCCTGCTGGGGCGGGGAGGGAGAGCCCCAAGCCTGGGGACCCCGAGGTGACAATGCAGAGCTCACTGTGGGGCTGGGGAAACAGGGCTGTTCCAGCACAGGCTGCTCCAAACCCAAAAATGAAACTGTCAGAATCCTCCGTGGGGCTACAAAGGTTCTCTTGGAACTGCCTTTGTCAGGAAATACAGGAAAAGCAGTGTAACAGAAGGTATTCCAAACCCCCAACCTTTCTTGCTGGCTGCTGATAAGGGACTGATGAAATATCTTCTAGTTTGCTGTCAATGTATTGCTTTCACTTAAGAGAGAGAAAACAAATGAATTAAAAAGGAAAGATGCCAGGGATAAATATTTTAGTAATCTCAGTCACAAACCTGTCGTATTACAAGGATTACAGTCCATTAGGATTGTATAAAATCCACAGCAAAGCTTGTAATTCAGCGTATCTCAGTGCCAAAAACCTCCTGAATGTGTTTCAGGAATCCCTATTTGCTAATTATGAAAACATCCTTGAGAGCTACTTGTTCTAACAGGGCTGGTTTGGGGAAAACCAAAGCAGTGTGTTCAGCACAGCAAACAGGGGCAGCCTGGTGCCCCTGGAGGGAAATGATCATTTCTCCTGCAGACACTGGCCAGTCCAGCCTCACTTTGCTCTCTGGCTTCAGCTCACTTGACTGCAAAATCCAGTCTGACATTTTTGGTAAAAGACTATGAAACCTAAAGATAAAAAATCAATCTTCTAAGTGCAAAAGTCCTTTTTATCTCTTTTTCTTTTTTTCCTGCCGTAGCGTTTACTCAGTTTTAAGGAATACAAATCACCAGATAACCATCAGATAATTTCTAGTTTTTCCAAAGCCTCCTGGCACGTTTAGCAGCACATTCAGAGCCCTCCAAAGCACATCATCTGTGACTACTGGAATTTCTTGCCAGCACTGCTATGAATGAATTCCACACTTCACACACGCACTTTGTTTTGGGTTGGGTTGGTTTTTTTCCCCAAGTGACATCCAGAGGCACCAGGAGCCAGCCCTGGCACAGTTTCAGAGCTCCTGGTGGCTGAGCTGGATGTGGTGCTGCAGGCTCCTGTGGGAAGCAGGGGGGCTGAGCTGTGCTCTGAGTGCCCTGTCCCTGCCCAGGGAGGTGACAGCCACCCCTGTGACAGTGCCAGTGATGCCCAGAGGGGCTCCCATTGCACTGGAGCTGCTGATTTCAGGCTGGGTGCAATGATCCCAGAGCTCCAGCACAGCCAGCTCAGCTCCTGGGACAGCCTCACCTGCCCCACTGGCAGGACGAGGAGTTGGCCAGCACTGAAAAGGGTTTTGCCAATACCGTCTTGAGAAACAAATGTACAAATCTCTCAGTGCCTCTCAGAGAGGTGAAAAAAGCACTTTACACCCTGCCTGGCAAGGCCAGAGCAATCTGTGAGCGCCACCCTTACACAGCTTTTCCTGAGACAACGGAGGAAGGCAAACAAACACACATCGAGTCCATCCAGAGCAGTAACTCCAACAAGGCCTGGCTGGTCTGAAAACACAGACACAAACCTGGGCACAGCCGGGGGCACAGAGCATCCAGGATGATTGCCATGCCCAAATGCACGGATGCAGCTTTAGAGGCCGAGGTGAAGGACTGAAGGACTGCCAGCTGGACAGTGACTTGCTAAACCGCCCGTGCCTTTGAGCAGCAGCATCCTCAGTGCACCCAGGGAGGCTGAAAGGAGCCCCAGAGGGACCCAGCCGCTTGTTCTGAAGGGGTGGCCACACAAAGCTCAGTCTGCTGGCAGTGGCCAGCACCCCCACACCCAGCGACAAGCAGCCCCAGCCCCAGGCAATCCCACCCACTCAGGCCAGGCTTTCAGGTGGCACTGGCTGCTCTCCTCAGGTGCTTCAGCACCCGAAAACCAACCTCTGTAAGAGCTGTGTCAGAGCCTGTTACAGCTAGTGCTGGTTTTAAAAAAATCAGCTCCATTCAAACTGATAAATAATAACACACAGCAAGGAAAAAAACCGCACCTGAAGGCCTTGGGAGCAGGAGGGATGGAGGGAGGGAGGGAGGATGGGATCAGCTGCAGGCAGGCTGCTGTTCTCTGTGAACTTCCATGGGATTATCATTTATCACAGAGCAGCCCTTGGCCCTCTATTCCAAGTGCCTGAGAACACTCAGTACAAAAGCTCTGCTAACTCACTCCTCTCAAAATTATTCCGAGCCACTGGAGTCATAATTACACTGTCATAATGAAGAGGGGAAAAAAACAACTCTTCCAACAAGTAAATTCTTGTTGTAAATTGCAGGATGAAAGTGCCAATTCCCTCTGAAGGAGGCATTATCATGTCCTACTGCCCACATCAGTTCATTACGGTGCCTCTGCTGTCCCAGAGGAGCCTTCTCTTGGTAAATGAATGTTTGGGGATGATATTGCCAACTCGGGACTTATTACTTAATTGAATATGGAAACATTGAGGCCATTAGCATACATTTACAAGTGTCTTATTTCACAGATGTTAATTTATCTTGGGGAATGCCCTTCTCTCCTCCCTCCTCCTTTTCCTCTTTCAGTTCTTTCCCTGCAGCCAACTTGTTTATTTGGTTAGGTCCTAGCTCAGCCATTTGCAAGCCCGTGGTGAGCAGCTTACTATTTTAAACCCTTCCCAAACTGAGATTTGAAGTCTGTTTCCCAAAAAGTGCAGAGCCAAGCACTTCCTGTCCTCCCTCACAGCTGAGGAGTATCACCAGCTCTGGGTGATTAAGAAAGCCTAAACATCTCTAGCTAAATAATGAGATTTTTGAAGCATTCCAAATTGTTTTATCCACCTAACTGTTACAAGATCTCAAAGCCATGCATAAAGCTTTTCTCTGGAAGTGCCTTGCCTTGGGAATCGTTAACTGCACTGATGTATTCCCTCTGACAAAAGGGTCAAGGAAGCTTGAATAACACAATAAAGGAAATTCCCACCTTTCCTTCACCATTAGGAGATACGGGGAAACTTGCAGTAAACTCCTGGAGCTGCCAAGCTGGACAGGACCCTGCATGGCCCAAGGCAAGCTCCTGCTCCCTGCAGAGCTCTCAAGCCCCAGAGCTTGGTTTATTTAGCACATTTCAGGGGGGCATGAACACCTGTACAGGCACAAATGAGTTGCTTTTCGTACGTTTAGAAAATTAATTTAAAACACCAGAATTCACAGTGGGTGCAGCCTCGTGCTGCAGCCCAGCCCCTTCAGGCCCTCCCAGTTTATTTAAACACCTCTCTAGACTACAGTGAGAACATCCTAAATTGCCTTTTCCCCCTCCTGGGTTCAAATTTGTCCACAAACAATGGCTTCAGCTGGTGATAACTGACATTATTCTTTCTGGGTTTACAGATTGCCCTAACCTACAGGTTGGCAAAGCAATTACTGTCCCTGCTAAATCTGGAGCACAGACATTGTTTAGAAAGGGTCTCTCAGCACAGAATTAATTTATTTTTATTTGATAAATCAAAGTCAATTAGCATTTCTAGCTGCAGAGGGAAAAAAAACCTTCACAGATGAACTCTGAAAGTTCAGGACCTATATAAAAGAAATCCTATCCCTGAAATAAAGTAATAAACCAAGCAAACAAGCAAGGAAGAGCCCAGCAGGTGATTTAAAGCCATTTTCACTATCTGTTAGCTTGAGTAATGAATCCTTACAACAGGCAATTCCTCAAAAAGATGACAATCCTCAAACTCAAACCCCTCTGAGCTTTTACATCTAAAGATTTATGGAGAGAGATCCTTCTGCTGCTCAGCCTTCCCAGAGCACATTGCACCAGAGTTCAGCAGGCACAGCTGAGGGACGAATAGGCAGACCACAAATAAGTTAAATAAATTAAAAATCAGTAGGAAAACGTAGTGTCCCCCCCATGATTTCAGAGCAATGTGTGTCCTGCTCACAGCAGCCAAATGCACAATCCCAGGGAGGCCAGAGAGCCACTCAAGGGGGCACAGGCAGATTTTGTGAGCTCAGTTCTGAGCTCAGCCCAGCCAAACTCGGCCCCTGCACAGGCTGAGGGTTCCTGCCCATCACAGCTCACCTGGCACCAAACTCACTGTGCTTCCCTCCCTGGGACGTGGGGGAATTGCCCTCTTCTCCCTGGAGAACAGCAGAATGTACAAACCTTTCCCCAAAGGCCACTCCAAAATAACTCCTGCAAACAAAGCAGCACCCGGGTTTGGGCACAGGCTCCAAGTGTCACCTCCCACCAGACACTGAGCACAAAGCCCACCCCACACTCAGAGCTATTCAATCCACTGCAGCCAGAAATGTCTCACCAGCCCTGAGCTTCAGCAATGGAACTCCTCAAGATGTCCCCAGTCTGCACTAAGTGTCCAAGGGCCACTGATGCCCCACATCTCTGCACTTCTCAGATCCCAAAGGCAAAACCTCTGCCTTACAGCCAGGGTTTAACAGCTTCACCATTTAAAGTTGTTATGGATTTAGATCAGATTCCATCTACTACAACACACTTCTGATCAATTATTCTGTGCAATGAACTGCCTACCCCAGGCTATTTCTATTGGGTTGTTTGTTTTTTTGATGGGGCTGGAGAGCTCAGCCAGCACGAACACTGATTCTGTCCCAGCAGCTCCCTTCCCTCTGTTCCCAGAGGAAACTCCCTGCCATGGGAAGGGGGCACTGATGCAGCAGCCTGAAAAAAGAGATTTGGCACCCACACTGCAGAGCAGTGAGCTGGGAGATGCCAGTGGAACACAACCAGGACTGGGCTGGGGGCAGAGCCAGGACACAGAGATGGGGCTGATCAGGGAGCCAAGGGCTCATCATGGGACTGGAACCTGCTCAGGAGGGCTCTGGAAACCAGCCAGGACAGGCTCCAGGAAGAACCAGCAGACTGAAAAGTGACTGATGCTCTGCAAAGTGATGTCTGATAAGGTGACAGCACAATTCATTACCCTGGCTTTGCATGGATGTTACAAGGATCTGCCAGATCTGTTTAAGTAATAACCTTAAAAGGGCTCAGATTTGCCATTAGAAATAGGAAACTAATGTTCCAATTTTTTTTTTTTTTTTTTTTGTGATCAAAAATGCACTTTGAGACTGCCTGATGCATTTCATATGAGTGTGCTCATCCTGGATAAATGGTACCCTTAAAACGTGCGAAAGCAACACTGAAAAGTCAAACTATTCCAATAATTTCAAACCAAAGATTACTTCCCCTCCCATGAAATGTCTTATTCCTCAATGTACTTAGCCTTTATTTTTAAAAGTACTTTGGAAATAGGAAAAACCAGGAGGCAGCAGAACAGTAACTGCCAAGTGCTGGAGCAGCAAGGCAGCAGAGCAACCCCAAACAGTGCAGCTGCAGTGTCCAAAAACTCCCTGGTGTTTGTGGTTTCCAGGGGATCAGGAGAGGAGGCAGACGGAGCCCTTTCAGCAGGACAAGCCAAATCAACCTGTCCAGTCTGTGCCTGCGTGACTGGGACAGTGACCCCGGGGGCAGGCAGCAATCCCAGTTACCCCAGTTACCCCAGTGTTTGCTAGCACAGCAGCCAGGCACTGCTCACACAGCTTCAATGCATTTGTGGTCCAGCCACGCCTTGCCCAGGCTGGAGTCAGGCTCTGGGATGGATTTCAGAGGAGGGGAAGAGGCCAAGCAGTGCAATAAACCCAAGGTAACAGCCAGCTCTGCAAAGGTCACTGATGTGGGGAATGGATTCCTGACACCTGCTCAGCCAATGGGAGTTGATGCTCAAGGCAGAGGATGTTAACTGGAATAATTTTAACAGAAGGAACTATTTTCTTCTTAATACAATCTGCAAGTGCAACAAGAGGTAATAGAGTGCCCTAGAAGTCAATAGTTCCTCAGCACGAGTCTCCACAGTGCCACTGACAATTTGGGGCCATTAGCAATCACTCAGGGATGCAGGAAAGCCATTTTGCCATCAAGTAAGATGGAGAAAATTATATTTGCCTGACTAGCTCATAAACAGGCTATGAAAGCTAATTCCTACTTGTAGAGTGTGCTGAGCACAGCAGAAAGCCCCAAGGAGCCTCTGGAGAAGCCTCTGCCCAGGCAGCAGCAGCAGCAGAGGCGTGACTGCACCCCAGCCCTGCTGCACAAACACCTCCGGCTCCAGCTCATGTTGATAAAGAACATTTATCACCATGGAACAATGAAGACACACGACTTTCACCTTCTGAGGTCACAGTGCCTCTGACTTCTGCCTACCTCAACCTCACCTCTACATCAGGGCTGAGCAGTGAAAAAGCTGAAATGTGGAGGTTGTATTTCAAAAGAAGAGATAATTCAGGTTTTGGGGGGTTTTTGATTCCTCTTCTCTCACTTCTCCCCTTCCCAGTTAGAAGAGGGAGAAGAAAAAAAAAAAAAAAAAGCTGGTTATGAGAAGATCTTAGGAGTTGCTTAGAGCAGAATGGGGAAGGGAATGTTTTAACTGACAGAACCAGAGCTATAGAAGGGGGAAATGAAAAATGTACAATGGGATTCTTTTCTGTCTGGCAGAGGAGGTGCAAACCCAGGGCTGGGGTACCATGAAATAGCCACAATCCAAGGCCTAGAGAAAAGCCCATCCCATCAGGGTTTTATGTGGATGGTAACCCTCCTGATCACCACTTATTCCCTGATTGTTTCTGCTACTTCAACGTGATTCAGTTCAGCAAGAAGAATAAGACTTGATTTAGGCCAGCACTAGAAGAACACACAGGCAATTTGAGAAAATGCCAGTCTTGTTCAAATTCTCTTGCTGTATAAATTGAGTGCTAATGATCTCAACTCTGCTCCCCTCACATATTTATGCAGCCCTTTTCATGTTTGCTGGGTTATTATTGATTGATTGGTAGATAAAAGAGCAAATAAGAGAAGCTCGTGGAACAAACTTTTTGGGTCTTTTGGGGAAAATCTCCCCAGTTATCAATAAGCAGTGCTTATTCACCACCACAGTTTCACACCAGTCCCTGTATTCCCACAACTATCATCAGAAAAAGACATGAAAAATACCAGAGGGAAACCACAAAACCTCTCAATGCTTTATAAAACTGCTACCTACAGATGTCCAACACCCAACTTGGGTTTACAAATGCAGAAGTAACAGAGTTTATAAAAAAACCCCTTATTTATCTCCCAATATTAGAGGTTTATGAGTTTCGGTTGTTCCCTCACAAAGGATTCACCAAATATAATCAGAAATTGCATAACTGTAAGAAAGCAAGCTGCTGCTTTTTTCACTCATGAATATATCTTGGCCTGACACTCAGTAGCTTAAGGCAATTCTAGCTCTCTAATTTCTTTGCTGATTCATCTCCAGAAATAGGAAAGCAAATTTAAAAGGTTGCAAGCAGGAACTATCAGTCCTGTTGACTTTTAGACAAAATGGAAGGTTATGTTTATTAGGCCCAGGAAAAATAAAAGGCTAATAAACAAAGGACTGTATCTGCAGTGTGGATTCAGAACAGCCCTGTTGCTAAGTTTGGGAAACTCTGGCATCCCTGCACAGACTGATTGTGATGTGTGTAACTGCACAGAGTTCACTCCAGCAGGAGCTGGGATTGTGCCACACCAGAGCTCTGAGGATTTCATTGCTGAGAGCATTTGGAAGGACTGACATGAAATTATCCTTCATGATTTCCTTTCTCAGGAAAACACTTCAAACAAAGATCTCACTTGAGTTTCAGTTTCCAACATGTGTACCATGAAAGGGGAGAAAAACAGCACAACAGTACAAACTGGAATATTTTCTGGGAACTGTGGGGAACTTCCAGCACCACGATGGGAAGGAAGAAGAGCCTTCAGCCTTCCCTGGTCACCAGCACATGAAAAGGTGCAAAGAAGGTGAAAAAGGAGAAGCAGGTGTTGAATGAAGCTCAGAAATCAGCCAGTTTCAAGCTACAGCAATATTCCATATTTACCCATCATCTATATTTGATGTCCTCCCTTTCCTCTATCTCTCACACCCAGACAGAGTCAAGACAAATATTTTTAATTTGCTTAGCTCATTAAAAAACAAAACCTAGACCTTGGCTCTTATGGTCCAGCTCTTTCCCAAAATTAAAAACAGTCCATCACAACATCCTCTAAATCTTCCCTTGTGCAGAACAGCAGCACAAGATAAAAACCAAAGGTACCTTTCCCTAAATCTTTTGGTGTTCAGCAGTTTCTAGAAGGCTCCCCTTGAAGACAATTTCCTGCTAGAAAGGGGATAGGGTTTACTCTAAGCATGGTAGTTCTGAAACGGAAAATATTCAGTAGTGATGAGTAATTTTTTACTTTTGGCTGTTTTGCATGTCTGTTCCTTCATTTTTTGACCTGTATATCCTATATTTTCCATCTGTTCAAGCCATGATTTCCAGTCCACTGGAGCAAAAGCAATGGTAAAAGCATTTTGCCAGCAGCCCTTGGCCTCACTTCACAAATCCAGTTCCAAATCTTGCTGCCACTCAAGGCAGAACTTCAAAAAATAATGGAGACTAGTTCAAAATAAAAATTAGCACAATTTTTTCTCATCAAAGAGTTATGTTAGGGGAGGGGGTGAAAGGGAATTCTTCCTCTCTCAGAGAAGATGAGATGGGGAGCACATCGTGGAGGGATGAACACAGAAACCACAATTCTGACCAAAAACCCCCTCAGAGGTGCCCTAACCAGAGCAAAGGGAGGAGTGGCTCCCCAGAAGCACAATTAAACAATATTTTAACTGCTCTGACACTGCAGCAGGTGAAAGTCAGGTGCTCTCAGAAAAGCAGGTCAAGAGAAATCAAAACTCAAGGAAGCAACAGCAAGTTGCTACAAAAGTTTGTTTTTAAAAGGTAACAGCAAAGTGTTGTTTTTAAGACAAGAATGCCAGACTTTTCATTTTTAACTGATATTTGCTCCCTATTTTTAGCTTATCTTTTGTTTTATGGTACCTCAGATCTCAAAATAAAAAGCTACAATTCAAACACATCTCTTCCTTTGTGTTCCAGAAAATTCATTTTAGAAGCACTCCTTTAAAAGTTCAGGTGCTGAGTTTTCATCCTAATTTAAACAAAGCAAGGCTTTTGAAAATTTCATAAACCTACATGTAACATAATTGTCATGGTTGTAACTTGCTCCAGTTTTAATGGATTACAGCTCATGGAAATAGAGATGCTTTGAAGTGAGATTTCTAAGACTCTACATTTACAGAGTAAAAACAATAGACATTTTCTACCTTAATTCTCTTTTAGATAAAAAAAAAATTCTTTCTAATGTTTATATCCAAATGTATTTTTAAATGTAGGAGAGGTTTCCATGTCTGCTGATGTGATGTCTTTTAAGTAATTTTTGTAGAGAATGAAGATCAAGACATCCCTGAACACTTGCTATGAGGAACTTGGATTGTCTGGCTTGAAACCAACACTCAGGAAACAATTTAAATCTTAGATTGACTCAGAAGATGAGAAACTGATACATTGAGGAGAGGTGTTTGTCCTCCAGCAGATGAAAAACAAATAATTGCACCTGAGTCAGCCACCAAGTGCTGTGGTTATTCAGTTTATCCATCACACACCTGCAAAGGGAAGATGTCCTGATTTCAGGGCCAACCCAGGAACTCCCTACAAACCACCCTGGGGGAAGGGGAGGGCAACAAAAAAAAAAAAAAAAAAGGGACTGTGTTGAGCTGAGGCCAGTGGTGGCAAATCCGAGTTCCTCCTTTCTCCAGGCCAAGGCCATTCCATTTTCAGCCCTGCCTGCAGTGTGAGATGTGCAGCCAGCAGAGGAAGGAGCTCTGTCCCCAGCCACAGCAGGGAGTGATTCTGAGGTGGCAGCTCCGAGCTGCTCTGGTGCTCAGCTCCCAGCCTGTGCTGTTTGTACAAGCAGGGAGGCCACTGCCCCCTCCTACCACGCACCTGCTCTTCTACAGGAATTTTTTGGGGAGCTTTGGCAGCAAGCACCGTTTCCAGGGCAAACACCGGAGGCAAATCAGCCTCGTCCCCAGAAGCCAGAGTGTGACATTTCCCTTCAGCTCAGGTAGAGGTGGCAGGAGTCACTGGCAAGGGACAGGAACAAAATCATCTCTGCACACAGGGGTCTCCCACACCGGCCTCCTTGCAGGGCTGGAGCACAGGGCAAGCTTGGGGAGAAAAAACAACCGGGCATGGCCCCTGGCAGGCAGCACCCACCTGCTCTGTGCCCCTGCCCAGTCCCTGCTGCTCTGCCTTGGGTTGTGCTGCTGGTTACAGGGAGCTGCCCCCGGGGCTGCTCAGGGCTTGCACAGGCTGAGGTGAACCCGTGTGGCCCCTCATGTTCCACTCAAACACCAACCACCACCCCCTCGGGCGGCCTCTCATTTCCACAAGTTGTTCTGGTGTATCCATCATTCTTAGGAACACCTCAAGCCTCCCACAGGAGAGATGCTGAAGCACATGAATCCTACTTAGCTGCCCAATTCTTGCTCATTTCCTGTAAATAACCCTGGATTTAAGCTTTATTAATCTCAACATGAGTCCAGTGAGAGATTAGAACTGCTAACTCCAGCTCTCAAGACTTTAGCTGTTATCTCCTCTCAGTACACAGATACATCCCAGCTCTAGCATTTCAATTCCTGCAAGCATTCCTCGAAGGAAAACTTTGGGAAAAGGCCTCTCTCACTCCAAGAGATCACATCTCAGACAACTCCTACAACATCAGGCTGAACAACACGAGAAACGTTGAGTCAACCAAGAAATGCAATTCCTGGAGAGCAGCAGCTGATGGACCATCAGGCAATTTATACACAGCAAGTGACTTCAACAAAAAGCGAGGAGGCAGAGAAACACAGAGCAGCCTTACCTCAGCGTGAACTGATCTTCTGTCGAGTTTGTAGCCACAGCCACGAGGAAGGTCAGAACGTCCCCTTGCTTGGCGGTCTTTGGTGCGTACTGGACAACAACGTTATTATCCAGCCTCATTTCGGTTAAGGAAGGGGCAGCACGTGTCTGGTAGAGGAAAACACTTCCAATCCTCTGCAGGGGAGGCCCCGAGTCGTCGATGTCGTTGCGGCCCGCCCGGGCCCCAGAGCTCCTCCTGAGGCCCTCCTTGGCGCACTCCCCTCTCTCGTCCCCGGCTTGGATGGAGTAGTACAGCTCCACGGGGCTGCCCTCAGACCTGTCCATGTGCTTCTTCCTGCCAGCCACCACCGAGGGGGGGCTGAACCAGGCGGGCAGGAGCTCCAGCTGTGCCACGCAGAGCCCCAGGTCCCCGCGGAGGCGGCAGCTGCCGCGCACCTCGCGCGTCTCGCGGAAGGCGAACACGCGCAGGCAGGGCAGCCGCTCCGCCGGGCTCGCCTCGTCCCAGTCCCTGCCCACCACGTAGAACAGCACCTGCACCCTGGGCTTGCTCAGGTAGATCTTGCTGCTCAGGATGTAGGCCCGAAGCTTCCAGTTGTAAGGGAAGGCGTTGGCAGATCCGAAGGGGTTCGAAGGCAGCATCAAGTCCCGGGGCACGGCTTGCTCCACGGAGAAGGGGCCGTAGCTGGCGTTCAGCACGGGAGGACTCCTGGATTTGTAGATCAGGAAGGATTCCACTCGGGACTGCAGGCTGGAGTTCCTCATGATGTCCTGGTTGGCTTCCTTGAGAAAGAAGGAGACGTCGGCGTCGTGGATGCGGTAGGTGACGGGCAGGTAGGTGGGCAGCAAGGAAAATCTCTGTATGCTCTCCAGGATCCCACGGCTCTCAGCCACTGTTGGGAGGAAAGCAGAGTTTAAAAGGTCAGATCTTCAAGTCACACTGTGATGCAACATCACTGAGTTTACTTGACAGTGCTGCAGCTGGGGTTGGTGGCAATAAACCTCATCAGTGCCTGAGAGATGATGATTTATCTAATCAGCTTGGAAAACAACGGTGTACGATACATCCTGCATGACAGGCAGATGAGCAGAAGCAGCTTGTGTGGGTTTACACGTGCCAAAGGTCACATCTTCACTTGCAACAGACATTTATCATCCGAGAACAGAATGACCCAGTCAGCACCTGCAAGCCCAGATCACTGCACAGGCTCATCTACAAAATCTGCTCATTACAGCAAGCTCCAGCTGAGCAGGACTCCAGTGCAATGATTTTACATCAAATGCTGCAAATGGACCACTCAGAGTTCACTTGAACCTTCTCAGCACTCTCAAGCAATACATGGACTCTAAATGGCTTCACACAGGAGGCTGAATTTCACTTTAAACATATTTAGCACAATAACTATTTACACAACAGCTCCTTTACATCACTCTGGAGCTCCAGGATTTCAAAAGGTGTTTGCACCCGATTTCCAGTCCCTCCTATTTCACTTTACCCATGAATAGAGGGGTAAATCTGTAAATCACCGCCAGGATTCATTGTTGCCCAACCCTGCATTGTCCCCTCGTGCAGCTGCATTATCTGTGTACATCAGTGCACACAAAGAACCTTTCCAGTGGCACTGAGCCTCTCCCACTGCAGGGCACCTCTTTTAGCTGTGCCAGCCAGCAATTACCCGAGGCAGGCTATCCTGCTGAAAAACCAGCCCTGCATCCTTTCTAGGAACTGTTCCCAAAGAACAAAGACAGACACATAAAAAATACAGATGCAAATACAGTACCAGCCTTCCTGTTTGAACAGCTGACCTTCCTGCTCACATCTTCCACCCTAATTAGGAAATAAATTGCCTTTTTTCCCCCCACAGCAAATTCAAATCCTTACCCTTATTCAGAAAGGGGACAAAGGCTTAACCACAGATGGCATTCAAAGACAACCCAGTTTCTCAAGCTCTAATTCACAAATGCTTTAGCAGTCTTTATTTTTTTGTTTGACCTAAATATTTATTTGCTCTTGAGTACCGTGGTGGCCTAAACTGATGCCAGTTACTCCTAACCATGAATCTTCCATTTAGGTGCTGCAATCCACTCTGCCCAACCTCAGACAAGTCACTTTTCCTGTGCTGCTGTTCTATGTCCAAAAAATAAAGGGTTTTACTGTTTCTTTCCCCCTACCCTTTGTCTGCAGATTGCAAACATAACAGACTAATCTTACTATTTCTGTAGGAGCAGCACCTAAAATCCCAAGGCTGTGATCTTGGTTAGGGTCCCCAGGCCCTAACACAATGCAAAACAATAAACTGAAGTTTAAAAAAAAGGAGCCAAAAGCTTTCCAGATGAAAAAGCAAAACCAGCTGGCTTCTTAAAAAAACAAACAAACAAACAAAAAACCACCCAAACAAACAAAAAACAAACCACAAAAAACCACCTGAAAACCAGCAACAAACCAACCCTAGATAAGGGTGGGCATCACTCAGAAGGAACCAACCTCAGAATGAAAGAGGCCAGGACAAAAGGATTGCACAGAAGTTCCACAGCTTCACAAAATCCTTCTCTACATCTTGAAAAAGTGGATTCCTCTTCCAATGAGCAACTGCAGTTAAACCTTACTTTTAAAAGTTTGTTTAACATCTACTGAAGCCCCAAAGAACTGGAAATAAAAATCTATCTGAAGAATCAGGAAAACAGCCCCAGCACACATCAACATCTGAGGCTGTGAACTGCAAGAGCACCAAAAGCCTGAATTCCTGTGATCCCCCAGAGGTGGCAAAATTCATCTTATATCTCACATAAAGATCATTTTTAATAAAGAGTAAATTGCAGAGCTTTCTTACACACAAACACACCCTTCATTTTAGCCTTAGAGTGGGAGCTGCATGCTCAGAAGGCTTTCTCTAGATCCTCACTGAGAGCAAAGGAAGTTTTTAAAGGCCTTTTTCTGGCTAAACCTCCAGCAAAGACTCCCACAGCCCTGCTGGCTTGGCTGGCACTGAGCTGCAGGGCTGGAGCTCTGCTCTGTTGCACTCCCCAGCTCACCCACCCTTCCCCATCTAATCCCCATTTAGAAATTCCACACTCCTTTCATTCTCCTCTCCCATCATCTTGGCAGAGCACAAACAAAGCATCAAAGAGACAACTTGGAGAGAGGGGAAAAAATTTAGTGTATTCAATTTTTTGTTCCCCTTATTTTCATTGCAGCTCCCTCCCTTGTGCTCCCCAGGGAGAAGTACATTATTTTTACATTAAAATTAGCAGACTGTTGTGCCTCATAATTTTTTAATCATTTATTTTAGTGCTTCATTATCTGAGGGATTAAAAGCCTTCCCTCTGCATTCCCCATCTCCACAGGACAATGTTCCTCAGGTCTTTGTAAATCAGTGGCTCTGCAGAGCAGGAGAGCAGCACAAGTAGGGGAAAATAAAAGAAGAGAAGGGGAACTGCCTATGGAAAGAGGAAACAGCCTGGCAGCTGGAACAGGGTGCACTGGTTTAAATTTCTGGGCAGTGGCAAACTGGTCCCTCAGTAGGGTCCTTCCCCCCAGCAGCTGTGAGCGTGCACTGAGTTTGAACTGGTTTGTGCTGGAAGCTGACAGCAGCTTTCCAGAACAGCCAACGGCCAAAAATCCAAACCATTTTCAACTTTTATCTGGGGAGAGTTATAATCAGCACAAACAGGGAGGGGGGGAAAAAAAAGGTCTCGAAAACAACACTGAGCTCTGCTGTACCATCTGGAATTTGACCGTGAAAGTTTATTAAGGATTCTGAAGGATAGGAAATTAAAAACAAAAACAACTATCAGCGTCCTTAATTACAACCACGATTATTTCTGTAAAAATCACACACATTTTTACAAAGGTAGAGCTACAGAAGATCACCATTTTGTGTGTTATTGAGTGAGACACAGCAGAAAAGTGGTGCTTTAAAGATTTAAATTACATAATCTATCCTAACTATTACATTCTACCTATACCATCATAATCAAAGCTCCACTGCAATACTCCACCTGAATAATTAAGAATGACACAGTGACTTTCTCTCACTTTAAATATGTCACACAAAACAAAGGATGGGGAGTGCTGTTAAGGAAACAACATCAAGACCAAAAAAAAAAAACAAAAAACAAACAAAACAAAACAAAACAAAAAAAAAAAAAAAAAAACCCACACACAGTAGATTGTCTTTTTCTTGTAGATTGAAGGGAGCAGCTCCTTAGGAAAATCCTTTTCCCAGCTGCAGGCTCAAGGCTGGTCATGCAATAGATGGAATTTGTTGCTCTGTCTTGGGGATTGAGGTAAGTGGTTCTTTTCACAAAGGCCAGAAATTTTACCTTATTAGTTCATTTCAGCTGCTCTCCTTGAATCTTCTGAACACTTCTGCTCTCCTAGGTTTGCTAGGAACTGAAATAATTTTAGCCAAAGTATCTAGGAAAAAAAAATCTGCTAGAGTGATATATTTTCAGCTCTAGAAAGTAATGTCACAGGAGATGTCTGTTCCAATGAAACTTCATGCCTGCTCTTGAAAAATTGAGATATTTCAGCTTTAACCTAGTTAAGTGGCTGAATCTGCTGCTGCTCAAAAGGGAGGCATTTTAAAGCCAAGTTATGAACAGAGCGAGCCCCTTCCCCAGGGGTAGCTCAGGCAGTTTTTAACAGGGGGATGATCTGAGTCCCTTACAACAGACAGAGAGGATCCAGACTGTTACATCAGGGTCTGAGCAGGATCATTTCCATCCTGGGGGGTTTGTAGGCTCCAGCATCCCCCACAGCCCTTACACTTGAAAAACCCAAACTGCAGCTCCCCAAGGATGTGACTCCCCATGTTCCTCCTTTTGCAGCCTTGTGGCAGCTCCAGCTTCCCCAGAAGCACCAGCACTGCCATTTTAAACTCTGGCTTAAGGCTTGCTCTGCTTTAGTGCCAGCAGCTTTGGGACACAGAGGCATAATGTCAGGGGAGGCTGAGGATTAAACCAGTCAGATTTTCCTGTAGGCTTCCACTACTCTGCCATGCAAAATTAAAAAAAAACCCCAAATCCACAAGAAATAAACAAAAAATAACGAATCCAAACCACCACAGGCTCTTGCTGAACAGCTCTGTCACAGGTGAGAGGAGGCTGAGCCATCCCATCTCCAGCACAGCCACACAGGTGCTGCTGACCCCCTGTCCCCAAGCCACAGACACAGCCCTGCAGGTGAACCTGTTCTTCCACCTGAGCAGCTCCTCACGAGTGCATTATTCAAATATTTAATAGATTTACAAGTCTCCAGTGGTCACATGGCTCCCCCCCTCCCCAGCTGTGCAGCACAAGGCTGAAACAGGAACTGGTCACCATCAATTATCTGTCACTGTCCCCACTGGGGCACTGGTTTCCTATCATCCTCCACCTGCTTGCCTGGAAGAGGAAAATCAGCATAATCCCAAATTAAAGAATCCAGCCTGTCTGCAGCAAGAGCCCCAACCCTCCCTCCCTGTGCTGTCAACACCATTAAAGAACAGCTCCCAAAAACCCCTCCTGCTTTTGGTAACCAACACCATTCTAAAGGGCAGGTACCCAGAGAGCAGTGATAAGGCCAAATCAACCTGGCACAAAGGGGAAAGCAAAGCCAGAGCCCTGCAGCCCAAGAGTCAGACCTTTCTCTGTAACAAATTTTAACAGAAAAATGGCTTCAAGGCCCAAAATCACCCATTTCTTTTCAAGTCCTCTCCTTATTAGCATTTCAGACTGCTCTGCCTGCTTCGCTTTCTAACATTCCCTGTGACTGTTTCATCCTTGGGAAATTACCCTTCTTGTGCAAGGGCAGTGCTGCTCCCAAGCTGCCACCCTCTCCCTCTTCCCCCAGTTATTGCAGCTCTCATTGCAGAGCTCGTTAGAGAGTCAGGGAAAGATGATTTGATCATCAGGGCTGCAGACCACACTGAAAAGCTTCTTGGTGAAAAGGTGACTCCTCATTTTTTGCAAGAGTATTTTAAGCAAGCTGGAGCATTTTAAAGAGTGCAAGAGACACTTAACAACAGCAGATGCTGGATAAAGCCCATTAAACTTCACAAGGATGCAGACAAATCACCTGTAGCATCCTTTCTAAGAGGACTGCACATTTTCAAACCATTCCTTTTGTGAACTCTCAAGCATCACTACTGCAGTGAGAGCCCAAGCACTGGTGAGTGTTGGGTCAGGCAGAGAAGGAAGCACCCCCAGCCAAGGTGCTTAAATTTCATGAGGATCTGCCTGATCAGAAGCACAAGTCAGTGACTGATGTGCTGAAACAGAGACCTTTGCAAGGGGAAGCATCACAGCCAAGCACACCTGAGCCACTGATAGGAACACTCAGAAAAAGCTTTTCTGCCCAGGGAGCTCTTGCTCCACCAGAGGAATCAGCCAGCACCCCAGAAACAATCCTGTCTGAGCAGGAGCCACTCTGATGCCCCCAGAGCAGGCCAAGGAACCAACACCTAAATTAATTCATCACTTTCACAAGCCTGACCATCAGGAACTCCCTGTGGGCTGCCCTAAACAGTAACTCTGGAAGATTCATCCCAACACCACAGATTTATTTCCCTCCTGCAGTGAGAGCAGAACCTGCAGGGCAGGGTCCCAGCACAGGGAGGGTCTCACAGCCCCTGCTCTCTCATCCCTGGCTCTGTACCCGACCCAGAGGTTTGCAGGGGCTCCCCCTGACACAGACACAGATCCAGGAAATCCAGCTGCCTTCCTGAGCCTCATTAACAGCAGATAAAGCCTTTTTGACAACAGCACTGAGCTCTGATGACACAATATTTGTCTTTGACTATCCCGTTTTACTAAAGTTTGAAGAAACTTTTGTAAATTAATCATTGATGACAGAACAAACGACACCTGATCATTCATTAGGAGAGATATGAACAATCCTGAAGTTGTTTTATTCTTCACACTGACAAAGAAGTCATTTAAATAAAGGGGCCTCAGAGGAAGACATACACACCTTTAGATTACCAAGTGATACAAAAATGATCAGAGAAAGATCAGATAAGAAAGGCAAGCTCCCACCTGAAAAGGCAGCAAATAATAATTACAGAGAAAAGTATTTGGATAAAAGGAGATGACACTGTTTCACAAAATGATGTCAGCCCAAACATGAAAGGGCAAAGCAGTGATGGGCACCACAAAGGTTACAGTGAGAAAATCACAAGAAGAGGGGAAAAAAAACAAAAAGCAAACAGAAAATAAAGCAAACTCACAGCCACAGTAACTACTGGGGGACAGGATTTCTGGCTGGGTGTCAGAGCCAGAACCCCCCAGCAGGATTGCAGTCCCTGGAGCTGCCTTGCTCAGGTGATTTCAGTGCAGGACAGCCCCTCCTGGGGAACGTGGGAATGCTGGATATTCAGCAGCTCCAGGGACTGCAGGGGAGCTGCACAAGAACCACTGGGATTATTCCCCCCTGCCCTGCAATTAGCTTGGAAACTTCAAAATCCCTGCTCCTTGGCCAGGAATAGTTTTGAATTCTGGTCCCACTGGGCAGCTTTCAACAGGAGATTTCTGAAGCACTGGTGGAAAACATACAATGGGAAGCTCAGAAACAATTACAGTGCATTTTAAACTAATTACAGATCTGCTCTCTGCCAAGCAGGTCTTCACACTTGCAGAAGTCCCTGCCACAGCCAGCTCTTACATTTAAAACGTTGGTTGGAACGTGCTGGTTCTCTGCACATTCCAAACAACTCTCCTCAGGAATTTCTCAGGGGGTATTTTTGCATGTGTGGATCCACATCTGAAATAGTTTAATTCCGATTTAGTGCCTCAGTTTGTGCAGCTGAGTGCAAATCCTGCCACGAGCAAACACGTTCAGTTGTAGACACTCAGAAGCACCACTGTGTAACTGACTGAGGTCCCCAGCACTGCTTGCAAACACCTGATTAAATCCTGGACTTCTCTCATGGCAGGAATGGCCCCAGACCAAGGAGCAGTGTCTGGCAGGTGCAGGGCTTGGTTTGCCTGCAAAAACCACCCAGCACAAAGGCACCACCCCAGCCCAGCTCCCCCGGAACCTGCCCTGGCCACTGCATTTTGTGCAGCAGGGTTCACGTACACAACTGCTGCTGCACTTCCAGACATCCTACTCTGAAAGTCTGTGTGAATAACTGATTTTTCAGCTGCCAAGCTGAACTAATCAAACCCTAAAAACAATTCTCTCAGGTCAATCCAAAGTGAAATACCTTTCAGCACTACAAAAGGGAAGGAAAAACCCCTAATAAAACTATAGGAAAGGATAATGTTGCCCTTTAAAAATTAAAAAGAAAAAAATTTAAAGCCTCCAACCTTTCTTCTCAAGTTCCATCTTACTTTTTGAAAATTACTTTCTCAGGAAAGCAATTCTCCACTTAAATCCACAGCCTTTCTACTACACTGGTATGTATAAGAGCTATGGGAATTTTTTATTTTTTTAAATTTAGTAATAAAGGCAGTTCCTTTAAAGCTTGACATTGCTTCCCTGTGAATGGCTGTTCCTGAATATATCAGCTTCCTCTCATTGTCCTAGTTGGATAAAATCAAATCACTGGATAAATGGAATAAACAGTTGAGCAAATATTTCTATGCCTAGTTATCATAATCCACAAATCACTACCAACTGTTGTTTTATTACCTAACAAACACAAGGATTAAACCTGTATTTGGAAGACAACAAATACATAATTAAGGCCAAACAGAAAAGTACTGATTACTTAATCTAATCTATGTTGCCATCTCCTGCTTTACAAATCAAGATAAGCTTCTTCACATATCCACACACACAGTTCACAAGCATTTCAGACCCCTTTCCCAGCCCCTGAAAAATGGTTTGACTTGATGGAGCAAATCACAGAATGTTCAGACATTTACTGCCTGGCACTTCAGGAACCACCCAGGAATAAATCCACCGAGACAAACCACTGGAAGCAAAGGAAAGCACAAGCATTAAAATGACATTAAAAGTGTTCTGCCAAATTACCTGCGGTTCACAGAGGTGCCACATCCAAAATTTAAGACTTGAGAGCTTTAAATTGTACAAATAGCAAGGAGCATCAGTGATCCCACAGACACTGAAAGTGATGAGCTGCAGGCATTGGAAGGGATTCTGGCACCTGGCTGCTCCTCCTGAAGAGGGAAGAGCAGATTCCCTGGCAGGGAATATTGGTGACAGGCAAGGAGTCTCATCATAGGGAGCAGAAATAGGAGAATCTTTCCAATGCAAGATTGATCAGATGAAGTGAGGATTGAGAGAGCAGGCAGGCAGTGTGCTGAGGAAGGTACAGAGGGGCTGCTCAGGATGCTGTGGCTGTGCTGCCTCGGGCTCACAGCCCCAGTTCTGCCTCCTCATCACTGCAACGCAGCCCCAGAGTCGCTGTTCGACCCCTGCAGCCTCGCTGTGCTCTCAGGGCAGCCTTTTCCTGCCTGCAGCTCCCACCTCGACCTGTGCCCGTGTGGGGACCTGCAGCTTCCCCCTGGAGCAGCGCTGACCCTCCTGTGCCAGGGGCCAGCCCCTGCCCCCAGCTCTGGGTGGGCACCTCACACCTGGGGTGACACAAAGCCCTGCCCTGCCAGGGGAGAGGGAGATTTCAGAGCCTTTATCTGCAGAGTTTCTGTACTGGGAGGGGGCTGCTGTTTCCCCTCTCGATAGGGATGAGGTGTTGGCTCAGTGCAGGAAGCTCCAGAGGCTGGATCAGCACAGGGAGGTGACCCAGCACCGCTCTCAGAGCCACACCAGCCACCACCCCCCGGGTCAGTGCAGAGCATCCTCGTAGGGCTCCTCTCACACTGCTGAAAGGTCACAGCCCGACATTTCCGCTGTGTTAGAAGTCATTGTCCTCCCCTCCGTGTGCCATCCCTGCCTCAGCCTCACTCCCTTCAGCCCAAGGCTCAGACAAATCACCTTTGTGAGCAGACAGGACCTGGGAACTGCTCTGGAGACTGCAAATGAGGCCAGGCAGCTCAGCAGAAATAACCCTGGGGAGAAAGGAGCGATGCACAAAACCAACAACCCACAGCAAACACTGAACTGACAGACAATATACACCTTCCTCCTCCTCTCGGGTCAAAAAATCAAACAGAAGATGAAGTCAGCCTCATTTAGAGACCAAAAGTAGCTCAGCCCTTGGCTGTAAAGGCAACTGAGATATTAACAACATTTCGATTTGGAGAGCTAGAATTCTCCTCCACTAAAACACAACCAAAGGGGGAAAAAAAGCCCCCCCAAACCTGAAACCACTTACTTTCTTCCAGAGCAGGATCTGCAGGTCGAGTGGAACACCCTCGGTCCTTTCCAAGCTGGAGCAGCACAGGGAGGTGAGCAGGGAGCAGGAGCTGCTCTTTGACTGAGGGGGGACTGAGGGAGGAACTCTCTTTAATTACCAGGCACACCTGGGGATGGTTTGGCTGATTGCACGACTCAGCAAAGCCCCACAGCTGCTCCCAGTTCAGTTGGTCTGTGGGAGCCTTCCCCAGCTGTTTTGCTCCTCAGCACTCAGAATTCCAGGAGGGCTTTTCCTGACATCACTGCCCGCCCAGAGCTGTTCATGGGGACATTTCCCGGGAGGAAATTCATTGGGAGCATCCACCTCCCCTGGACATCTCCAGCAGCCCTGAGCAGCCACAAAGCCCAGGAGTCACTTGACCAAGTTCTTCTGGAAGGATTTTAAGAGTCTTATTAGGGAAGAGTTAAGAGTTGCAGGGGGTTTATTGCTTTTTTTATTCTGATTGAAGGAAAAATTACAGAAAGGTTGTTCTCTGAAAACTTCTGCAGCTGTAATTAGGGAGTGTTTCAAATGTGTTGCCAATTAGCTTAATTGGTGTGCAGGCTGATTGAGACCTGAGCAGGAAAGGTTCCTTATTACTTAAAAGGGGGGTGGGGGGGGGGAAGAAAGAAGCAAAACCCTAAAAATTCTCATAAACTTGCTGAGAGGAAGAGGACTAGGGGAGGTATCTGACTTCATGTGCAGCAGCTCACGATGAGGTGACAACTCTCCAAGTATTTGAAGAGAACAAACCGTTTGAAGATTGGTTTCAGCTGTAGCTGGCCAAACCCCAGACTAACTGCCAGACTAATGATGATTTTCAGCTGTGTCTGTGCTTTCATCAGCTCACTCTGGGAATAGAGAGGGGCTGTGGTCCAGTTGGAATCAGCTGAAGCTCTGCTGAGAGCTAAAGGTGTTCAGCTCCACCAGGACAGGTGTGAGAGCTGCAATGCCAGGCACTGTTTGCCCTCCTGGACCAGCAATAGAAACCTCAGATGCTGAGCACAGCAGTTCTAGTGCTGCCCTGTGCCTGCCCATGCTGGAGTGACAGGCAATTGAAAGGCTCTGCTCAGGTCCTGGAGAAGCATTTCTGTTGCCTTTAAAATGGATTTCATAGGTGCACCAACATGGGAAACATCAGACACACTGATCCCTGCAGTGAGCAGTGCAGGTGTGCTGAGCACCTGAGCCTGGGCTGTGCACAGACACAAACCCACACTGACACACAAATCCACAGACAGAAACCGATCCTCAGACAGAAACCCACACAGACACACAAATCCACAGACAGAAACCAATCCTCAGACAGAAACCCACACAGACACAAATCCACAGACACAAACCCACACAGACAGAAACCAATCCACAGACACACAAATCCACAGGAGTCAATCCATGGACAGAAACCCACAAAGACAGAAATCCCCACAGAAACAAACCCACACCCAGAAATTCCCACACACAGAAACAAACCCACCCAGCCACTGCCACCCTACGCCTGCCAAGCCCCCAGAATTAAATCACTCCCCACACCACCCCAGAATTCTGCACAGAAAAAGAAATCCCAGTCTGTTCCCACAATTGTTCTTACCTAGATGAACTGCAAATCTGCTTTTTTGTTGGAATAGTGTTGAAAGTAGAGCAAAGCACAGTTCCTTTAATGATACAGCTTTTGAGGCTCTGTGTCCTGCCTGGGACTTCAGTAACAGGAGATTTCAGTGCCACACAGCTTGGCTGTGGTGGAATTTATTCCAAGAAGGCCAAGAGTGAATCCACTGAACTAAGGCTTATTTGGCATAAAATAAAGGAAGCTCAAAATCAGACAAGCAGAACGTTAGAGCTGACAGGGCTCCATGGTCAGGGTCCACTTCTCTGCCTCTTAAACTGCTTTTTCATTTGCTCTGATTTAAGTGCAGCTCCAAACAAAGGAATTCTAAGATTGCCCACGTTTGATCTCAGCATCTCAAGAGAATCTAAGAAATTTAATCTCAAACCAGATCTACATTTTTATTTTTTTTTAATATCAAATCTTAAACCATGGCCAGGCACAGTCAAGAACCAGAAACAGCCAACCCCTCTGTGCTTCAGCCTTGGTCTCCTGGCATTAACATTTTGCATTCCTATGAAGTCAGTGAACTAAAAGAAAACAATGTCTGGAGACCAAGAACCAAATCAAAGCTACAAAGCAGAAGGACTGTGTCTCGTGGACAGTGACTGTTGACCAAAACACAGCTCAGTTCACTTCAGTGCCTCAAGTACCACAGACTTTCAGCCTTTACAGTGCAGCTCCTCACGGATCCACGGTGAGGTGAGGTTTAAATGGAGCTGATATCCTGTGCTCATCAGCCTGTGGGAGGGCTCACACACCCCCCACACGAACAGCTCACCTGACACAGGTGTGCAAATGAGCCTGCCAGGGGCACAGCAGCCCCTGCTGATGCAGAGCACACCTTTCTGTCTGCCAGCAGCACGGAAATGAGAGCTAGAGGAGGTGCATGCATTACAGTTAGCTGAAAGAATAATAAATGTCCTCCTTGTATTATTTTAATACCCTTCTCAAAACTTTCTATCGCTCAATTCGGCCAGAAATTTCAGGGGGCTGCTGGAATTTTGACTTTTCTCGACAGAGCCACTTCCCTGATCAAGGTGTGAGCATTAACTGGTAACTACTGCCATTCACATGAGTAATGTCCATTTTACAGCTTCAGCTGCAGTGCAACACCCAGTCTGAGCTGCTGCCTGTGAAAGGAGTAGATTCAGCACACCTCATTTCTGTGCTTCTCTAAACGGGGGGCAGCCACACAATTTAATTTCGTGTACACAGCACTGCGCTAGTGGAGAAGCTGTGCACTGAGTAGCTTTTACTCAGAAGGTTCCTTTCGCTTGGGATCCAAACACTTAATACAGCAGAAGAATTTAATTTTCTGGGCCACGGTTCCTCCCTGGCACAGGTGCTCTTAGAGCAGAATTTACAGAGTCCATTATCTCCTCAAATAGGAAGCACAAGGAGCGACCGTGCAAGAAAAGACCTTATAAAAGACTTCACTTAATCTCAGATTTGTGGGGCTGGGGCTCCGGTTTGAACATCAAAAGCCGAGCTGAAAGCCCTGCTGCAGGGGCACAGAGCCTGTCTGGAATCGCTGCCCATTCCCGGTCCCCCCAGCAGATCCACCCTGCCCCGGCCGTGAGGGGTGCAGAGCACACGGGCACTGACCCAGCCCGGGGAGCCCCAGAGCTGGGGAGGGGGCACAGAGCACAGGACAGACACAGCAATTCCAGCGGCTGCTGCCAGCCCGGGAGTGATGGATAGATCCTGGGAATGCTGCATAAATCCTGGGAATGATGAGCAAAAAGCCTGGGAATGGTGAATAAATCCTGGGAATGATGAGCAAAAAGCCTGGGAATGGTGAATAAAACCTGGGAATGGTGAATAAATCCTGGGAATGGTGAGCAAAAAGCCTGGGAATGGTGAAAAAATCCTGGGAACGATGAGCAAAAAGCCTGGGAATGGTGAATAAAGCCTGGGAATGATGAGTAGAGCCTGGGAATGGTGAATAAAGCCTAGGAATGATGAGCAAAAAGCCTGGGAACGGTGAATAAAGCCTGGGAATGATGAGTACAGCCTGGGAATGGTGAATAAAGCCTAGGAATGATGAGCAAAAAGCCTGGGAATGGTGAATAAAGCCTGGGAATGATGAGCAAAAAGCCTGGGAACGGTGAATAAAGCCTGGGAATGATGAGTACAGCCTGGGAATGATGAGCAAAAAGCCTGGGAATGGTGAATAAATCCTGGGAATTATGAGTACAGCCTGGGAATGATGAGCAAAAAGCCTGGGAATGGTGAATGAAGCTCCTGGATGCTGGGAAATGCCACCCTGGCTGGGGACAGCGTCCCTGGCTGCTGCAAAGAGGACAAATCACTCAGCTGCCTGTGAGCAGTGCTCAGGAGGTCTCAGGCCCTGCACTCTGCCGTGGAAGCCGGGGCTCAGTAACACTCAAAGCAAGGGCTGGATCGTATTTAAAGGTGCACAGGTAGATAAATGTACTTTCTACCTGCTGGAGAGATGGAGGAGATGAAAAGGATAAAAGCCAGGGTGCAGTGGCACTCTGCCAAAGGTGCTCTGAGTTCATCATCACCCCAAGGGCCAGCTCTCCCCTGCTGCTCCAGCCAGGAATGCAGCACAGGCAGATTCCAAAGCAGGTTACACCAAACCTTTCCCTGGCAAAGACCCACGGTTCGATGCTCTGAACCATCCTCTGGGTTATGTTTGCTTTCATTGTACCATTCTGATCCTAACAGCAGCATGGGTAATAAATGAATGTGTTTCACAACTCGGTAAGATAGCCAAAAATGCCACTACCTGCCTAATGAGCCTTATAATTGAGTTGTAATGAATTTTATGTAGTGCTGTGTAACTTGAGTGATGCAAGAGGCACCGGGAAGATATTTAAGAGGGAAGAATTCTAATACAGTTTTCAAAAGGAGGGATAAAAACAATCACCAGTTTACTCACACAGTTGTTACTCCTGACAGCATTCAATTTAAGCCTATGAGATTACTCATGTGAGTAAATCTCTCCCAGGAATAAGGCTGCAGAAATAAGCCCTGGGATGCAAAGGTGATGATGTTTAGAAAGCTTTTCTTTGTGCAGTATCCAGCCAGAAGTGTGCAATGCATCCCTGAGAAGAAGTGGTTTGACATGACATGAAAGCCTGGGAGTTCTGAAGAAGCTAATATCCACTTTTTAAAATATTTTTATACTGATCATGATTCGAGCATAAAAGCCAAAAAGCAAAGTCTCTATTCTTCTGCTTGCTTTCTCTCTCTATTTGATGAATATTACCTCATTTGGATATCAACTGGAAAAGCAATTAAAAATGAAATTAGGTCAATAAAATCAAAGAAATACTTTCAGATCTCCTAACTTGCTGACAAACTTTTTAAGAAGTGGAATAGATGACAACTAACAAATACCATGCTTTCACACAAAACACTCCTTGAAGCAAAACACAGGAAATTCAAACACCTGACCGCACTTGTGTGAGTTTCCAGAATATTCTAAAATACATGCAAGATTAAACACAAGTAGAAAGAAACAAAAACCCTCTTGTTTTTCATGATGTTTTGCCCAAGAAGCTCATTTTCCAAAACAAATGGATTGAAGCCAAGATTTTCAGCTTCTAAACACCCATAGCTGCAGACACATCTGCAGGGAGACAATTTCTGTCTGAAACACTTCAAAAACATTTGGAAGCTTTGAGCTTCCTGTGTCATGTTTCCTGCATTAAAAGGTGGCTACAAGACCTGAAAAGAACCTACTTTAGTTCACAGGCATTTGCATCCATATCTAATCTGGGTTTGCACTGCCATGGGAATCATTTGGTATTATCAAATGATTCCAAAGAAAAACTGGGTGAAAATTCATTTTTTCCAACCACGTGTGGTTTTGACACATGCAATAAAAAATTACAGTCTGATCCAAATCTCCCCACAGCCAATTACAGGGCTCCAAAGGCCTTCATCATCTCCAGATCAGTTTATTTGTCCAGATTTTGGGCCGTGACACCAGCCCAGGCACCACCTGGCTGCCACAGGAGGACTCTGGACATTCTCTGCTTTCCAGGGATGTTCCACTCACTCAGAATCCCAAAGCTCTGCTGGTCCAGGACCCAGAGAGGCAAACCCAGCTGGGAGCTCTGCTGGGATCCCACCTGAAAGAAAGGCTTTGTGTGTCTCTGTCTGAGGCACAGCTTGTGCCTTATTAACAGGAGCCTCGTTTCACCAAAGCAAAATATTCAAATAGTGGGATCAGGAAATCAAGTGACTCACACACCCCTCGAGTCTCCCAGGGCAGCTGCTGGATGAAACCCCAAATGTCCCCGGTGGCACTGTCTGCTCTGCTGCCACAAGTGCCATTCCTGCACTTTGGGAACACAGCAGCACTGCCTTTACGCAGCTCCCCTGCTTTTCATGAGCCCCGTGCTTCAACAACCTGGCAGCTTTTTAGCTCAATCATATAAATGTCTTAATACCCTGCATTGATCTGGAATCAACACAGTTGCCAACACGTGGATAAAAAGCATCTGGAGAATTCGCTGGTTGTTATTTCAAGCTGTTTATTATTCCTGGAGGACTCGTAGGAACACTCAGAACTATCATGCCTGCATTAATACTGCTCCCCTGCACCTCTGGGTACAGCAACCCTGTACATTAAAGATGCTTCAGAAAATTGTTTGCGAGTTGCTGCTGCCCTGGGATTACTCTGCAGAGGCTGCAGAGGCACTGAATAAATCCTGGGGAAGGGCTGGCTGTGGAGGCAGGCAGCCCCAGCTCCTCAGCCGGCCTTTGGAGCACAGCCAGGACAAAAACAGAGCTCTGACATTTACCAGGTTAGCTTTTAAGCCTCGGATGTGGCAGCCCTGTGATGAGCAGAGGCCGGGGGTACTTTGTGGTGCTGTGCTCGCAGACTGGCACTGGGACAGCCCTGCACAGGTGAGGGAGGAGCCTCAGGTGAGCTGCCCTGGCTGCCCACGGGGAAGCAGAGCTCCCCACTTCATCACCACGGCGCTGTTTGGCAAAGAACTGTGGAAGAAGCTGCCACGAAGAAAGAGGGGAACGTGAGGTGCAAACATCAGGGGGAAAGTGGGAGAGAGAGCATCTGGAAACTCCCTACTGAACCACTCCAGTCCAGGGACAAACCATCAGGCACCACTACACAAATAACTTTCAGTCGTGCAATCGTGCACTAAGAAAAATCCTATTAAGTGGAACAGGTTCTGTTGCCATTAGGAAAAACAGGAGCAAAGGTGGCAGCAGGAAAGAATCAAAAGGTCCAAATCCAGACGTACAAATCTGCAGTAATTCCATTTTTACCACTGAAAATCATTTCCATGCTGAAATGTGGCTCTGAGGCAAATCTGTGGCACGAGATTTCCAAGACAAATCAGCACCACCATAAAAGAGGCTGCAGCTGGTACAGAACGACTGAGTACCAGACAAACCTGAATGACCACAGCTTTGCAGCTCTGCTGAGGGGTATTTATGTGATGGGGAGCAGACCCATCAGCCCCCCTTGCTCAGTGACACTGTAAGGGCCAGCCCTGTGCCTGCCACCGGGTCAGGGTGGGCACCAGGAGGAATTTCTGCAGGGAAAGGGCTGTCAGGGACTGCAGGGGGGTCCCCAGCCCTGGGGTGCTCAGGCAAGCCCTGGACGTGGCACTGGGACTGGGCTTCAGCTGATGTGAGGGTGGCATTAACTCAAACTGCAACATGCAGAACTGACCTCGCATTCCATCCCAGAAAATCTCATTTGAAGTTTTTTAACTGCCCAGATCAGAGTTTTTGACTATAACCCATCATACTGCTGCTTATTATTTTCTATTTCCATCCCATCTCCATATTACATTATATATGCATGAACCCACACAGTAAGTAAAGAGTGTATCTACATATCTATTTAGACCATTATTAATCATATAAGAGGGCAAATGAAAATGATTTGCCAGATGTTATTAAAATGTCCAAGTCATTTTATGCCCTAGCACAGAATAAAAAACATTACTTTGTGGCTGTTAATATACAGTAGAAGGGAAATTGCTGCTTCAAGTATAGAAAATATTGTAGCTCCAAGCTTTTAGAAATTCAGTTTGCCAATAAAAACGTTGGAGAACTGAATATTAAGGGTCACATCCAGCATTTCTCCCATACTTCACCTGCCCAGGATTATTAACAAGAAAACTGAGTGCCTTGAGGAAGCAGATGGAGTAAAGAACATAAAAATGATCTGGTACAAGAGTGCTACACTGCAGAATTACAACACTTAACACCAGGCACCTGAAAGGCTGTGGCAGGAGCAGTTTCCTGTGAAACCACCAAGTTTTAGATCCAGTTCTGAGATCAGGAGGCAAAGCAGGCACCTCTGCTATGAACCAGCTTTAGAGTGGGGTAATTCCTGGGGAATCAGAGCATTTCTCTGCCCAATGCAAGGGTCAGATCTTGCCTTTCATGACCCGGGGCTGTTTCCAAGGAGAGTTTTCCGTGCCCATGGATCCACCTGCCCTGGAGGCAAGCCCAGACATGGAGCAGCTTTCCACAGAGGTGTCTGGATTCTGGGATTAGCTGCCACCTTCTGCCCGTAGATTACATCCTAGAAATCTTTCATAGCAGCTTTCCCACTCCCCACTCACAGCTGGGTGTTTCACACCCCTAATACAGGTGACATTCTTGTCTTTTACGTTTCCCTCTGCTGTTGGAGAGAGTCCTCAGCAAGACACAGCCAGATTAGCCCCCACTGTCTGCAGGACCTACTGCAGGGAAGCTGTAAAAGAAATCACTAATTTCAGCCTCAGTTCAGACATGGACATAATCACTGTGCTCCAGCAGACCCAGAGGGGAAAGATATATCAAGAAATGAATGAAAAATAAGCATGGAAAGGAAAAGAACCTTTTATACACCCCCCACCCCCATAAGGGATGGTATTTTTGCAGTTATTTATAGCACCTAAAGAGCTGAAGTTGCAACTGGTTTAGTAATAAATTGAATGGAAAAGTTCTGGAAAGCCAAGGTGTGGCCTCCAGAAAGCACGAGGGAAAACAGGCTGCAAAATGACATTGAAGTTTCCTGTGTGTTCACAGACAGCAACAGCAAAACCCAAATAAACTGAAGAGTTCTTCCCAGAGCCCCAGCTGATCATCTGCACAGGCTGGAGTTAAACACTGGGCAATCCATAAAGGAGAACACATCCCCTGTTTGTCCTGGACACTCAGAAGCACCACAGCTCTTCTGCAGCCCTGGCACGTCCCCACTTTCAGCTCCTCTGTACCTGCTGGGAATGCAGAGGGCAGGTCCTGCTCCTCCCAGCTCTGCACACAAATCTGGGCTGGCAGCAACAGCCAGAACTCCCACTCTCCTTCCAGCTCCTCCTGAAAGCCTCCCTTTCCCTCTGCTGGCTCTCCTGTCCCCCTGCAGCCCTTTCCAGCTGGGCATGCTTCAGTCCAGCTGCAACTCCCTGAAGCCTGAGAAAAGCCCTGCTCTGTGTCACACACAGCCCAGCCTGGATGAACAGTGTCACACACAGCCAAGCACACAGAACATTCACCCTCAGCAGCACAAGCTCAGAGACAACATTCACCTCTGGAGAAGTTCTGCTGCTCTACCAAAATCCCAGGGCTTGGCTCAGGGGTCCCTGTGCCAGCCAACAGCTCAGGATGAAATCCCAGAGCTGAGATGTTGGACATCTCCCCCAGGACACCAAACCAGCCCTGCAGGACTCTGCTGGGCTGACCACGAGCAGCTGCCACACACCCACCCAGCCACTCTGTCCCTTCCCCTCCCCAACAGGATGGGGGAAGGAATGAGATGAAAATCCCAGGATTCAGATAAAGACAGGGAGGTCGATTACTCGTTAGCCTCTCCTGCAAAACAGACTCGAGTTGGGGGGGGAATAATTTCATGTCTTGGTAATTAAAACAGATTTGGACAGGGAGAAACAGAGACTCCCTCGCTGTTTTCCAGGCACAGAGTCACAGCTTTCTTCATCCAACAGAGTTTCTGTGTTTGTGCCTTTCCCCCTCATCACTCCTCACACCACCCAGGAGGGTTCTGCAGTCTTGGTGACTGAGGGAAGCATTTTAACTCACAGCTAATAGAGTGAATTTCTGCCTCCCCTGTTTCTCCCAAAGGTGATCATTTTGCCATTCAGAGTGGGGGATAATTTCTAAGTGTTCAAGGAAAAAAGAAAGGAAAAAAAAGACAGTTTTTCACTAGTCAGAGGTATCTGGCAAAGAAAACAAACAGAAAAATTACTTTTTGTGTTGGGCTTCTACAGGTCTCTTCAGCAGTGCATTTTTTGGCCCAGCCTGATGAAGGAGAGCAGAGATTTGTGGTGAGGTTTACTCCACAGAAACCATGGATTGTAACAACATGCATTGAAGGAGGCTGGGTAAATTGCCTCAATGCTTCAGATGAAGTAAGAAAAACCACGGCAGGTACTGGAACAGCTCTTTCTGTCTCAGGGATCACTGCTCCAACCGTGCCTTGCTGTGGAGAAAGATGTGTGCCAGACAGAGTTACTCAAAAGTGAAATATATTCATTGCAAAAGCACTGTTCAGCTCCTCCCCAGCCAGCCATCCATCAGCCCTGCTGCAGCTCTTTTCTCAGGAGGGAAAAACTGCAGCTGCAGTAAGAGGAAAACTCCAGTTTTATCTTTTTTTTTTTTTTTCCCATAACCTTGCGAGAAATGGGCACCAAGAGAATAAATTTTCCCCGCTCTGTCACAAAATGCTTTTGCATTGTTAGAAAGGCTAAAAACTACTGCTGGAATTAAGGAATGAGCCTGAAGTGCAAACTCCACTGGGTGAAACTGAGCACTTGGAGGCTGCAGCAATGTAAAATCCATTTCTCCAGTGGGATTTGGGTATTGCAGTGCCTGATTTCCAGAGGCAGACTGGGCTCCCACTGACACACTGTGGAGGAAGGACAGATCCCCAGCCATGCAGGAGCTGTGTCAAATACCTGATCTGGGGGGTGTCAGCTGTGCCCTAGCTCCCTTGGACTCCCAGAGCTTTACTGGGCTCTGCTCAGAGATGGGAGAAAGATCCAAGGGCAGCTGGAGCCCCGTGCAGGGAAGCAGCAGAAGGGAAGATATTGGGGTCAAGTCCCCAGCATGACTCCAGGGATTTTGTGGACTTTACCAGCAGCAGAGCATTCTAAAAATGCTGGGAAGCTTTATTAGTTGAACCTGAGATGGAAATGAGCACATGTCTGTAATTCCAAGTTTGCAGCTGTATTTCACCTGTCTTCTTGTCTACACAGACCAGAAATAAAGTCAGTAACTGACCAGTACAACCTGACTTTGCATTCTTAAAACACTCCTTATTTAGGGATGCTGAAGGCATTTTAATAAATATTATCATTCCAAGAAACTTCTCAAAAATATAAATAACAGGGATTTAAACAAACAACATAGATTTTCATGGCTCTGCTTGAATTTCTCCTTCCACTCAGATCACAAGAGAATAAAACAACACAAACAAAACAATTGCAGTTCTAATCTTTCAGCCTGCCCTTACAGGATTAAGAGTTAATACTTCTCATAACTGTAGTCTCAGTCTGTTTTTCTGGTGTCTCAGGAAGAAGTAATTGCAATAACCTGCACAGAAATATTATGGATTTCTTTCTATTTGTCTTTAGACATAAACCTCAAAGACTCAAATATGTTCAAGGCTTCCTCCACAGCCACAGAAATGTGAAGTTTTTGTAATAAATGAGAGGTTTATAGCTAAATCCTCAAAATTTCTCCAAAGCACCAAATGCCAGGAGAGTGATTAATCCCCCACAGCAGCCCCTCCACTGCAGAATACACCCATACACTTCATTCTCACCTGCTGCTCTTGATGCACACAAGTTCCCAGGCTTTGAGAGGGGGCATTCATGACAGATTTTGGTAAAAGGGGAAGAAATGCTGTGGTTTTGCCTCATGATCCTGTTCCTAACTGATCTGCAGTTACCAGAGGAGGAGGACAGGTGAATCTCTCCCCACTTACAGGTGGAAGCAGAACACCTGTGCAAAGGCAAAGGTGCAGAGGTGTTTGCCACATCCCCTCTGTGATTCAGCCTTCATGGGCAGGTGTGGCACCTGTCTGTATCAATGCCAATCCCCTGCTCACTGATGGCCAAGGGGTGGCAATTTGGGGTCACCATCCCTGGATGTGTTTAAGAACAGACTGGATGTGGCCCTCAGTGCCATGATCTGGTGTCAGGGCATGGGCTGGACTCCATGATCTCAAAGGTCACTTCCAACCTGGACATTCTGTGCATTCTGTGAATTTGTTCTCAGCAGGACCCAGGGAAAGCAGAGAGAAGCTTGGGCTCAGCCAGGCCCAGGGATGATGATGATGATGAGGATGATGATGACGATGATGATGGGCACTGACTGCAGGGTGGCACAGCAGCCTGGAAGGACACACAGCATCTCAGTGTTACCTCAGTGCTCTCTGAGCCCTAAAACCTGGCAGTTCCGAGGGCTGAAGGCTGCAGGTGCAGAGCAGGCAGTTCCTTCTCCCTTTGTTAGCAAAGGTGCTTTCCATGGTGTGTTTTCTGGAAGATTTACACCCTCCAGGCTTTGCACAGGTGTTCAAAGCCATGTTCCTGTTCACCCCTGGCTCCAGCTCTGCAGGGCTGTTCCTGTGTTCTGGGGATGTCACTGTGCAAACCCTGAGCTCTTGCTGTGTCTCCTACCTGAGAGCCCAGGTGTGCTCAGCACACCCTCCTCAGGCTCTGCTCCTTGCACTGACACACGGGAAAGGGGCTGACAAAGTCACTCTTGGGAAGGCTCTCAGACTCATCAGGAGGGGCAAAAGGTACCCGGGAAGCTTTCTGCAGTCCCAGAAGAATCCCAGGAAATCCTCACTCACACATCAGAACCCTGAGCAGACGTGGAAACCTGGACCCAGAGCTGCCACCCACTCACCTCCACAGTGTTTCTCTGCACAGAAACCTGGGGAGGTTCTGCCAGCTCTGCTCCTGCTGAGCCTTTGCCTCTGGCACTGTTCAGCTGGGGGATGTCAGAGTGCTCCTTCCCCTGTGCAGCTCTGCTTCCTGCAAGAAAGCTTTGTAAAATGCTGAAAAGCAAACACAAAACTGAGGCTGCTTCCTCTCCCTCCAGGAGATCTAAACAGGCAAGGCCATGTCAGGGAAATTGAGGTTTAAATGTGGAATGAAGGGAGGACAGCACTGCTGTCAAGGAGCAGCTGTATCTATCCAAGTTATTTTCAAAATCAACAGTAACCTTCACACCCCATCTGCTCCCAACCTCCCCCTCCTTCCCTGCTCCTTCCCCTGCCTTCACCCAGGCCCACGGGCACACAGCAACGTGGCCATGTCTGCAAAACTCGGTGGAAAATTTAAATGCAGAATTTCATTAAGCAAAATGGGGCTTTTTCTCCACTCAGTGTAGTGAGGATCCATTCTTCTCTTGAGCTTTTTAAGCACCGTTTTCCTGCCAGGGACAGACAGACCTCGTTGTCAATCCTGCATTTCTCTTGGAGAGGTTCTGGAACACTGAAATTCTGCATAAATTCTGCATAAATTCTGCATAAATTCTGCACTGCTCTGGCCTACCCAGGGTGAAGGCCGAGCTCTGAAGAAGGTCCCAGCCATCAGTACCAGTCAGGTCTCCATTTCCATCACAGACCATCTCTGATGGTCACTCTGGCTCTTATGATCATGGAACCATTTCGGCTGGAAAAGAAGACCCTGGAAAAGACTGAGCCCAAGCAACGACCCAGCACTGCCCAGGCCAGCTGTGAACACAACCCCAAACCCCACAGCCACACATCTCTGAAATATCCCCAGGGATGGGGACTCAACCACTCCCCTGGGCAGCCCCTTCTGAGCTTGACAACCTTTCTGGTGATGAAAATTCCCACAGTATCCAACCTGACCCTCCCCTGGCACAACCTGAGGCTGTTTCCTCTTGTCCTGGTGTTCCTGTAATGTGTTCTGGAAGGAGAAGCAAATCTGCACAGCAGGGATTTCCAGAACCCAGGACAGAGTCTGGTTGTTCCCTTCTGCGCCCTCCACCTTAAACTGCTGAAATCCACACCTGGATGGCAAAGATCATCATCCACCATTCCTCAGGGCTTGGATCCATACATTTATTTACTCCTGCCACTTACTTGGCCAGGCTTTAGTGAAGACTCAGAAGGAGAGAGCTCCTTTAACAACCAAACTTACAAAACTTAGAGAATGTAAGTAATTAATTCCTTGACCTCTACCCAAGGATATTGTGAGTGCAAACACACTCCCAGCCTGTAATGATTATGCTAATCTAGAGAAGAGAAAAGCTGTGGTGTGTATTAATCAAAGTCACGAGCCCAATTTCTCATTGTTCTTGCACTGAGTGATCAATACAGCAACACTTGCTACAAGCACAGAGGGGCTCGAGGAGGAATTCACATTCATCTTGTCCCTGTGAAGGAAATGCAGCTAAGGAAGGTTCATCATACCAGGAAGTTAAAAGCAGAATTATTCACCAGTATTGGTGAAATGCTGCTTTGTCAGAAGGTTCAGAGTACACTCCCAAACTGCCACCTCCCCTCTCTCTGGAGTATCACACACTCTTTATTAAAACACAAGGGATTAATCAAATCTCTTTGGGGAAGGGTTTTTCTCCACCATTCCTATAAACAAAGACAGGCATTTCCTCTGTCCTGTCTAGCACAGCACTGCAGGGTTATTTCTGCACTGAAATAACCTGGCAGGGACACAGGCACAGCCCATCCTCACCCCACCATGGGTTTGGGGCAGCATTGCTGCTCCAGAAGGCACTGCCTGCCCTGAGCTCAGCCAGGCTGCTGCCACTGATGGGCAGCACCTTATCAAAGGACAGCCAGGATGCCACTGCAGCTGGGACTCACTAATGGTCTCAGGGCTCTGTGTGTGCTGTGACACAGAGAATTCATCAAAGCTACAGAGAAATCCCAGACACCTGCAAAGCTCCTCTGGCTCCATGGGGAAGAAAAAAAAAAAAAAAAGGAACACTGAAACTTTCTTCTGCTGGAACTGATTTCAAAATAGTTGCCAGGAGTAATTTTCAGCTGGTGGCTCCAGTCTGTATGAAAAAAAGGACTTTATTCTAAAATCATGTTCTGGGTAATTCAAATCGTAAGAGGAGGGTGGAAGGTCTTGCGGAAGTCACCATTTCCCTGTCTGAGGCTGTGGCATTAAATACACATATAAATATGAAACTGCAGTTATCAGTGCAGCTTACACACAGACTGAGACCCTCTGAAACTGTCCCAGCAATCTCAGGAGGCTCTACTGGATCACTGAGCCCCACAAACCAGAGACAACTCAGCGTGACAGAGTAAAACACATTCCAGGAGGCATCTCCTGCCCTTGCACAAGCAGTCCTGGCTCTCAGGCTCAGACTGAGCATCCCCAGCCTCCCGCAGCTCCCAGGGAGGGAAGGGAAGGGCAGGGCAGGGCAGAATTCCCCTGCCCACAGTCCCTGCTCTCCCTGGGACACACAATTCATTTCTCTCCAGCAGCCTGTGACACCAAAGCCCCTCATCCTGGCACAGCCAGGGAGGATTTCAAACAGATTGGCACCAACTCCTGCCTCCCCCTGTACCTGTGACTCCCTTTAGTGCCAATAACTCATCAGGAACAGACAAATGCCTCCCAGAAATCTCAATTCATTCTCTCCTTTTGTTAGCAGGGAATCTGGATGTATTTTTCCCCATACACTGTACAGAGATCAATAAGAATTATACTCCAATCAGCAGGCAATAGGACTAAAGCAGACAGTCTTGGAAATAGAGTCATTAGCAAACTAATTACAGGAACCATTAATAAATGTATCCGAATTGATTGCAACTTTTCTAAAGAGTAAGATCATACAAAAGAAAATTCTGCTTTGAACGTTGTGCCAGCTTGCAGGTCAGGGGAGTGAACAGCAGGAAATGGATTTTCCTGCTACAAGCTGCCTGTACAAGTTAAACTGCTTGTTACCAGGTACACTTATTTACTTCATATATATATATATCCTGAAAATCAATTCCTAAAGTATTTGCTTTTGTTAATAAGTCATAGATACATTATCTCAACAAAACTATTTTTCCCCAAATATGAATTTCAAATTCTTTCTCTTTTTTGATGCACCAAAAAGGTAAAACCATAAAGCAAGGAGCTCAAATGCCAATTTTTCTTAAGGTAATTTCTAGAGTCAGAAACAAAACAGTTATCAATTTTTAAAGATCCCATAAAGGCTTGCCATATTAAGGAACAAGATCAGGGAAAGCACATGTATCAAATATACGTGCTGGGAAAGCAGAAATTACTCTAATTAGAAAGCTTCTCCTCCTGCTGAAATCTAAAGGGATAAATTCTGTCTCCTGTTAAAGCAAAGTAAATCCAGAGTGATCCCCCAGAAACTGCTCCACCATTACATCAAGGTAACAAGTAGCTGAATTTAGTCAGGGTTCTTGAAAATCAGATTAAAATTAAGCCCTGCAAGTGCTACCTACACAGAGAGCCTCCCATTTCCATAACAGGTTGGTCACCTTTAATCAGCAGAGGACAATGATGGGCTGGGATGAAGGCTGGGTATTGTTGTTAATGAACTTTCCCAGGTGTCTGGCTCATTAAACACCCCCAGAGTGCCCTGGAGCTCCTGGCACTCACTGGGACATTGAACTGGACACTGCTCAGTTTCTGCATTTGAGGAGATCAAAAGCAAATACAGGATTTATTTTGAAGGGCTCTTCCCTTTCACCCCCTCACGTTACAGCCTGAGAATCCCAGAGAATTTGTATTTTACCCACAGGGAAGGGGCTGGGGCTCTACAGCAAACCTGGAATATTCTGTCCTGTCAAGCTGGAAACTGGCACTGAAGGAGCCCCTGGCACCTGCAGGGAGAGAGTCAGGTGAAATTCACAGTTCAGAGAGGCAAACACCAACAGCTCTGGGAAACGCTGGTTTAACACCTCTGTCCCACCCAATTACAGAATTACAATAACCCCACACACCCCCTGCCTCCTCCTCTTCAGGCAGGAAAGAGCCAATTGCCCAGGCTCAGAACCCAACCTGTTCCACAGAACAAAGAGATGAACCTCCAGGTTTTGTTGTGACCCAATAAAATCCACTCTTCCACCCCTACTCAGGAGCAGGTGCTTTCCCCATGACACAAATTGCTCCAGCCAAACCCTCAGCTTAAGCCACTGCAGTGAGTTTTGAATTTTGAAGGTACTACCTGGGTTTTATTAATGTAGGGATACAGATGCTTCTTTTACTAATACAATATATTTATTTAAACTGTTTTGCTGTGGTTTCTATCACTGGATACATAGATGTAACTAAATATTTAGACATAACAGAATCAAGCACTGTAAAAGAAACAAACACAACTGTCTAGGTCTGTTTATCCCAGAGTTCAGGGCGGGTTTTGCGGCCTGACAACTTGAAGTAAATGAGAAGATGGAAAGACTGGAATGACTGGTAAATGATCAAAATTAATCTGGGTCAGTCTCTAAGCTGAAATAGCATTTTGCTTCTCCAAAGGGTCAAGGATTAATTCCATTTCAAAGCACATAATTACAGCCCTCTTCTGTTTCTTGAGGACATTCACAACGTACAAGATATTTTCCAAAAATATTATCTGGCATTTCTAAAGCTGTGCCTGTAACACATTTTAAAAAGCATTATGTTAGCTATCTCTAAACATATCTCTACATCTTTTTATACCCCTGCCTTAATAGGCAACTGCAAAACGAGGACCAATTATCTCCTCCAAAGTACATGAGCATTAACAGGCCTTAAACCAGATGCATATTCCAGAAATCCAAACTGCAGGAAGGTCATTTAACCCAACAGCAAGGAAACAGGAGCACAGGATCTGGCCAAAACCTGACCCTTCACCAGGAAAAACTACAGAGCAGGCCTCCTGCCAGTCTGTAAACATGAACAGCACCATGAGTTGGTTTTCTCCTCAGATTTTCCCAGGCAGAGTTATCAAAAGGTTACAATTTGAGCCCAAATTCCCTGGAGAAGAAAAACAAATCTACCAAAATAGCTACCAACACATCCCATGGATGAAAGGTTATATAAAAAGGCAACAGGTCAGGAGTACCTCTCTTCCTCCCCTCCCTCCACAATTCCATCTAATTAGACTGAATGCCTTTTTATTTTGTTCAGTGCAGAGAATTCCTGAAATCCCAGTTTAATCAAGCCTGAGTCCTACTGCTCCTCTGAGGCACCATTTTCTCCACAGCCATAAACTTCAGCTGAGGTTGTGGTAATTTTACAGTATTTTTTCCCCCCCCATCCTTGAATTAGTAACAAAAATCTAATTGTATCCCAGTGTCTCACCTAGGGTTTATTAAGGCACTTAATTTCTGATCCCTTTAAATATTCTCCTTCATGCCAAGACCTCTCATTTGTTACTGACAGAGGCTTTTAGAGCAGAGGAGCACCAGGAGGATGAGGAGGGTGCCTCGGGATGGGTGTGATACCACTCCAAAGCATCCCAGGATCCATGCAAAAATAGACATTTTCTGTTCCCTCAAGCAGAGGGCCAGGTTATGATTTTGACTGTTGGCTGTGTAACCCCAAAAAAAGGGGTTGAAATCTGACTTCTTATATTTGATTGGAATGGTACCAACATTGCAGCTGTTTCCATCAGGGCTGCCTCTGGCCAGGCCGGGCACTGGGCTGAATAAAGTTACAAAGTCCTTTTTCCAGTGTCCCAGGAGGGCTCAGAATGGAGCTGATTTTAAAAAGGCCCCAATACTGGGCACTAAAGGTGTCCTTAACCTAACAGAGAGGGACCCTTAGCAAGGTAAAACAGGACCTGCTTACCTAAAAACCAGAAAATTCACACTGGGAGGCAACAGCTTTTAATTACCAAGGTGATAATCAGCAGGAACAAGCTTTGCCCTTTTAAAGGTGATCAAAATAAGGAGAATTCTCCCTTCTAAATGTGCAGTACTAGACTCACTACAAAGGTGAAAGGATGAACAAAGGTCTAATTGCACGTTTGATGTCATAAATGGAGAGACTGGAGGGCTTGAAGGCTGTAAAAACAGCAAATTTGGTCAGTGGCTGTAAGAACTGAGCTCTGGACATCAGAGTCCCCTCCCGGTGCGTGTCCAGGGCAGGCAGAGCGAGCCAAGGGCCAGCAGAGGCACAGCCACTGCACCCACCCCTGCCAGGGGCTCCTGCTTCGTTCCAAAAGCGGTGCCCAGGGTCAGCCCTCTCGGGGTTACCTCCCTCTCCCGCTTTATTCCCTCCTCCTGCCTTCCTCAATCCCAGACAAATAAATAGAAAAGCTCTTTGTCATGGTAACTGTGGAGCTCCTCAGACAGGCAGCCTCCCAGGGAGAACTGCCTCGGAACAAGATGCCCACCCGATATTCCAAGGGAAGCCACAAATATTGAATTAATCTGGTGCTTTTAACTCATGTCTCAGTAGCCAATGTCTGAAATTATAAATAACCAGCTCACCTGCCTGGAGCTTGTAAGAATACAGGAAAAATCAGCTGCATGTGAACTTCTTAATCTGTGAAAAGGGATTGTTTTCTAAAAAATGGGAGTTTGGTCTGCTTGGAATATGTGTGATTTAGCAGAATGCCCTGCATATCATCTTCGGGGGCTGCCAGCTGTGGAGAGTGAGTATTGTGATATTATCCAGCTCTGAAACAATGCAAGAGGAATTTAATTTCAGAAGGCAGATAGGGATTGTTCTGTGTGTACAGGGAGCATGAAAGCATTATTTGGGAATGCTAAAAACCTGATTTGCAAGATAACTCTCCTTTGTGCAGTTCAATCCTGTGATCAATGAAAACCTTAAGAACAATCCAATCAATGTGAATTTCTTTGGAAAGGACATCAGGAGCTGCTGATGTTCATTTGCCTCAGGGGAAGGCTGGGCTCATTTGGCTGCTTCTGCACGAAGCCCTGGAATTCCTGATGCTCTAATCCAGTCTCAGCCTTGTGAGACTGAACTCCAGCTGCACACAGCACTGCCACCGAATTCCCCAGGATTTCTGGGGGTTTTTTTTGGTCTTTCAACAAAATTCAGACAATTCACGCACAAAAATGTGAAAGAACCTGATAACTGTAAAACTAATTCAAGATAGTTTTAAAGCCATTTTAAGTTCTGCATCATGGACATGAGTTTGGAGTGGATGATGAACTTTTAAGGTATTCGTGACTGATCTGAAAGTGACTTTGAGTTTCAAGACAAAGTTCTACCATCAGAAGAGAACCCAGTGAAATTGAATATGTACAGGGGAAATTCTGAATTCATCAATTTCTGTTGTAACAGTAACAGTTCTTTAACCACATCAGCACCCCTAAACTCCAGACAAGGTTCTAGCCACTGAGCTGGGACCATTGTGGGTCCTAAATTTAAAACCAGGTGCTTCTGAAAATCAAGCCTTCATCTACAGAGCGAAAATTGCTAAACAGATGTGTTAATGCAATTTTGATATCTTAAAAGAAGGAAAATAATCAGCTAAGAAAAGGACACTCCTGTATCACATTCTCACTAAGTATGACATGCTTCCATGTTTTATTCCAGGTATGTGGAAACAAAAGCTGTTTTAATTAAAGAGCAGGCAGCTACCCAAGCTAGAACTGGAAAGCTGAATGCCTTGAGCAGATCTTTGGAGGACTTGACAATGCCTGACGATTTCAATCCATGAGCTCCCCCCCTCTCCCCAGAGATCACCACTAGCCAGCAAACTTGCCCTTTCAATTCCCTCAAAGCTTCAATCTCTTCCATCTGTGCTCTCTGAACCTTTCATTTCCAATAGGTTTGGGGTAATTCAGAGCAGCCAGGGAGGCTGACAAGCTCTGCCTTTCCTTCACATCCTCAGGGCTACACGCTGACATCCCCAAATGAATTCAGAAACAAACACAATATCGCTGCTTTCACACAACAAGATCGTTTATTTGAATTCCATTCAGGAGGCACACAGGTGTAATTAGGAACTGGGCCATGACTCAAACAGCCACTTGCCCTCATGCTGCTCTCACCACTCTGCTGTGATGGAATAAAACCCTCCTGTGAGCTCCCAGAGCTCGCCCTAAAGGCTGAGTGCCTCAAGACGGACAAGCAAGGGAACCCTGATGGAGATGACTGAGCATTCTGAGGGGCCTTGCACCTTCCTACACACCCCCAGCAATGGCAGGGGTAAACGTGACAATTCCCACCTGGAATTTGTCAGTTCCTGAGTGCTTCTGGTGGTGGGAGAGAAGCAGGAAGCCCACACAGGATAATGATGAGCATGAGGATTTAACCAGCCCTGCCACACCACGGTGAGGGAGGAAACAGGCAAGGGATGAAGAACTGGGAGGTGTCTGGTGATGCCTTGGATTTTAACTCTGATATTTCCCAAAGCCTGCAGTGCTCAGGGTGGGACTCTGCAGGGTTTTGGAGCCTGGGAGCTGCTGCTCTCTCATGTTCACATGGACATAACAAAGCCTCTCCCAGCTGCTCTCCAAGGACACCCAGCCTGTCCTGGGCCCAAAATGTGCAACCCAACAGCTTGAGAAGGGGGGGTGAGCTGGGGGAAATGCCATCATTAGCTCAAGTTTGAATTGGGGAATTGATGCTGATCTGCAAATGGCCCAAAGCTCTAAAGGGGTGAGGAACTCGTGGCTCGGGGCCCATCTTGGGCTCCATGGTGAGAGCAGCCTCTGGCTGCCCAGGCTGGGCCTTTGAAGGCCTCTCAGATCCATCTCCACCTTTATTCCCTCCCTCCCTCCTGCCTGGCTCTGTTTCCAGGTGGCCACTGCAGGCAGCAGTGGGTGCCAGGCCAGTGTGAGAGACCCTCAGCAGCTGCAAGGCCGAGCTCAGCCCTGAGAGCCAGGGGGAAACACCAGCCTGCCCCAGATCCATGATTAGGGAACCGTTAACGAAGGCTGGAACAGAACCTGTGATTATGGAGCCACAGACCCCATGGAAAAAGGATGCTCAGCTTTTTGGAAATGGTTGGAACTGGTGATGGCAGGAAGTGACCCCAGCTCTGTGTCTGGGCAAGGACACAGAACCTGAGGGAAGTTCCTGTGTCTCCCCTCTTCATTCCCACCCTGCAGCCCCTGTCAGCACTGCTACAGAACTGCTGAGGGGCTGTGCACACCCTGAAGCACACATATTCTGATTTTCTTCATCATGCAACTTCCCCAACTCCATCTTCACTAGCAGTTCTTACCCTTCAGAGCAGTAGCACAACACAGAATACAGAGTTACATCTTTATTTCTTCTTCTTGTCTTCCAACTTCCATAAATTTCCTCTTGCTTGCCCTCAATCTTAATTTTCTGGGCTCCCAGCCTAGACTTTCAATTATTTTCTGATAACTGGTATAGGTCAGTACTGAAGTTCAATGTCATCTCTAAATCTAAGATTATATATCATCTGTTTTCCTCTGTGATTCCCTCTCTTCATCCCATTGCTGAAAACAAGACTTGGAATTGGCAGGAGAACAGGAACAGCACTGGCCTATAAATAAGGAGGCAAGAGAAAGTGCAGGAATTACGGAGGGATTCACTTGCTGAGTGCCTGGGAGAAACATTTGTTCAGAAATTGGAGAAGAAAATGACGAGGCACTGCAAGGAACATTTGCTAAGGCCCAGTCAGATTTAGAGCAGAAGGAATGCAATGATCCCTCCTCAGACAGACATCAGAGGGGGACCAAAGACAACTGGAACTGCCACAACAACCCCACAGGCTCCCGTTGAGGTTTTGATGGTGCCTGTTTGTAGCAAGGAGATAAAACAAGGGGGAGAGTGTGTAGTTGTGGTGACAAATTGATCAGACTGGCAGCAAACATCTGCAACAAGCCACAGACAGCCCCAAAGGGCTGAGGGCTGGTGCAGAGCCACCACAGATGGGAGGATTAGCAGGGCTGCTCTTCTCAGCCACAAAACACAGATGAAATGCACTTGTTATGAAGAAAATGATGGGTTTAGCACTTCACAGGACGAGCTGAGGCACTGGGAAAGCCCTCTTACACCAAACAACATCCTGCAACACTCTTTTAGCAATTCGGGGGGGGCTTTTCTTCATCCCTTGGTCTTCACTGTCTCCCAACAACCTTCCAGACCAGTTTGTAGGCCATAAATACCTAAGGGTTGGCAGAGTTAACTGGCTGAGAAATTACCATCTGACCTACTGCTAAAATCCTACAGGGTCTGGGAGTGCTCCCCTCTGCACCTAAACCTGAGCTCACTGCTCCTCACCTGGGCTGCCAAAAACCTGAGCTGCCAGCACTGCAGATCTGCTGCCAAGGCCATGCTCCTGCTCTCAAGCTGCTGAAAACAGAACAGTTGGAAAGAATCTCTTCATGAACCATCATTTATTATTATTATTGCTGCAATCTGATTATTTGATGAGGACCCAGAGTGCACACGCTGGCATTCTAAGCACCAAACTATAAATACAGGAACAAAGGTCTGCTATATTTAGTATTCTCAATTTACAGGCATTTCTCTTTCTTCAGGGTCTGATCCAAGCCAAACTCATAATTCTGATAGGAATAGATGAAAGGATGAAAGGAGCACGACTGCATAGAAATAGAAAGAAAACAAACAAATAAATGCTTCACCAGTGATTATTGTACCATTACCCTGATCTACTGCTGCTCAGATAAAGAGGTTAAATAAAAAGGCAAGCAAAGACCCAGTTGATGCTGGTATTTGTATTGTAAACTCCTGCAGCTGAAACAGCAGGGAACATCTTCAGCAACATCCAAAGTTATGACAGGACAAATGGCGAAAAAGGTAACAGCAGCAGCAAACACCTGTGGAAGATCACAGAGCTGAAGCATTTACCTTAGTTAGCTTTACACAAATGAGTAATTAACAACAGTAAAGGAGCACTGAGACACCACTCAAAACATCAGCCTGGTGGGCAGCATTTGGGAAATGCCACCTTCTCTGTCAAGGGAACCCACAGTGATATTTGCTTTATATTTCCTCTAACCTGAAACGAGATCCAGGTCAGACTCCAGGTAATTTAGAATAAAAGAACCTAAAGGCTAATGAACAGGATTGTGTCTGATTCTCTGTGTGTTCATACAAGGTAGCTCAGAAGGTCAGAAGAATCCGTTTATTTTGACTCTTTCAATTTTCCTGTCCCATCAATATCACAGGGACCAGCCCAGAGTTTCTTTCACCATCTCATTACCACCACTGCCCACCATGTTCACAACTCACCAAACTGAAGGAGCTTAAAATAAACTCCAAGGACCTGAAGGGGCAAAGAAGGAATGAAACATCTCTAAGATCTGCACCATCTGCCAAAACAGCCTCTCTTTTTTCAGAAGTGGTTTGTTGTGTTGCTGATGCAGACATTGAAAATATTTCCTTATACAGTTTATTAAAACAGATTACAACAGAAATAAAAACAAAAACATCTTTATGACATCTTCTTATAAAAAGCTTTTTATGTTCCCTTTATCATGCTGCTGTTTGAAAAGGCTTAGACAGCTTATTAATTGTAACATCAGGGGATGGCATCTACTCAATCTCTCAGAATATTTTAATCACAAGGATGCTTTCATGATATCTTGAGTTTTTTCCTTACCCCACTCCTCTTTCCTACTCTTACAGACCTCAGAGCAGTCCATGTTGTCCAGCAATCAGAACATCACATTCCAATTTTTAACACAAGTGCTAGAAATGAATTATTTTCACGTGGTGAAATGTGCAGCAGAGGCCCTATAACTGCAAGGAAAACAGATCCTGCTCTGAACTCCTGGTATTCTGAGCAGACAGGACAGTTTAAAAAAAAGGAAAGCAGACAACTGGAGTGATTTTTCAAAGGTTACAGAAAACCAGTGTGTACTGGTTTCACCATCATGAACCACTACTCTCCCCCACTCTCATAAAGAAGAGAATTCTAACAAGGTAAAACGATTGCATTTTTTGTAAAAGAATAATAATACCCAACTAAAAAAAAAAAAAAGCATGGAAAATAATGCTTTATAATGTCATTAAAAAAAAATAAACCCGTGCTATTAGAAGACCATTCTGAGCTATCAGTCATTCCCCCACTTCAGAGCCCATCAAACAGAGATATTCCTGCTCCACAAAATACCACACAGAATGGAATCCTCAGCTTCGTTGGAGATGCTGATGCTTGTGGCTTGTCTGGAGAGATTCTGTTTATTTTTCAAGATCCCGAGCCTGCTGTCAGGGCTGTGGAGCAGCCTGGCTCAGTGCAAAGCCATTAAATGCACTTTGCTGGGCAGATGGTGCCAAAGAGTCAGGAGCACAGGACAGAACCCCACTGTGCACAAGTGTTCTGCAGGCAAGAAATCATCTCCAATCAGCCAGTGCTGCAGGGGCTCAGCCCCCAGAGAGCAGAGACACAGCACAGCAAAGCCAGGACAAGAGTATGGGCCAGGAACCCAGGAGCCCTCCTGAGCAAGGGCAGACCCGGGCAGAGCACCAGGCTGAGCTTTAAAACCAGCACTGGGCTTTTATCCACGGGAGGGGCAGCACAGCTCACAGACTCAAATAAGGTGTTTAAAAGTGTCCACTGCACTTTGGAGCCCCATCTTTCACACCCTGACTCCCAGGGCTGCTGGGCAGTTGGCATCTCAGCAGAACTTCTGGGAGTGGGGACAAAGAAACTCAACAGAGACATCTGGCAGTGGCCTTGCCACATCTTAGAGATGGCCCAGCTTGGTAATCTGTGCATCACACACAGCAGCACATTGTGAGGCTCCTTCTGCACATGTTCCTTTCCCTCTCCCTTCCAAAAAAGGAAGGGCAAGTGTTTCTGCAGTGTTTTCAGATGAGTGGCTAATTCTGCAGGTGAGCACAGCACCTAACAAAGCCCCTGGCTCTGGGTTAAACAGATCCTAAAGAGAACAAGCTCAGGGAAAATGAGTGTAAAAGGGTTTATTCCCTGTACTCTGCAGCAGGTGTGGCAGTAAATCTGCAGTGTTTGTGCAGCTCTTGGCTCTGCTGGGCACCAGCAGCTGCTCACTTCTGCCCCAAGTCCTGCATTGCTGACCTGATAAAGAGATCCTTCTTCATCTTCAGAGCTGCAGACCTGTGAACCTGAGCAAACGAGGGCCTATTTTTATTTCTGAGAACAAGGCAAGGCTGACAGCAGTGGAACTGCAGGTACATGGTGTATTTACAGATTTATCACACTGCAAACTTTTGCAGAGCTGAATGGTCCTTTCAACAGCAGCTCAAAACACAATCTACAGAAACAACATCAAGGCCTCCTTCAGGGCAGGAAAAGCTGACAATACACCCCAGTGCTGGCAGCAAAGGAGGAGGTTCAATGTAGGAATTTCACATTACACAGACAGGAAAGATAACCAACCCCTGTGTGCCAGCAAATCAAAATTAACCAAGCAAGGCTGATTACATTAGGCCAGAGATGCAACAGTAAAGGATAAATACAGATATTTCAAATGTAAGCAGATGCAAATCACCATTATTTTCATGAAGACAAGTGGAATGAGTCACCGTGGCTCAGCAGAAGATGGAGGGTACAATTAAGTGCTAATCCAGAATCTTTGGTGAGTGGATTGAAGACTAAGTGGGATTGTTTCCTTTCCTATATTGTGGATTAGATCAATATTCAGGGACACTACTGACTAATTACCTCTGCCAAATCTGGGTTCCTCCTCTTGCACAGTGAATTTACATAATGTATTCTGAAGACGTAAAACTACACTTTTAAAAACATAAATAAAAAGCAAGTGGATGTTGAGGGCCCACAAAATTGAAGGTTCTGAGACCATTCAGCATGAGATGAGACTAAACTCTGTGACTTGGAGGATTTATTTTAGCATGCAGACTCATCTGTGTGATTATCTGGACATCTGCCTTGCTCCTCAGCAAGAGGTCTGCAGACTGTCTGCTCAACAGTCTGCCTCCTTTGAGAGCAAACAGATCAAAAGACAAGATGTGGAGCATCCTGGTTCGGCTGGAAAGGAACTTCTGTTGCTCCTCAGTCCATCTCAAAGCTGTATCCAGCCCCGAGGGTAAATGAGGAGTGTGGTGACATCTTCCCACACCCCTGCTTGTGGCACTTGTTATTATTGCCCCTGCTGCTCGTTTATACCTGCCCAGCTAACTGATTTGCTGTTTTTATAGGAGCTACATTGTTCAATACCCTGCCCCTTCTCACAGTTTGGAATCTACATGGCCATTTTCAGACCTGGGCACGTTTTCCTTACCAACCATTGCTGCAGCAAATTGCTGAAACACTTCAGCCAAAACATGCTTGTGGCAAAGTGTTTATTTGCAAATAAAGCCCCAAATAAGTAAACAAACCAAACCAAGGCAAGGTAACTTTAAAATGAGAGCCAGATGGGCCTGGGAGCAGGTGATGGTTTGTGAATCTGGGGAAATGTGGCAGCACTGGGCCTGGGAGAAGGTGATGACTACAGGAGGAGGGAAGAAGCCTTGTGATGAGTCCAGTGCCAACCTTTCACACTCGGTTTGTACAAGAAACAAAAGTGCATTTTGCTCAGCCACTTCCAATTGTCTGCAACACAGGAAACTCCCTCAAGGAACCTTCCTGGAAACCTAGATTTAAAAAAAATGCCAGCAGTGAGGGTGTTGGAGAGCAAGCAGCCAGCCAGCCTCTGTGTGCAGAGCAGGGGCTCTGAGCAGGTAATGGAGCCCAGGGTGCAGGTGCCAGCAGTGACAGGCAGGCTCCCCCTGCTCTGCCCAGTGCTGGTTTATCCCAGCCCCTGCCAGCAGCAGTGCATCCCAACCCCTGCCAGCTGCAGTGCATCCCGAGCACTGCCAGCAGCAGTGCATCCCAGCCCCTGCCAGCAGCAGTGCATCCCGAGCACTGCCAGCAGCAGTGCATCCCA
>VZTR01007229.1:566977-630772 GCA_013400775.1 Chaetops frenatus
CACCGGGCTCGGACAGACCCTCACCGGGCTCGGACAGACCCTCACCGGGCTCGGACAGACCCTCAGCGGGCTCGGACAGACACCCACCGGGCTCGGACAGACACCCACCGGGCTCGGACAGACACCCACCGGCCCCGCTCCTGCCCGCACCCCGGCACCGCATCCCCGCAGCTGCCCGGAGGGTCGCGCTGGCAGGAGCCTGCTCCTGCTGCTGCTGCTGCTCCTGCTGCTGCTGCTGCTGCTCGTGGGGAGGCTTTGGCTCCTTCCCTCATCCCAATTTGTCGCGTTTTCAGCTCTCCCCAGGCCGCTGCAACAGTCGTGAGCCAAATCGAGCGCGGTGCAGGCGGAATAGGGAAATAATGTGAGGGGTTTGTAATGGAATACTTGGTACCTACTGCAAAAACAGCAGCAAAAATACCGACATTTGGTCTAAAATACTCTCCAAAAGTGCTGGGGGAAAATAACTGACCTCAGGTTTTCCATTACAGAAGGTATCAATACTAACCCAAACATTTGGTCAAGCTTAATAATGAGATTTATATTATCCTTGGCAGATAGAATTGCAGCAAAATGCAATTTACCACAGGCCAAGCAAAACAAAGCAAAGTAGCTACAAGAATTTATAGTCATTTTCTTCCTTCGTGGAGTACATGTTTGGGAGCAATAAAAACATTTGTCTGGATATCAACATCCACCACACTGAAGCTGTAAATAGTCTATCAAAATAAACTTTGCACACTTTCTGTTTGCCAACACTGAGAAGTACACGATTACCCATGCAGTGAGAAAAGGCTGTGTTTTGTGTGGTGGTGTGAATTCATTCTCGAAGTTCATGTCAGCTTTGGAAGGATTCCCAGCTCCTGGGAGGTTCCCCGGAGCTGAAGTGAAGCACATCTCTAGAACTGGCATTGCACTGCAGACAGAAATGTGCCAGCCCAGAATATCCCCCACCTGACAGGGAGAGCTCTCTGCTAGTGACTGAGGCTGTGGCCAGCCCTTGTACACCCCAGCAGAATTATTATCAAACCAGCCTCTATCCCAGCCGCAGCAGGGAGGGGGAAGGCAGTGTCCAGCTGCATTCAGCGCCAGGGTAACATCCCAGGTAACCCCTGTTCTGCTGGAGCAGCTCCAGGAAGGAGTCTCTGCAAAGCATGGGGAGTGCAGGAGAGCTTTCTCTGCAGGTACAGGGGTGGGCAGTTTGGCCACCAAAGTAATTGAAGAAAGAAAGATACTGGAGTAATAGGAAAAGCAAACCAAGATCCTCTTCTGTTTTCACTTCTGCAGCCTCTGTGCTTTCACGTTCAGTTACTCTGTGCACCATTTGGAGATGGTTTGTGCAGCTTTTAAGGCCCTGCAGTCATTATTCAGGGTAACTAGAATGAAAAAAGGGCAGAAGTGGTCACAGAAATGCAGAGTGAGACAGAGGTTTAATGTCAGTCATGTTGTGCTTGCAAAATTAGCTTCTTTCCCTTCTCTTCATATTTTGCAACATCCTTGTTGAAACAATAGACTTGGAAGCCCTTATTTCGTTTTTCAGCCCAAATATGGGAACTGTGGAGCCTGGGATCCTTCCTCTAGGATGCTGCTACTCACTGAGCAGATTAATTTTTTAATTTAGTCTTGTGAGAGGAAAAAAATTAATCTAAGCTATTACTTTTTCCTTCATGTTTTTTAGAGTAATTCTGAAAGGTCACTAACTAACTATTAAATTTTATGCACCAATACCCTTCCCCTCCAGAGCACTCTGCAGCCCTTTTACTTCTTGTAGGTAGTAATGGACACTTAATATTTTGTCAACATCCTCCTCCTCATCTTCCTTTACCCTGTTTTCCTCACAAACCAGATCTGGGTCTCGAGCCTCTCTCAAAGCCAAGTGACTTTTGAATAAACTCTTGTTTTTCTTCAGTCCCTTCAGAGATGAGCAAGTGCTCCCATTTCGTGCCCTGCCCAGAAAGAACCTCCCTTTTGCTTCAGTGGGCATTTTACCGAAGTACCAGCTGGAGGTGAGGCCACTCAGGCTTCCCCTGCAGAGGGGGTGTCCCAGTTCCAGTTTGTGCCCTCAGTGCAGGTGGCAGCAGATCAGCTGAGCAAGCTCTGTCCTGGCCAACCCTCCTGTGCTGAAACCTTCCCTGTGCACTGCTCCTGGAAACCACAGCCCCCCAACGAGGGAAACTCCCTCCTCTTGCATTGGCAGTGGGTTATTTTGGCCTCCTCTCTTCTGGGTGATTAACACAACTAATTGTGAAAGAAGAGCTGGCATTAGGAAAACACAGGTCAAAATGGGGAGACCTGAAAGCCCACAAGTGAATGGAAAATGTAAAAAACAGATTAATCCACACCCAACCAGGTAATGAAAAGATCCATCCTCATCCTGATGAGACTTCTTGGTTCACCTGCAGTGTGATACATCAGCTGATGGATGTAGTTCACCTTATGTCATTAACATTGCTAATTGTTCTGATCACTTTATCAATTCCCAGTTTTGTTTGAGTTTGAGGTTGGGGTTTTTTTTATCAGTGAAGTTCCCTCTTTGACAGGCTAAAAGCACAGGCCTGGGGGAAGCCCCACTGACATGGCGAAGAGCAGCAGACAAGGGAAAACTGGAGCAAAAATGTTCCTCTGCCCAAAATTTCACAGTTAGATATATAGATATCTCAATAAATAAATCTACAGATATAGATAAAATAACATGGAAATACAGAATATGTCTTCTGATCTGAAAGCAAACAATTAATTCCAAAAGCCAGTTGCATTTAACAATTGTCTCTCAGTGCCCACAGACCTGGGCATGTTATTGAGTCTTTCAACTGGAGCAGTTACACATTTTCCTCCAAAAATATTTTTCACTTTCAATTAAACTCTGAGGGAAGAATCCTGGTGCTGCTGAAGTCAGTGCATGCCTTGCCATTGATTTTTACAGAGACAAATTTTTACTCCTATTTTTTTTCTCTTTTGCTTGGGATTGCACAGAGAGGGCATTGAAATGGATTATCTGGGTTTGTAACTGCACAACATTCAAGGAGAGGAGCAATTAGAGTCAGAGATTCAGAAGATGAGAAGGCATCAGCATGATCAGCTTGACCTCCCAGCAGTTTTATACAATTCCATGTGTTGTCTCTAATACATTTTGCAGTGATGAGGCAGCAGGTGGACTGTGACTGCCATTTAGAGTGCACAGACTAAGTTGTTCTGTTATTATTCCACGTTTCTGTCTCTTATTTCCTCATAGCATCTCTCTGTGGTGTTTCCTGTGTTTGTGCCATGCAGAGCCTTTGGGGAAGGGGCCTCCTTTGGGTACTGGTGTGCCACAGCCACAGCTGAGGCTCTTTGTGATGCTCCCACAGAAATACTCTGGAAATTACCACAGCATAAAGGGAGATGTCACAAGGACCCCACTGAGTCACACGCTCCAGTTTCCTCTTAATTTCTGCATCTTGTGCTTTTCTGGCATTAACCAGCACTTAGGTTTTTGTTTCAGTGACAGCAGGGTGAAGTGTGACATCTAAAAACTAATTCTCATCTGCTCACTCAAACCTCATGGGGAAATAAAAAATGAAATAATTTGATTTCCTGATGATGCTTCTGTTTTATGAGAAAGGCAGAGTCACTGAAAAATCCTGGCCAAGATCTCCTTGGCTGCTGGTATTTCTGCTGTCCATGGCAGTGCCCCTCGAGTGCCACCCCATTAATGGCCAAACCCCAGCCCCAGTGGGGAACAGCATTCCTGCAGCTCTGCTCTGTGCTGCTGGCCCTGCTGTCACTTCACAGCAGCTGGAGAAGGAGATGATGTCAGAATTTCCCACTCTCCTTTACTTGTTTCCAATGAAAACTCAGAAATATCTCAGTTCCAAATGAGTTCTAAAAGTGACAAAGGACCTTATCACAACACAGCTGGGCTCTTATCAGCCAAATCAGCAGCACTCTAATGGGCAAAGGGGTATCTAAGGGGGCATTTTGATTCGAATTAATGAACTAATACATTAACCTGCTTCACCTGACAGCAGGATTTTAAAAGCTGCTGTGGCTGCAAATTACTGCACTGGTATCACAATAAAGTGCACTGATTTATAAGGGCCAAATCACACAAGATGCAGAGGCCAGCTCAGAGAAAACTCAATAAATAAACAAACCAATTTTTGTGCACCCCAGGGAAAAGTCAGTGTAAGAAGTAATATTTGTATATTGTGAGAAAATGAACAAAAGCAGCAGTACCTGCCAGGTTACCACAGGCAGAGTGATCAAGGTGGCTGGAATGTCAGTGTTCACAGGCAGTGTGTCCAGCTGGAAATCTGGTGCCATTCCCAGTGGGGCAGTTGGGAACTGACTGGTTTGCAGGAGCAGATGATGTGAAATAGCAGAACAGAGGATGTTACCCTGCCTGACCTGAGATGTAGCTAAAGAAAAATTGATGTGATGCAAGCAGGGAAGGCAAAGCCCATTTAAAATTACTCTGGAGATATGAAAACACTTGTCTGCATGCACTGCCAGCTTTCTTTTTGGGAAAACCAAGACAGAGATTCCTTAATTCATCACTTAGGCCTCCATTTTCAATATTAAAAAATACTGAAAATACAGCAATTCTATTAACAGGATTAAAAATGCAACTTTTATGCTTAATCAGCTGACATTTTTAGCAGAAGGGTCATTAAACGCACTAATTATATTTTGTAACACAGAACTGTGAGTAGAGATCCCATTTTCAGCCATCAGAGTTTTTTCCTGAGAACCAGCTGGCGCCCTGTGCTCGGCATCCCTTGGAAAGAAGGAGCCCAGTGCAGCAGAAGCCTCGCAGGGAAGGGCACTGCAGTGCCCCCACGCTGCTTTCTGCCACCTGGCTGCAAATTCTGGAATTTGCTCCGGAGCCCCCCCTTGGAACACGGGCAGAGGCTGCGGCTTGGGCTGGAACACACACACACACACATAAAAAAAAAAAACCAACCAAAAAACAAAAAACCCCAGAACGCAGCCCAAGAATTCGGGGGTGGGGAGGGGAAGGAAGCGCAGAGAGGCAGGGAGCTGAGGCGTGCGGTCCGCAGGTGTGTGCGCACCTGGGCTGGGGCCCCGGGGGCCCGGCTGGAGCGCCGGGGTCGCTGCGGTGGCCGGGGAGGGGGCGCGGTCGGGCAGCAGCGCCCGCAGCGATGGAGCGCCAGTGACCCCTAGTGCTGCTCCCCGCATCCCCCTGCCCGAAACCTGGCCACCGCTGCCGCCCGAACCCGGCATCGGGCATGAACCTGCACATTCTACCGAAATATCAACGGCGGGAGGAAACGGCAAACCGGGGGAAGCAGGGGGGAAAAAAAAAAAATAAAAAAGAGCAAAACTTCCAGTTTTTCGTGTTTTCCGTTTGTGGGTATCAGTAGTTAGCAGAGTCCCTTGAAGCACGCTGACTGATTGTCTTGCTTTATGTGGCTTCAGAAAGAATGGGATTGCTCAAATCAGCTAATTACACAGGAAAGAGTTGTGTTTCCCTTCTTGGATCTCTGTTGGCTACTGGATAACTGCTGTTGCCCGAAATGTTGGCTGTGTTCTCCTGCAGTATTTTGTCTGCATTGCAAATTCTGTGTGTTTCAGGTCACACTGTGTATTTAGGGTTGGCCCATAAAGTGTAATTCTAATCGATTTTTGGTGGAGGATAAATGATTGCTGTGTCTGATGAAGTCTGTTATTTGCTTAGATGTAATACCCAACACTAAAGTGATTATTAAATTTTTTACTATTATATCCATGTAGTAATGCTATTAGAGGTTAATAATTTATTGACTCTTTATGTACTATTTATGAATGGAAGATCCAGTGTGGCAAAACGAGTTGTTTTTATATGGAGCCAAATTCAAACCTACTGTAGAAGACAGAGGACCTTTTAACTCCCAATCCAGATTTGCTAACTCCATTTCAGTGTGATATCAGACACGTCAGGAGGAAAGATCTTTGCAATACAGAAACTTGTAAGATTTCAAAGTTATTTTCATAAGGACATTTTATTAAACAGTTCCTCTTTTTTTTCCCTTCTTCTGTGTTGTTTTTATTGTTGTTTGAGGGGTATTTAGGATGTCTAGCACAGCCCACATGCCTCTTCCTGTCTGCCCTCACTTCCACTGGAAATTCCAGAGGTAACCAGGGCAGGCAGGTTCCAGGAAGGGTCCTGAAGGAGTTACAGTGGCACCTGGGTGTGAGTTTAACATCTGTACAGCCAAGCTGCACCTGCCCTCTCCAAGGTGTCAGGCAGCACTGAGGGGCTAAAAGTCCCTGCCAGTAATTCAAGTGTCTGCAGACGGACTCCTGGGCCAGCTCCCGAGCTCTATCCAGCCCCACTCATTCTCCAGGGCTCTCAGCTGCTGCTTTTCCCACAGAAAATGCCTGATCAGCAGCGGGGGACAAACAGGAGGCAGAAGAATTCATGAGATGCACAATGCAAGTATTTCCTTTTCCAGATTTCCTGAAAGCAGGCAGGAACTGCATGCAGTTCAGCTGCAGCCACACTGAGATTTTTGCCTTTTTTCCCAAAGCCCTCATTCTTCTCACAGATGGGAGAGCATATGGTAGGAAGCCCTTACACTCCATTGCAAGCAGCTCCCACATTTCATAGGGAAACTGCAGCGTCAGGAAACGGGAGGAAGCAGCACAAGATATCCAGAATATTTTAACCTTCTCACTGTAAACATTGGCTGTCCCTGCAGTTGGAGCTGCTGGAGAAGAAATTGGGGAGGGGAAAATTACACTGGCTCCATGAACGTGTGACCCAAAAAAAAAAACCCCAAAAACAAACAAACAAACAAACAAAAACCCAAAAGCAAGCAAACAAACAAAAACCACACCACAAACAAACAAACAAACAAACAAACCCCACCAAAACAAAACCAGCAGCTCTGGAAACAAGATCCTGTGATAAAGAAACAAATTTGCATGCAAAATTGGAAAGCTGAGGGATTAGAACATGCAATGAATGTGCAGTAGCAAAACTGGAAGAAAAAAAAAAGGGAGAGGATAAGATGGTTTGGGAGATTAAGAAGAAAAAATTTTTTTTTCTTTTTATGGATTAATTCTAAACCAGGTTTACCAGGAACTACCTATGATGCTTAAAATTCCACTGAAAGGATCTGCTGGCACTTGGTCCCACAGCACTGCTGTTGTATTTAGCTGTCCCCAAGCCTCAAATAGGCACAAAGTTGTTTGTTACATTTGTTTTGTGAATAAAAGCTCCCCAGCAAACCCAAGAGCCCACTAAAACCCACGTGGAGGAAACAAAAGTTTGGATTTCTTTCAGTTTCTCCCGGGAAAGCAGAATGTAAAGGTTTGAATGCACAGCACGGGCAGAGGGAGGAGGCAGCTCACTCCTGCAGCCACCAGAACACACCAGAACACCCCTGCATTCACCCCACAGCCTCGGGAAGCAGCCTGTTCCCCTGCCCTCCAAAATAACTTGCTTGCATCACCCCCCAGGACAAAAAATCGCACAGGACCAAAGTATTTCCCAGTCACATTTTCCTACATAAACAAGAAATTTCCAAATAATCCATGAAGTCTCAAGCCACAGATACCTTTTTGGAAGCAGTTAGTTGTGTGTAAGGAGAGGCCCTCCCAGCAGCCACTCAGCTGCAGGGCATTAGGGAGAAGATGGAATATTCCTTCCCTGGGCTGAGTTAATCCTACCCCAAACTCAGATCTGCACATTCCCTTCCTGCATTTACGTGTTTTCCATGATCTGAGCTGCCACCCAGGCTCCTGCTCCTGCACTTACACAGAGGCCTGAAAATGTTAACTACAAATAAAACTAAATAAATTTTGCCACTAGCTCTGAAAACTTGAAAGGCAGGTATTAGAGCTATTATAAATATCTTTATATAAAAACCTGAAGGAGTAGAAATAAAATATTGTCTTTATGAAGTACTGTATTTCATTATTCCACAGTGCTATGAAGAAATTAGTTGGTGGGTTGTTATGAGAGAATTCTTCCATTAATTGGTTTTAAGCACTTCACCTGATTCTCATCATATTGGTACATATCATTAAACCATGATTAACTTCAAAAGTCTGGCTTGTGATTTGCACAAGCAGAAAAATGCAATCTCTTACATCTTTGGATGAGCATCAAAAGACTTTATTTGGCCAGGAAAATTGCCAAAAAAAGAGAGTTGCTGTTAATTGATCATCTGAACTTTTTAAGAATATCTATGGATAGATCTTGTCACAGAGTTTGTTTTCGAGGATCTCCAAAAATAAGCAAGGATTATCCCAGGATTAGAGCAAATGTAATCTTTATCTCAAAATCACATAAATCTAGATTTAACACTGAATTACATAACTGGCAATGGGCAGTAAACATGGAGACCTTGCCTGAGCAGGTGTGGGATGGTCTCCAATGGCAACATAAATCACATTTTCCTGTCGGGAGTCTCCATCAGGAGTATGGCACTGCAGTGACATTTGAACCCAGTGGTTCAGTCATTCACCTGAGAGGGAGCAGGGAGTGATTTCCCCAGGTTAATTTTATATTCAACCCTCACCAGAATCAGACAAGCAGGATTCTCAGGTTGTCCCACCACTGCAGGACAGTTCAGCTCTGTTTTGTCTCCTTCCAGAGCCGAGTGCTTCCCATTCTTTGTTGTGCTGGGACTCAGCTTCAAGAGGAAAAGCAGCAGATGGGGGTGTCAGACCCCTCAAAGCTCAGCAAAATCACCTCTTTGTGGGGTCTGAGCATAGAACCAGTCTGGGAGAACCTGGCAAGTGCTTTTTCTATCCCACAGAATTCTGTTTCACCCACAAGCTTAACTGCTGGCTGCAAATTGCTGACGTGCTCCATTCCTATCCTGCAGATGATCTTGCTCATGGGCATCAGCTTCACTTTCTTTCCTAAAAGAAACCTAAGCTTTGGCCATGCTCTTAGCATTTATTTAAGGATTAAGTAGTTATTCTGCAGCACTGAAACCTTCTAACCCTGGTTGGAAGGTCAGAAACTTGAATTCTGTGATGAGCAGCAGCCCACACGGCTGGGTACAACAGGTCAGGAAGGTTTTCCATGCATAGCTGATCACCTGTGGGACTGAGGATGTTCCTGATCTGGCACTCACTGATTCAGACAGCAAACTGAAACCTCAGTTATGTTCAGCAGCATTTCAAGTTTCTTTTGTCCAGCACCATTTCAAGTTGTTTTGTACTCAGAAAATTAAAGAGCAACAGCCAGGTCAGTGCCACCCCTACAAAGTGAGCAACACCCTCAGCAATGCACGTGGAGGTGATTTAATTAAACAGCATCAATTAATATCACAGAACTGATGCAATTCAGATGATTCAACCTGAAGTGCTGATACATAGGAATGAACACAACTTTTGTTTGCTTTCTGTACTGCTGAGAATCTCACAGTCATGTAGTCCAAGGCAAGTGCAGCTTTGCTTATTGGACTATTTATATAAAGCAAGAGCTATTCTGTCACGACCTCATTTTTTTAAGTTTACAGAGCCTAACAATCCTTTCCCAGCACCCATTTCATGTCTAGAAATAAAGCTCTCTTCCTGGAACATTATTGCCCGCTTTTAATAGGCACATTTAATCTTTGTTTAACAAGAGGTATTCCAGGGAAATTTACAGGTCCTTGTCAGAAAACATTGCGGGATCTTGTTACATTATTAGAGTTTTATATTGATTAAAAGCATGGTCTGTAAAAGGTGTAATAAAGCAGCTGTCACTGTGAAATGGAGCTCACAAAGTAAGCCACGTCCTCCTGCAGTTCTTGTTTTATTTAAGAGGAGCTGGTTTGGTTTTTGGTTGGTTTGTTGCTGTCTCTGTGTGAGGCTGGCACAGCCCTGGGACTGAGGGATGGGCAGTGGTGCTGCTGGAACTCTGCTGGGCAGGACAGGAGTCCCTGTGCTCAGCCAGAATTGCAGCCTGGCACAGCAGGACTGTGAGAAACATCCCTGCGTTCAGCTTTGGGGCACGGCAGAGTCAGATAAAGCCAAACTCTGCAATGGCCTGACCAGGGGAGAGCTCCTGTTCCTCCATCAGCCCCATCCAGTGACCCCCGCAGAGCTGTAAGGGCTCATCACCTCTTTCCTAATTGAATCAAAGGGCAGTGCTGGCACAAAAACTGTCTTTGATCCTTTCAAACAAAGCAACTTTCAGCACTCCAGGGTTTAGCTCTGTGGTCAGAGTACAAATTCAATTATCTGCTCCGTGGCTGGTGGGAGCAAGGGTTCCAAGCCAGTGCTGCTGGGAAAGGCTGCAATAAATGTCATATTCCCTGCCAAGGCCTTCCTCTCTGGCATTAGGTATCTACAAGAATCCTCCTATCACAGATATTGTGTTCCATTTTTTAGCCATAAAAACCACCCCTATCCCCTAGCACTTAGAAAAGTAATTTAAATCTCATGATTTCACGTGTCTGTGAAGATCTACTCTGAAACAAACCTTCCACTCCTTCAGAAGTCTGAGGGGCATTTGACTTTACTGCAAGAATGAGTTTCAAAGAAATGGAAATGTACGTGAGAGAATACACCAAAATCAGTCTTCCAATAAATAACCCACACTAACAACTGCTTATGATCAACCACTCCTAGGAACTGGTTGTTATTTCAGGATCACACACAAATGGCCAGGGGTAGAATCTGGTCATGGAAAACATCCTGTTCCACTCCTTTGAGACAGTGAGCTTGAAAAGAAAGCTGTAAATGGAAGCAGATTTTGGCCTGTAGCACACACTGGCACAAGACAGAGCTGCTTAGGATGAGCTGCTGGACTAGAGAGTGAAAAAGTATTTGTTCAACAGAACTGGAAACAATACAATGTGCATAAAGCAGCTATTTATACATTCTAATTCCTTTTCAAGTAGTCTGGTGGCATTTTTAATTTACAGAAGCTATACCATTAACTGTAAATAGAAATAAGAGCAATGTTGTTATCATAACAAGCCTGCCTGGCCTATAACTCACTAGCATATTCTCTCTCTGCACAGAGTGAAACATTTCTTTTCCAGCTATTTATTTTGCATTTAATCCTCAGTATGCTTGGCAGAAAAACCAAGAGAACAGGACAGAAAGGGCCTGGAAGGTTGCAGTTAATCCAAATATGAGGAGGATTGGTTCTTTTATTATTCATTGCATTAATGAAACTTTGTAAAGTTAGGACAGAAAGAATTATTTCTGCTGCAGACCTTCTGTCTCCTAAATATTACAGAAGCAAAAATTAAAAATCATTTAATATGTGGTATCAATATATTGTGAACATTTTCTTTGAGAGAAGAACCCATGGGTTTGTAGGTTTAGATATGGATGGCACTGGTGAATTTGTAGTGAGTCCTGTATCACATGAAAAAGTTGGGGCTCTAATGAATTTATTTCTTTGATTTCATAGAACTCATATTTCTTAAGTTAAATGGAACATCATCTGCACAAAAAAATGCCCTGCAACAAGTATTAGTTGTAGAGTGATGTTTCACTGTGCTGCTGTTTGCCATAAATAACTGATGCACTGCATTTCACCTGCAGTGTCTGTGACTGGGCTGAAAATTGGGCATTTCCTGCTCAGTTTGTAGAGGAATCTGGTAGCAGTCTAACAAATTGAGTAAGAGATCTTTGTGGTGCTCATCTCCATAACAATCCATTCCTTTTGAAGTGTTTAAAATTATTTTTATAGCAGAAACACTGTGTTTGTGGTAAATGCTTATAACTTATTTCAGCTGCCATTCCTTTTGCACAACAGATCCATCAGAGAGAACAAACAAAGATGGCTTTTCAGCCTTGTATTTACAGTTTTCAGAATTACAATTAATTTTTACCTTGAGGCACGACTGATATAATGAAGTGGCTCTCACAGAATAACCCTCTTTGTTACATGGAAATTCAGAACAGTCAGGAAGCCCACGGGCCTGGTGAAAAGCAAAGCTCGCTGGTGCTGTTTTACCCAGCAGCATCCATGGGAAGAGGAGCAGTCCAAGCCCACCCTTGCTGGCAAGAAAGGCAGCTTGCAACTGGCAGAGGAAATCTGAAGAATAAGCAGGACCTGCACAGCTCTTCTGAGCTGCTTGTAGCTGCTACCAGGAGGAAGATAATCCATCACCATAAAAAACAAACATCCATTTTAAACTTGCTTGGCAATGAGGATGTTCTTATTTGCATAATGATGGTTATTTGAATATGATGAGAATTTGCCTGAGCGAGACTCAAGCTCAAACACATTCAAATGTGATACAGTCTGTACAATTTTCTCAAGGATTGCAATTTAATACTATTTATCTAATGAAAGAAAAATAAATATTGGCTGTAACATCCCATTATGCTGGAGAGCTGGTTTTAAATTACACTTGAGTAAAGTAACTGAGTGTGGGATGTTTGCATTTCCTCAGGGATGGGTAACACTTCCCAAAATGGTGAGAAATGTCCTCCTTTTCCAAGCAGGCTCCATCTCAGTAACAGGACTGCAGAGATAATTCTGCCAAAGTGGGGCCTCCTGCACTTCCAGCACTCCCAGCCACAGCAGCCCTGCACCAGTATGGAACAATAACAAGGAATCAAAAAGCCAAGTTTCAGGAGGAAAAATTCTCAGAATATTTAGAAACTGGCAAATAATCATTCACAATATTTATAGCAGAAATTACACAGAGATTTTAACAGAGAGAAGCATTGCTCATTTTAACCATGGCTGGGACATTATTTGGTGTGCTCAGAGTGTTCCTTCCAGCTCTCAGAGATGACCAGAAGGGAGAAGCTGCTGTCACTTTAATGTATATTCGTATGTAATTGGGAACAAAGAGAGAAATAACACCACAGTAACAAATATCTACATTTTACACTTCATCTGACACAGACATTGTGACAGCCTCTATTACAGGCAAATAAAATCAGACAGACTCTGATTTTATTTCTGAGCACTCCTAAAACTGGGCTGAGTTACAGTTCCAAATGAGAACTTTGCCATTCACACTCCATAAAAAGCACAAGGATTTGTGCTATTTCATTGTAGGAAAAGATCTACATTTTCTCAGGATACTGGATGCCACCTCTAGAAAGAAATAGAAGCCTTTTGATATTTTCAAAAGCCCACTGCAATGGGAAGCCCAGCCATGGACAGTGATGAATATTCAGTCACCTGGCAATACGTTTTTACCCACGTGGAATTCCAGCAGCTCCAGGCAGCCCCTGGCTCTTGGTAATCCCAGATGTCAGTGATTTCAGCAAGGATGCAATTTTCTGGCTGCAGAGCCATGTATTTGTCTTGCCAGGCCTTAAATGGCCCAAGACTGGATTCTGTGCTGCAGATGCTGTGGATAATTAACCAGCAAATCCAGCCACGTGAGGGAGATTATTTGGTTTGTGTCTTCAAAGGCATAAGGAAAAATCATGCCTAAGCTTTGTTCAAAGCTGATCCTTCTCCCTTCAAAGTCTATGGGATTCTTTGCTGCTGAGGTTAACCTAAAATGACTTAATTCTTCTAATTATGTCTTGAACAAGACTGTCAAAAAGCTCTGTTCTTGTAAAACAAAAAGTGTTCTTGAGGAACAATTGAACTACCTGGAACTGTGATCTTGAGCAGCTAATTATGCTTCCCTAAACTAGAGAAGGATGCAAGCTGGTATTTTCATTGCAATTCAAATAAAGTGGCATTTGTAAAGAAAGGCTGCTGAATAAGGTGCTCAAAGCACATTTGGGTCTTGTTTGATTATTTGGAACTTTTATCTACAAGGGTTTAGTGTTCTTCACCTGGATGCAACACATCAGTCTTGGGAAGGAAAACTCTGGGTCCATCTGATAGAACCAGGCCACTGATCAAGTGCACAGATATTCCAGCTTTCCCAGATCATATATTTAAATCTTAACCAGACTTGAATTTTGTAAGTTTTCTTTAAGCAAGTTTTAAACTAACAATAATTTTCCACCTCTGCAGCAAATCAGATTTCCAGATTTATCCAGGCCTGCTATGAATCCAGGGAAGAGGCTCCTTATCCTCTGCTGTTTCTGATTTCTGTACAAGTGCTGAGCTTATTCTCATCTTTTTAAAAATCACACAGTACTGCCCACCCTGTGACAGAGAAAGCAGCTGCCTGATGACATTAATTTGATCAAGCATTCCATCAGAAAGGCAAGTGGGGTTAACAGTGTTCACAGGCAGCTGGAACACGATTTGCAACAAAACATGGATTTGAAAAGCTGCTCCTGAGAGAAAGCCATTTTCTGAGCTGAAACCCCATTTTGGTGGCTGCATCTCCCAACCCCAGACCAAGCTGTTCCTTCCCACATCCTGTGCACTCCACCACCCTTCTCCTGAGTGGGGAAAAAAAAATGCTTTCCAGCCTGGGGCTTGAGGGAAATGCTATCAACCTGGTTTAGATTTTTATTCTGAATATTCTACAAAAACATTTGCTTGCTTCCCAAACAGGAAATAATGGTTCCGTTTCAGAAAATATTTTGATATTTCAAATTGTGAGGCACTGAGAGTGGCGAGGAAGTGATCACAGCAACATTTCTACATAATGAAGCAAAGTGTAGCAGTTTGACTCTCTGGGGTTATTATTCACTGAAGCAGCTATAGATATCAAAATCCTAGGCATTTTGTGGTAGCTTTTCCTTTCCTCACACTGGTTTATTTTTGCTCTGGGAATGCAGTGTATATTGGTGGCAATTTGTATGCTAATGACTAAAGTGGTATATAAATTGTATAACTGCATATTAATGAAGAATGAGAGGCTGTAAGTTATGATGCTTTTATGCAGAGCACTGAGAAGCATCTTCCCATCAACTGGGGATATTTAGTTCTTGGGCTGGTCTCTAAATCAAAAATTCCCACAAGTTGAGTAGAAGTCAGGGAAACCGTGGAAGTAAGACAGGTATAAACTTAAACTGAACTGACTTCTTGCTGACTAAAACCTGACCAGAGCTGCTCATTAAAAAAAGAATTAGGGGATGGCCTTGGTCTCAGAATTAGCAAATCAGATCTCAGGCCTAAATCTTTTTAAGCTGGAGCTGCTGATAACAATTTATTGCTTCTTTGTTCAGTTGTTCCATCTGTGCCGGCTGGACAGCTAAAAAGAAGCAATTTCCTCTCTAATCTTGGTATCAAAATATTCACTGAAAAGAGTAACTGAAAATATTTCTCAGGTTATGTCTTTGATAATTATTTGCATTAATACAGGGTCTAGATTTGATGCTACTCAGTTCCACTGCCAGGTACAATAATATTTAGCTCTGTGTCCCTTTCATTTATTCACACAAGGTATCAGGTATTTAAACATCCAGCAGGAAAGTATTTGGGGACCATCTTTGGGTGCAACAGCCCAAACCACACCCTTGATAAAAGTAATTAGAATGTGATGTTTAGATTATTAAGTGGTTACTCAGGTCTAAGCTGGAGTGTCCTGCACAGAGAATAGTTCTGCACATGCTGGGGGTAACTGAAATGCCCAGATTTTGTTATTCCAGTTGAATTAAGCAGAACTGATTCAGTCATGTCTCATACACAGAGACGTGCTGAGAACTTGAGCATTTTGCTGTTGAGCTAGAGGGGTTTATTCACATGGCACTATTTTAAGGTGGCTCATCCATTATACAAGGAAAAAACTAAATATTTTATTCCTATTAAGTAATTTTCAGAGCCTGGTTGAGGTTCTTGTATCCCAGAATTGCTTGTCCTGCTGCTGCCACAGAACACCTGAGCATCCTTTCCAAAGCTGTTTGGCTGGTCTGAATTTTTTAAAAAGCCTATGGGGAATCCTTTTTTTTTTTTTTTTTTTTTTTTTTTTTTTTTAATATTTTTTTTATTTNTAATTAAAGGCTAAATTCAGGCTCACATTTCATTTTAACTAAAAGAATATGTGTGATTTGGATATAAGTCACCTAGGCATTTCCTTTTTTTTCTTTTTTTTTTTTTTTTTTTTTTTTTTTTTGAAAAGTAGTATGATAATCCTTTGCTTTAAAGACTTCCAGGTCAGGTTAGTCTGGGGAGGTGGTTGCTGTTTAGGATATAAAGAATGAAACAAAAAACCACAGAAAAACCACAGGAGTTCTTCTCTGCAAAATGATTAGATAACTTCTCTGGAGGACCAGCTCCTTCACCTTCTCACAAAAAAAAAACCCAAAAAACCAAACGAAAGCAAAAAAGGTTAATTGAAATACAGGTTTCAGGGAAAGCAAAAGTTTTAACAGCAGCCATCCTGAGCCACTACTGTAAATTCTAAATGAGAGCAGCACTCTGCTGTCCATCTGATAATGGAGCAAGCCTGATGGGACATTGCAGTGCTTATTCTTTTTGTCAGGTGAATGCTGCAGGTAACAAAACAGCAGCAACAGTTAAGTGTTGAGTACTTTTCATTTGATTTAACATGAAAAGATCACTTCAACCAAGAAGCTGCAGAAAGCAGAGGAGTCCCCCTTCCCCAAAGCCTGGGCAGGAGGCAGGGCTGCCAGGCAAAAGGGCACTCTGAGGCTGATTTAACTGACAGCTCATCAATTCCATGTAATTCTGCATCTGCACCTCCTGGAAAAATTACTGTATCATCTACATCAGTCATGTGAGCTTTAAAAAAGAGAAAAAGCTTGAGTTCCACAGCCTTCAGCTCCTTTACTTTCAAACCTACATCTGTGCATGGACACTGAGAACAACAATCCCAGCTCAGTTCCAAGAGCAAACTGAAGGAAGGGATTGGTGTAAGCAGTGTATGAACAATTACTTCTTCCCTCTTTTAATGTTATTTTCACTTTTTAAAAATACAGACAGTGGGCATCACCACAAATACCTTTATTACTCCATTGCACACTCCAATATGCAGTATTTTTTCTCCTGAAGAATCCATACATTCATCCAGCTTAAGATGTGCAAAAAAACATCTTATGGCCCTAGAAGAAAAAAACAGAGGTATGCAAGAAAGAATAGTAATAAAAGCCCCATTGCTGCATTTTCTAGCTCATTAGAAAGAAAAAAAAAGAAATTAAATGTCAGAAATTGATGGTGTTTCTTTGCCCAATCCAAATGCAAAACTGTATTTTACTCAGGCTCAAGTTCAGTCTTACAGAAAACCATAGATTAACAACACAAAGGAAGCATGGATTTGATTTTTTTATTGTTACCTCATCAATTCCTAAATTAAGCCTTGATAGATTGCCTTTAATAAATCTGATAGTTCGAACTATATTTTTAAAAGAAAAGAGTGAAAAAACCAATGCTCTCCTATAAAATTTATATTCACAGAAAAAAAGCAGTATATTAGGCTTCAAATTTAATTTTGTGTCTGTCCTCTGGGACAGAAGCAATTGTGAAAATATTTACTCATGTGAATATTCCTGCTGAATTTAATGCCTAAAATTAACCCAGATGTCTTCAGCATGATGATTTTCATTGGGATGTAAATGCATGCAAGTAAACCAAGATGCATTTGCTCCTGTCTCAAGCAGCAGCCCTTTGCATGGAAATAGGCTGGAGCATTAACCAGAAAATGAAGGGGATGAGGGGAGCTGTGCAGCACTTCCTGATGAGCCCAGGAGATTTTGTAAAGCCAACGAACTGAAATACTTCCAGACAAATTGACTAAAATCCTAACTGTGTGTTCAATTATGGATAACTGGCAGTGTGCAGCAAACACTCAGGAGTTGCAGTGCATTTGAAGCCATTACCTTTAATTATGTCTCAGAAGTCTATTCCAGCACAATGAATTTCTGGAGAAAAAAATATCCCAAATCTATCCCCCAATACAAAAGCAACAGCTGATGTACTGTGGAAGATTTGCTCCTTTTTCCATGTGTGTGCTTGGATTTTTTGGAAGAAAAATTATTAGCAGAACAGTTCATTTGAATAGTTAAACAGTTTAAGGATGTGAAAAAAATCTGCTACTCTCCAAGGGGTGAAATTCTTTTTCTTTATGATGCAAGATCTGCCTCAGCCCACAGTTACACTGCTCAAAAATACCATGCTGAAAGAAAACCAATTTCCCACATGTTTTTGTAACAGGGATCAGATAAATGGAATTCCTTCTGTCAGAAGAACAGATCCTGGGTTTGCAGGGACCAGCACCACTGTGCCTGAGCAGAGCAGGTGATCAGTCTTCCAGAAAATGGGGGTAGTGACAGAATGAGGCACGATGGTTTTAAACTGAAGAGGGCAGGGCTGGGTGGGATTTTGGGCAGGAATTGTTCCCTGGGAGGGTGGGCAGAGTGCCCAGATTTGCTGTGGCTGCCCCTGGAGCCCTGGCAGTGCCCAAGGCCAGGCTGGACACTGGGGCTGGGAGCAGCCTGGGACAGGGGGAGGTGTCCCTGCCCATGGCAGGGCTGGCACTTTAACCCTCCCAACCCAAACAATTCTATAGCTCTGTGATGATTTGTTTACTTTATGAATGTTTAGATCTCTGCTTGGTAGCAAAGGACTGCTATGCTGATAAAAATTCAATCTGTCTGTACTGAAATTGAGATAGGACTTGCTGTTCCTCTGCTTGGGCTCCAGATCCCGTCAGGAGAGTCTCTGGAAGTGCTTGGCCACCTGTGAAAGCAGCCAAGCCATCTTGTCTGGCAAAATGTGCATCTGCACTAAATGGGAGGCAGAAAGCACCAGAGCTAGGAAATGCTTTCCTTATGCCAGTGTTAAAGCTGGGTAATCCAACATCCAGAACGTACATAATGAAACCTTAAATGGTTCCTTATTCCTTCTTTTCTGGAACAACTCTGCTGCCATCAATATATACAATTTTCCCTCAGCTTCTAATACATGGAAATGTCAATAATGCCTCGTTCTCTAAAACACATCAAACACTTTGATATTGCATTCTGGTTCATAAAAGTGTGCTTGAGCTGATCAACAACAGCTGTGGAACAGGTTCTGTTGGATCAGAACAAAAGGTGATTTTTTTCTTATAGACCAAAGGTTTTAAGAAATAGGCCCGGCTTCTGAGATTTCATTTTTTGTCAATGAAGTTTTGAAAGCTGATTGTCATGGTAAATCTTGGCTTTAAAGCTTGTTGGAGAGAGAATAGATCTGTTCCTTAACTGACCTCTCTGTTCTGAAGTATTTTGCTGGTTTAGGGTAGGGAAAATCAAGCATTTATCTCCTCTTGTTCTTCCCCTGAGCTTAGTCCTGTTTGGTGTGCACAGAGTAGGATTAAAATCATCTTTAAAGGAAAATGAACTATTGTTATCTTGCCTACTCTTCACCGCTGAGACAGTGGGAAGAGGCTGTAGGTGAATTCAGAGATCTAATTTCCCCTAAATAAGTGATGAAATCAGGTGTTTTAAACTTATTCTGGCTTTTTGGAGTTCAGCTCCAAGTCTGAGAACACGAGTTTTTCTTTTCCTAGGGATGTCTTCTAAGAATAATGCTTTCCTTTGTCTGAAGAAATATTTTTTGACATACAAGGGACCCAGGGGAAAAAAACCACAGGAGCAGTAAAAGTTTTGTTCTTGTTGTCCTAAAATAGCTTTGCACTTTCTTTTAGATACTTGCTACAAGTTATTAGGCCCTGACTATCTCAGCAGTGTATTTCAAAATGAATAAATAATTAATCAGTGTGTGAGCAGTGCATGGATTTGGGGCGGGACTGGGGTGTTTCCAGCAGGGTTTTTTCAGGGTTTTTTTGGGAACAAGTTGGTGCACACGGCTGGATTAACTAACAGTGGTGTGACCAGTGGAAGAGGAGCTCTGAGAGGAATAAATACAGTTTGAGTGTGCTTTGTCTGGCCATGAATGGGAGCAGTGCTGGGGCTGCCCTGTGATCACTGAGCAGAGCAAGGCACAGGAGGAAGCAGAATTCAGATCTGAGGTTATCAGCTGAGCTGGAAAATGAGCAGTGGTAGCCTCGTGCATAACACACAGCATGGACTGTGATTTTTTATAATTACTGAAATAAATGCAAGCCATTCCTTTTTTTCAAGAACTTTAGGTCTCAGTTGTCAGGAGCCAGGGGTTTTTTGTATGTCCCAACTTGCAAATAGGCAGTTACAGCTGAAAACAAAAAGGTGGTGTATTAATGATAAATACCCACATGCAACTTTTCATTACCAGGAAATACTGTGATTTTTCACTACTGACTGCATCCTGCAGAGCAGGATCTATAAAACCTGTGATCCATCACTCTGCCTTTTGTGTACGTGTATGTTTTCATGTTTCATAAACCACATTCAAGTGAAAACTCAAGTCTTCTCACTAAAGGCTGTGCAGAAGTCAGAACTGTACAATTTGCAGCCCTTGGGGTGCTGCAGAGTCTGTAGAATCTGCTGCTACACCCTCCTCCTGTTTCCTGGGGTGTGCAAATGTCCATTGCAGTGCTGCCGTTTATTGCTCATGAGCAGAAATCTCCTAGGCACTCACCCCTCAGCTGCTTTCCAGCACCCTGAGAAATATCCTCATGGGCGTGCTGGAAAGCAGCATTTGATATTAATGGTACAAGTTCAAGGATGAAGTAATGGTAAACAAATTAATTTTTAAAACCTAAAATAATTGCCTAAGTCAATTCTGTTTACTAATGCATTTATTTGGCTTTCTGATTAAAATGTCACATGAACTTTAATGCTTTAGTGCCTTTTATTTTAGCACACATTATGTTATGTGGTAGAGTGTTCAATTATACAGATGTACTCTTGTATTAACTTGGATATCTCACTTCAGTAATTAAGAGAAAGCTTCTCTTCTGTTTTCCTTAATAGCCCTTCTGAGTCTTGCCTTATTTCTGAGGCAATTATTCTGCTTTTTGAAAGGCAGGAGGGCAGGGGAGCTGCAAAGCACATTGCACACTTACAGGTGGGAAATGGCAGCTGTGAATGAGCCTCCTCCTGCTCCTGGCAGTCCTTCAGCCCTGGTTTAAGGTGCCTCTGACACCAAATTCCAAGTGTTTTGCACTGCTTTACCAGGAGAATTAACAAATGGCAGCTATTTACTAAATGAAATGTTTGTCACTTTGGTGTCCAAAAAGCACAACGGAGTAAATAGCAACACTAATGGGTTATTGCCCAGGGAAAAATCCTAATTACAAATTGGGAAATCAGAGTAACCAGGTTCAGTTTGTGTCTGATTCTGGGCAGCCTTGAGCAGGACACATAAGGGACAATGTTTAAAAGTTCTCAGTGTGCATAGGTACTTTGTTAAAAACAGCAGGAGTTGGAGATTTGTCAGTCTGCACCTGGAAAATCGCTGTAGTGATACTGGCCTGCCTTGCAAGGGTTTTACTCAAGGCTTTGAAACATTTTTTAATATAAACTAGATATGCAATTGGGAGACCTCCCTGGCATTTCTGAAACCAAAGAACTGTCCCTCAAAAATCATGGCGAGAAAAGAGTGATGGGAGATTTGCCTTCTCTGATCTGACAATTAAATTTGCTTGAATATCACCTTAAAAATGTAAGAAGTCTGTCAGCAGAGGCAGCAGAGGATAAAGAGAGTCTGAAGCAGATATTTGCTTTTTGCCTGTCTCTCAGTCCTAACAGAGTCTAGAAGAGTAGAACGATTATGGTGAATCTTTGCTAAAAATAAAGTTACTACAGAAGGGCTTTGAGTAGCATTGAGTGCATAAATTCCTGGAATGAAGGTACAAAGGGCAAGTGAGAGGATGGAGAGCACTGGCTCTGCAGGCTGGGTGTTTAATCCTCTGGGTGCCACGCTCCTGCCTTTGCAGGGTCTTTACAGAGCCTTGGGGAGAGGTGGACAAAGCATTATCAGCAGAGGGATCTTCATGGGCAAAACATCAGCAGGGGGATCCTGGTGGACAAAACAGTATCAGGAGAACAATCTTGGGGGACAAAGAATTATCAGGAGAATGATCCTGGGGGACAAAGCATTACCAGCAGAGGGATTTGGTGGACAAATTATGAGCAGAATGATCTTTATGAACAAAGCATTATCAGGAGAATGATCTTGGTGGGCAAGGCATTGCCAGCAGAGGGATCCAGGGCAGCAAACAGAATTGCAGATGTTGGGAGTCCCTCCTCAGCTCTGCTGGGGTGAGCTCTGCCTTTCTCTTTCCCTGCTCCTCACAGGAAACAGCTTTTGCTGTTGAGAGGGAGAGGAGCAGCTTCAGCACGGGCCCGGCCGAGCCCCCAGGTGTTCCCCAGGTGTGTTCCTGGCAGCTGAGCCCTCTCTGAGCCCTGCCTGCCTCGGACCTCCCCTTGCACAGCGTTTCCTGCAGGATCTGCACTTGCAGGGGAGGGTTGCATTTTCCCCTCTCGGGTTTTGTCTGCCAGTTCCATGTGTTGTATTCTGGACCATCCCCATCACAGATGTTTCTCTCCACGCATTAAAATCGGGTTTCAGCTCATTCGGCTTCAGCACTTGACTTTAAAAGCCAAACAAATCAAATCCTTTTCTTGAGGGTATAATGCATCATTTTCCCCTCTTTGACTGTGTATTATCTTCTGTTACATCTGATCACATCATCAAAATCTAACTTCCTGCATCTGTGCTGCCTAATTAGTGCCTTGGCTTTAAACCTCCTCCCATCAAAAATATACATTTTTTCAAACTAGTCAGTATTTTTATTTATTTTATACAAAGTGTTCCGAGCATGTTTAATGAGAAGAGGAAGAGTGATGGTTTCTCTAAATTGGACATGGGAAAGAGGGAAAATAATATGGGATGTAGAAACAAATAAACCAGTGAGTTGGGGGGGGGAGAAAAAAAAGGAGCTGTGGATCATTGTTTCTCTGGCCAGGATAAATTCAAACGTTCCAGGCTGGTGGCAATGTTCTGACCATGCTGCTCTGGTGTCTGAGCAATTCCTTTGGAATCACTGCAGCCTTGGCCACGAGGAAACCTGTGCTGCACTGAGAAAAATCAGTGGGAGTTCTCCTTTGAAAAGCAAGTTGCAAGGATGGGCAAAATGGGAGCAAACAGCTGAGATGGGACCATGCCTCTCAAGGAGATGGGGAATTCTAACAGTGGCAAGCAGAGTTTTCCAGGCCCGTGCTCTCCTTTGCAGCATTCCCATTTTTAGCTAAATAACGTTACATTACACCTAACTTGGGAAGAACTTGTTAATTCACCAAACAGAACCTCCTGCCTACTTCACTTCTTTTACTGCCTTCAACAGCAAATACCCTACCCAGTAAGCACAAGTAAATGCACTGGGAGAAGGAACGGGGAGCACTGGGAGAAGGTACTGGGCGCACTGGGAGAGGGGATGGGATGGGATGGAATAGGATCACTGGGAGAAGGTACTGGGTGCACTGGGAGAGGGAACTGGGCGCACTGGGAGAGGGGATGGGATGGAATGGGAGCACTGGGAGAAGGTACTGGGAGCACTGGGAGAGGGGATGGGATGGAATGCAATGGGAGCGCTGGGAGAAGGTACTGGGCGCACTGGGAGAGGGAACTGGGCGCACTGGGACAGGGGCTGCTCCCGCAGGCGCAGGGGAGCCAGGCGGGGTTTCAGCGCAGGGCGGGATTTGCCCCCGCAGCTGCGGCTCCCCCGGGCTCCTCTCGTCGCTCGCAGCCCCGGCTGCCGGGCTGTGCAGGGATTCTGCTGGTTCTGTGACTCGCCCCAGCAGCGACCCTGAGCGCTCTGCCAGGTAAACCAGTGCCACCTTTGTGCCCTGTCTGTCAGTCTGTCCTGAAAGCCTTTAAATAAAGCACTCTGCCAGGTAAACCAGTGCCACCTTTGTGTCCTGTCTGTCTGTCCTGAAAGCCTTTAAATAAAGCACTCTGCCAGGTAAACCAGTGCCACCTTTGTGCCCTGTCAGTCTGTCTGTCCTGAAAGCCTTTAAATAAAGCACTCTGCCAGGTAAACCAGTGCCACCTTTGTGTCCTGTCTGTCTGTCCTGAAAGCCTTTAAATAAAGCACTCTGCCAGATAAACCAGTGCCACCTTTGTGCCCTGTCTGTCTGTCCTGAAAGCCTTTAAATAAAGCGCTCTGCCAGATAAACCAGTGCCACCTTTGTGCCCTGTCTGTCTGTCTGTCCTGAAAGCCTTTAAATAAAGCACATTGCCAGGTAAACCAGTGCCACCTTTGTGCCCTGTCTGTCAATCTGTCCTGAAAGCACAGAAGAGCCTCTAAAGGGTCTCCCAGTTGCTTTGTGCAGAAGCAGAACGCTGCTCCAGGGACAAGGACCAAAGCCCTGGCCCGTGGATGGATCTCTGTGTTTCAGGACACCGAGGCACAACCTGGGAACCCAGTTCAGAGCAGGATGTTGGGAACGTCCCTTGTCTTTCCCAAAGCAACCCTGGCCATCCATGAATTTGGTATTTTGTCAGCCAGTGGTGCTGATACTCGAAAAGTGACTGGACAAAACCCTGCAGGAAAGGACTGCCAGGAGCTGTTCATTTCGAGCACATTCACTGCTTTGGAAGGCCCTGAGCCAGAAGTTTTTGGAAGCTGGTGCTGACTGAGGAGCATCACCATCCCTGTGCCTTGTCCTGCTGCTTTCCCTGGGACCAGGCAGGGCTGCTGCCCCTTGGGTGTGGCCTCATAACCCATTCCTTCGGCTAAAGGGGAGGAATGTTTCACGTTTTTCATGTTGTAACATCCTTAACAAAATATCCCAACTACCTTTTCCCATCTGGTTGCTTTTACTGAGCTGATTTGATTTGAATCCCATTTTAGAGATGCACTTTGCAGTTCTATCTCATGAATAAAAATCTAAAAAGTGCCCCAATATAGAGAAAGGCAAAAGATTGTGTTGCATATGAAATGCCACATAAATCCATGTTTCCTGGCACGCATGGGCTGCTGATTTCAAAATTGTGTCTGATGTGATTAAGCATTTTCTTCATCTGTATTCTATCACTTGTATTATGTCTGTTTAATTTCCTTCTTTGGAAAGAGATCAATGGAAAAAGGAAATACAGAGAGTGTCAAGATGCCCCTTTAGCACTCAATGCTGTTGTGTGCAGGATCTCAGCCAGCTGAAACTGAAAGAATTCTTGCTTTTCTCAGTATGAAATACTGCAACGTCTTAGGCTCAAAAGGTGCCAAAAAGCTCTGTTTTCATCACATAACTTTGCCAGATCTGTTGCTGTTCCATCAGAAGGGATGTCAGCCACCTGTGTTCCTTGATGTTTCAAGAACTTAATCCGCTCTGCTCTGGGCTGTTTCAGAGCAGGGCCACATCATCCTGCAGCTTCCAGCAGCATTTACTGTCTTGTCTTCCAGCAAAAGGAGTCCTGATTTCTCTTGCTGTGATGACGTGGATCCCTTTAGTTTCTCCAACTTGGATCCCAGCTGCAACTGAACAGCACTTTTATTTGAAACAGGTTATAGTGAATAATCCAGGTATAGAAATTCCAAAATACTCTGTGACGTTGGAATGGGATGGTCTGAAAAATTTGTTCTTCAAAATTTTTAGTGCATGTAATTTTTTAAAATGAGCTCTTATCTTTACTGTTGCTTAACATTCTTTCATTTTTCCTCTAATATTGAACTTAAATTGTCTGTCAAGGTTTTCAAGTGCATTACACATTACAATCACATCCAGACCAGGATTATATGTGAAGTTTCCTCTCTAACTGAAAAGAAAGTTAGCACTGCATTATTTTTATACCTTTATTTCTCTGTGAAGTCCAGTACAGTCCATATCCAGAGACCAGTAAATCATCTGAGACCTTAATGGGAATCCAGCAGAGAGGAACAGTTTGTGAGCAGTGAGATGATGCACAGAGTTAAACCCTGTGCTCCTATTCCCTGTCCTAAACAGAATAACTCGATGCTGGGGGAAAAAAAAAATTGGTGTTTGGCAGAGACGGTGGAATGAGACAGTGAGATAAACAAAGGCTAAAGAGCCAGCCCGTATTTTTGGAGTGATTGAGAACTCAGCACAGCTCTCTGCTATCGATAGATGATCGATCAATTCCATCGATTTGGCGGGGTTTCTCTCGCGCTGCAGTGCGCGGCCGCGGCCACGGGGCGGCGCTGCACACAACGGATCCAGCGGGAGCCGCGGGGCTGCGGGGGGAGCGCGTCCGGAACGGCCCCAAAACGGGGAAAATCCCAAATTCACCCCAAACCTGGAACTCTGACAGCCGGGGAGCGCGTCCGGAACGGCCCCAAAAACGGGGGAAAATCCCAAATTAATCCCAAAACTTGCAGTGGTGCCCCAGGGAATGTTCTCATGCAGAAGGTCAATAACCTGATTTTTCAGGGAGGCCCTGCACCCGTAACTTATTTGTGGCTGCAGCCACAGCGTGGTGAGCGTGGTGGTGATAACTGAGAATTCTTTGTTACTCTGAAATGGATGCCATGGCTCCTGACAAAAAATGTGTGGTTGAACGACCCGAAGTAGTTCAGCTGTTGTAGTGCTGTTATTTCCTGCTATTTCAGGTTAACAAGGCTTCTGTTCCAGGGCTGCATGTACTCACTCCAGATCAGGCCCAATTTACATGTAACAGGAATTGCCTTTTTTTTCCTTCATGTGCCTACTTCTAGTTCTGGATGTTGTTCAGGATTTTCAAGTGGAAACAAACCAATAAATGTATTTAATATCCTATCCAGCATAAACTTCTGATGATTCTGAATCACCGTGAGCCTGTCCAGTGTCTGGCAGAGTGGAAGTGCAGCCCACGGGTTTGTTGTCACCATTTTAGAGCATTGAAAATGCCCTGAATTAACAGAGCTCAGTTCCACTGCCAAGCAAAGTGCGGGGAAGTGTGAATTTTGCATATTCCTGTGCTTGCTGTAGCTTTTCTCGGAGCAGATTTTGGGATGCAAGGAAGGATTCTCTGTCCTATGGGAGTGGTGGAGGGAACAATGCAGAATTATCCCGGGGGCAGGGGGAGGTGGTGCACCCGACTCCGACAATGCAAATGCTGCAGAGATGCCCTGATAAGAGAGCAGATGCAGTTCTGCTGTGGAACCAGAGCAGTGAGTGAGGCTGACACAGCTCAGGCTCCAAAGGATCACCAAACACACCAAAGGCTGGCAGCGAGAAAGGGATTAGGCCCTTTGTTAATCCCCTGCAGACAGCAGCAGCAGCAACAGGCGGGGGTAGCAGCACAAAGCAGCCGAGTCAGACACTGAGGGACATTTCCTGATGCAAATAGAATGGAGCACTGGGACACATTTCCTGCCAGAAACTGCGGTGTGCCCGCTGCTGCGGGCCTGTAAGTGCAGGGAGATGAGAGCTTGTGCAGGGAGATGAGAGCTTGTGCAGGGAGATGAGTGTCTGTGCAGGTAGATGAGTGTCTGTGCAGGTAGATGAGTGTCTGTGCAGGGAGATGAGTGTCTGTGCAGGTAGATGAGTGTCTGTGCAGGTAGATGAGTGTTTGTCTGTGCAGGCAGATGAGTGTTTGTCTGTGCAGGTAGATGAGTGTCTGTGCAGGTAGATGAGTGTTTGTCTGTGCAGGTAGATGAGTGTCTGTGCAGGTAGATGAGTGTTTGTCTGTGCAGGTAGATGAGTGTCTGTGCAGGTAGATGAGTGTTTGTCTGTGCAGGTAGATGAGTGTCTGTGCAGGTAGATGAGTGTTTGTCTGTGCAGGTAGATGAGTGTCTGTGCAGGTAGATGAGTGTTTGTCTGTGCAGGTAGATGAGTGTCTGTGCAGGTAGATGAGTGTCTGTGCAGGTAGATGAGTGTCTGTGCAGGTAGATGAGTGTCTGTGCAGGTAGATGAGTGTCTGTGCAGGTAGATGAGTGTCTGTGCAGGTAGATGAGTGTCTGTGCAGGTAGATGAGTGTCTGTGCAGGTAGATGAGTGTCTGTGCAGGTAGATGAGTGTCTGTGCAGGTAGATGAGTGTCTGTGCAGGTAGATGAGTGTCTGTGCAGGTAGATGAGTGTCTGTGCAGGTAGATGAGTGTCTGTGCAGGTAGATGAGTGTCTGTGCAGGTAGATGAGTGTCTGTGCAGGTAGATGAGTGTCTGTGCAGGTAGATGAGTGTCTGTGCAGGTAGATGAGTGTCTGTGCAGGTAGATGAGTGTCTGTGCAGGTAGATGAGTGTCTGTGCAGGTAGATGAGTGTCTGTGCAGGTAGATGAGTGTCTGTGCAGGCAGATGAGTGTTTGTCTGTGCAGGTAGATGAGTGTCTGTGCAGGTAGATGAGTGATTGTCTGTGCAGGTAGATGAGTGTCTGTGCAGGTAGATGAGTGTTTGTCTGTGCAGGTAGATGAGTGTTTGTCTGTGCAGGCAGATGAGTGTTTGTCTGTGCAGGTAGATGAGTGTCTGTGCAGGTAGATGAGTGTCTGTCTGTGTGTCTGCAGTGACCTCAGCAGAGCTGCTCTGGCACTGGAGCTCAGGGCCTGGGGGACCCCTGGGGTTCCTTCCAGCCAGAGTATTTTATGGGGGGTTTTGAGCTCAGGTTCCAGATGGGCTTCACCTGATTAACTGGGAATGGCCCTTCTTGCAGCTTCGGTGTTCGGTTCCTTGAGAGTTTCTTCCACGATCACTTTCATGTGCAAAGCAGGAAGTTCAAGGGGCTCCTGTGGCTCCTCATCCCTCCGGCATTCCGAGCATTTGCTTGCCTTAAACTTGATGGGCTTTGTCCCATCCTTCCCCGGCTCCCCCTTCGCTCTCCTGTGGGTGTTGATGCTTTTCACCGGCTCTATCTGGCACACACGGGTCCCTTTTATCAAAGGACTTTCACACCTGAGGCCTCCAGTCACATACTTGCAGTAAAGTAACAGCTTAAAAGCAAATCCTTTCAAATCCTGAGGCCAAGCACCGTAACAAACATATCTTCTCAAGGGATCAGTTTTCCAAATGTGCTTTTGAACCCAAGTCCCAGCAGGCATTTGGCTTTAAGTGTGTGATAGGACTTCGTTCCTTCATTTATTTATTTCTTGCAGAGCCATTGCCCCCCTTTCATTGTTCCCATCTCGGGATGAGCGATTTGAACCTGCACCTCTGGAGGCTCCTGCCATTGAAGTGCAGATGAGCAGAGCGCTGCTGGGTGGTGAAACATCGCAGGACAAAAAGACATATCGAAATAAAATCTTATGAGAAAGTGTCGCTCCCAGGGAAAAAAATGTGCCTCTCTGGTTTTGGTGGGGGGAGAGGGAGGGGGAAAATCGCGGCTTTGAATCGACATTTCTTTGAAAATCTGCTGTGTGTGGGGCAAGGCACCCAGGCTGGGGCAGTCTGGAGGAGACTTTCAGAGATGTGAGCAAGGTAAACTGCTCCAGGTGCTCTGCAGGTCTCGTGCAATGAGGCTACGCCCGAGATATTTACAGACAGCAGTGCCTGGGTTCTCAGTTTGCAAAATGCACGGCCTGCCCCAGGAGCCAGCAGCGTTCACCGTGTGCAGGATGATTTACCTGTGCTTGCAGGTGAGTGCTGGCTCTCTCCAGGGCCTGCCCAGACAGGCAGGGCTGCAGTTTGCAATTAGCTGATGACTTCTGTGTTTGCAGTGGGGATCCTCAGCCCTGTGTGAGCCCCATGGGCTGTTTCTGCAATATCCCAGTCCTTTCGGTCCCTGCTGAGCACTGCTGTAAAACGAGACCAGCCCCACACACAGGAGCAGAGTTCCCTGGGGACAGGGCCAGCTACGAGATAAGGCTTGATTTTAATCTGTCTCTTGTCGGCTGGATCTGCTGACAGCTCGTTTTCAGGTGAGTACAAACTCCAGCAGCATCACTCACCTTCCCTTCCTGCTCAGTTCAGCTCAGCCACCTCAGGTGTTATTCTTGCTTGAGGGAAGATATCGAGTAATCACAGTCTTAAATAAAAAAATGGCTCCACAGCCTCTTCTTTTTGGATCTTTTTAATCCCTTGTAAATCAGAGCCACTCCAGAACTTCAGTATCTGTTTATGTTCTCTTATTCGAGCAAATCTATCTTTTCATTCCATCTTTTGCTTCCTCACTTGTAAAAGAGGGTTTGTTTTTTCATGCTGTGGGACTTCAAGTACGAAGCAATCTCAGTTCTCCCCCTTCCCCTGAAAATTCCTTTATTCTCATTTTACTGAGCAGAGAAAGGGGGATTGTCAGCGGAGACAAAAGTTAGAAAGCCCAGTTCTGTAATTCTGTGTAAATCTATCCCTCCAAATCCCACTTTTCCACTCGCCTTAAAAACCCTTTGACACTTTCCAGACCCCTGACACGATTTTGTTACTCTGTGTCCTGTTCCCCATCTCCACGGAGGTGTCAGGTGAAAATCTGGGATTTATCTCCAGATTCGTTTCTAATTCAGCTCTTTTTCACACATGCAAATCTCCAGCCCCGTTAATCTGATGCTTTAAATTCAAGCTAGTTATTCTGCTGGAGAGAGAAGTCGAAGCTTTGATTTCAACTGATGCTTGATGTAATTGGCTCTCAGCAATTCAAGTTACCCAGCTTATAAAATGTTAATTTAGCTTCTCTTTGCAGACCGATGCTTTTCAGTTTATCCCTACCCAAGATACAATAGTTTGAATTATGTTATTTCCAGAAAGTGACTCACCTTTGCTGTAACAGGGGACAAAAGGACATTAATGCATCCAGACACTGAACTGGAGAAAAGAAGGCAATTCTACAGCCAAATATGAATTTTATTACAATGAATTAAACGTACAAAGCCCTAGAAAGGTATTATGAACTTTGTTTTTTACCAAAAGAAGACGAACAAAAACAAATGCTTAAAGCTAAATATAATATAAAGATAATATGATGAGTCAGAACCCTGTCTAAATTTGTGCTATGTTGAAGGTTATCTCAAAGGAGAATGTAAATAATAATTAAAAAATAAAAAGTGAAAAAGTGATTATTTATTCCAAGTCTTTTGCACCAAAGGAGGGTGACTACAGTTCAATCCTTTCTTCTTAGGAGTGAGAAGCCCAAAGCTGATCGAACGTGGCCCAAAGCAAAGATCCATAATTGCGTTTATTATTATTGCGGGCCGCGTGCTCCCTTTGAGCCCAGGCAGAGCAGTGATCCTCCCGGTCCTGCAGGGGACAGACGGGGCTGCAGGCAGGCACAGGGCTGGGGACGGACTCTGGAGCGCAGCACAGGAGCTGAAACCAAGCTGAAAGCAGCTCCTTTGGGCAGCGTCAGCACAGGGGTACCTGTGCCACGCTGAAATGTAAATCACCTGGGACACACCAAGCCCGTTGTGCCGTTAATTTATTTCTTCGATGGAGTTCAGATACACTTTTTGTTGTTTTACTGAGCTCTGTTGCTTTACAGAATTTCTCTGCTGTTCCACCCCCTCGGTGCATTTGGTGAAATGCTCCTGGCTGCGGGTCTGGGCGCTCTCATTACCCTAAAAAGGGGATTTTTTTCCCCTAAAAGGGTGAGTTTTGCCTCTGCCCTCCCCTCCGCCGTGAGTGGGGTCGGTCCCAGCCCAGGCTGTGTCCTGTGCCGTGGGAAATGTGCTCTGCCCCGTGCCAGGGGTGCCACAAACACGGGCCATTTCCAGCCTCCTGCTCTGTCCATTCTCCCTCCTCTGCTCCCGTGGGGCAGCACGGGATGTCCCCAGAGCAGGGACCTTCCAGTGCCTCCTCCAAGCCGAACAGGTCCGTGGTTCCTTTTCTGCAGAGTAAGCCGGTTTTGCTTAAGCTGGGTTTTATTTTTTTTATTTTGAAGTTGCATCTAAGAAGGGTGAATTTGGAGTCGAGTTAAATGCCCAGCTCACTGAACTCCGTGGAAGAATAAAGCCTTCTATCTGCTAGTGGCTATCTCTCTCTGGAAAGCGTTAATCCTCAGAACCACTGGGGAAATGGGAGTGAATAAAACCACCCTGCAAAGCGAACAATCAGCTGAAAAGGGGTTACACACTCAGAGCTTTGTCTTTCCAAAACTGCCAAAACCCCCTTTGGATTCTTGTAGCAGAGGACCCTCTGCAAAAGCACATTTTCTTTTCAGGCCTTTGAACGTTCCTGATATTATTAAACTTGCTACACATTTGCAGGTCAATCCTGCAGCACACAGAGATTTCTCTGCTCATTCCAGTGCCCATTTCTGAATTTCAGGTGTTTGACAAGCTTACACATCGCCAGTAAAAATACCGAATTATCAGCAGACGGGCAGTTTTATCTGCAAAAGGGATGGGATTGACGCGTGTCAGCACAGGCACCTGGACGTTCTTTACCTTTGCACCCAGGAGGTTTGTCTTAATTTTCTCTATATTCCCAGTCTTCACCTGTTTGTACATATCAAAGCTACAAGGTTAAGGATTTACTTCCAGAAATTCCCATGGAACTGTATTTCCTTGGTCTCTTCAGTGTTCAGCAGAGAAGTAGGATTTATAAACAGGCATGAGAAGTTTCTGAAAAGACACGGGGATGCATTTAAGGAGTGTTTACACTACTTTTAGCTTGGAGCGAGCACCTGTGAATCACCTGAGCTGAGTTTTTCTCTCGCTGTTAAGCTTGCACTGAGTGCAGAAAGCCGACTTTTGTTAAAAGTCTCTTTTCTCTCCCGTGCAGGAGCGTGGCCTCAGAGGGGCAGTGTGAGCATCCCGACACTCCCGAACGCCCGAGAGTTTCTCCCGTGCTGGATCCTGGCACACGGATCCTCTTCGCAAAGTTAATTTCAAAGCAAGTAGAAAAAGATGGACATAACGTTTTTTTCCTGCCTTACATGTTTTTATTATCTGTAGGAGGTAAACGTGCCTTGGAGAATTCCATCCAAGGGCACTCGAGCACTCCAGAAAGATGTACATAATATTTTTCCTTCCTTATTTTTTCATTATCTATAGGAGCTAAACATACCTCGAGAATTCCACCCAAGAGCACTCCAAAGCCCCTCCACTTCGGGATGTAAATGCCAAGCTGACTGCAGGAAGTGAAAATGTACAGCATAAATTAAAAAGTGAAAGCTCCATCTCCTATCAGTGGATTTCCAAATACCCTTCTCTCCTGTGGGGTGTCAGGGACACGATTTCAGATAAAGCTGATGTAAATTAGATATTTAATAACCCAGCCAAACCTGCCCTTAATCCATATTTTGTGTTGATAGGCCAGTTCACCGATTAGGAGCTCTTCTTATCTTTTTAGAGACTAAGAGCACAATCCTTTTAAAAAGGTAACTTCTTACCATGTTCAGCTGCCTCTCTGATGGCTGCATCAGCCCTTCTGCCCCAAACTGTGGAGTTTAATGTCACTGCATTTACAAAGATGCTCCCTGCCCTTCTCCCACGTTCCTTTTCCTGCTGTCCTTGCTTTGATGGAGCTCATTCTGGTGTCAGACAGACTTTATGCCAAATGTTCCCCCAGTGATGATTAGTTTAGATCAAAGGTTATTTTCCATTGGCCTCGTTAAAAAAAGATGGGAGAGGAGTAATTGTTTTGTTAGTTCCACCACCAAAGCAGCTGCAAAGGAGCAGGAAGAGGGGGTTCTACAAATCATAGCACTTTATTTTTTTTTTATTCAGCTGTGCTCATCAATGAGTCTAAAGACAAAAGCAGAGAGACAAATATGAAAGAGAAGTTTACTGGTGATTTTTAGTTGAAGTTGGTTTTTTATTCCTTAATGAAGATGTGGTATGGCAATATTAATTAATCAGTGGAAATGCTGGCAGGCATTCTCAAGAGTCCAGGAACCTGATATGGTTTGACATTTTTAGACAGATTTTTAAAGTTTCTTCCAGGAACTTTCACCTCTTTCTTTGCTGGCATTTTCTCTGTTCCACACTGAGTCACTTTTTTCCTTTTGGATTGTCTGGTTGGTTATCATAGGAGGTTAAAGCTGTTTTAGCAGCTGTGCTGGCAGAGCTGGGGGAAGGAGCAGGGCCTGTGTGTGTTCTGCAGGGAGCAGAGCTGTGCTCGGTGCTGGCTCCTGGGGGCTGCAGCTCAGGGAATCGGCAGCAACCTCCCCGAGAGAGAGCAGTGATGCACGGCTGCCTGCACACAAATGCCCTCTGCTGTTGCCTCCTTTTTCATGTTGAATGTTTGTTTATGTGTTAATATCATAAACAACCTCAGCGGCTCAGGGCTTTGTCCTGCCTGCCAAGCAGGCTGAGCCACGGTTTGGAAACACCCAGAGTCACTGTGGCCCTCACCCTGCAGGGAGAAGGGAGCCAGGCAAGCCAGGGAAATGGATTTTGTGCTGCTGTTATAAGAGAAAGAAGGGCCAGCAATTCAGAGCACGGGCAGAGCTGCAGCTATTGTGGCTGGGGCAGGTGAAACTGTTTTTAATAAGAATATCCTCCCACATCCATTCAGCATCTGTGCCTCACTGAGTCCTAATGATGTGTAAGAACAGTTTCAGCCAGGCACAAACAAGTCTTCTCTCCTTATAAAACACAAGCTCCATCTTCCCTCTATTTAGCAATTGTATCCTATTATATCAAACAGGCAACAATCCCCCTGCTTATCTGTAGAAAGAAAATTTTCCATTTAGGGACACCTTGGAATAAATAGATGGTTTTCTAAAGTACTGTGTCAGAATCTAATTTGAGACAAGAGCAACCAAAAGATAAATCAAATGCTTTTTTTTCTTAAAAAAAAAACAAACCCCACACTGCAATAATTTGTGAAAGATGGAGAAGAAACTCCAGACCCCCAGAGCACAGCCAGCCTGCAGGAGAGGAAGATCACTCACCTCGAGCTGCTGAATGGCATTAAGGTGTCACAATGCCTGTGGCAGGCTGCACAGAGCCAGGGACAGCAGCAAGAAGCGGCTTTGGCACCTTTTGATTTCTCCATTTGTTATCTATCATCCGTTTGTGTTAGTCCTGGCTTGCTTTGATTGGAATCAGAAGCTGCCTTGTGAATGGTGCAGACACATGTTTGGCTTTTCTTCACTCTTACAAGCAATATCCCCATTCCCCAAGAAATCCTCTAATTCAGAGAAATCTTACACTGACATCTGGACTTGGTAGAAAACACCTCTCATCCTTTCAGGGGTTTTTTTAACCTTCAGTATCTAAAATAAATCTAATTTTAAACACCTACATTTCTTTTCAGCTACAGTTTCTTTGTACAAAAGCCCGGGATGTGGAAAGCAAGGGTTAGGCTGATTGCAGCCACTTCACACCCGATGGATTTCCTGAGCATCCCAAATAAAGGCTAAATTATTGCAGCTCCACTGTGGAAGGGCAAGACGTACACAAATACCCGTGAAGAGAATCAGGCCAACTGAATTCCTGATCCCAGCTTGACTACTTTCTTGATTTTTTATTTTTCTTTAAGTCCATCATCCCTCTTGTGTTCCTTATCCTCTCTAATTCGGCATTCCAGAAGGATTTCTGCAGTCCTTGCTTTTCAATTTCCTGGAACAACACCACGGAAGCAGAAAGTCAGCTGAGAGGGTGACATTGCTGGCCGGGCTGCATTTGAAGCCCACTTGCTGTTGGAGCGTGGAATAAATGAGAAGTGAAGAATGCCCTGAGAAAGTTACAAAAGCGCTGAAATTTCCAGGCAATAACTGGAGCTGCTCTTGCTCCCATTCCTCCCCCTCCAGGAGCACCAGGGTGACGTTGCTGTCACATCTTTGCTGTGTTCCTCAGCTGCTCTGCACGCTCCTCGGGGTGGCTGGGGTTTGGCATTTGGGTGTTGCCCTTGTGCTGATTACAGAGGAATTCCAGCAGTGCCTTTCTGACCCGTTCCATTGTTGCAGCTGTGATCTGGAACCGCTGCGAGATTTACCTCCCAAAATCCAGAGGAAGTCCATCTCTCTCTCAGTCTGGGTGCTAGATGGAATAACCTGAAACGTGGCCTTTTAAAAAGAAATCACCAAGGGACAGTGGAAAGAAACCCCCTCACCAGAAAGTGGAGAAATCCTGAAATCTGGGTTTTTACATGAAGTACTGTGGTGAGCCTGGAGTGCTGTGCAGACCTAAGGGGTGAGATCCAAACTGAGTCCCATGGGCACCGTCCAGGGTTTTAGAATGGAATGGGAGCCTTTTGCTGGCTTTGCTTCCATTCTCTCAGGTAGGCTGGGTTTTTGAAAGCTCCGTGGATGGATTGCTGGATTATGCTGGGTTTGCTTACCTGAGATCTTGATCTCCTGAGCTGCTTACAGGAGCATTTGATAGGATTGCTGCCTCCACTTTTCTCGGGTTCTCCACCTTCTCTGGTGGAATGAGCTGCAAGGAGAATTCCCTCAGCTCCCCCGGGCCCTGAGCTGAGCCCTGCTCACCCCTCTGGGTTCCTCAGAGCTGCCTGTGATGCTCTCCACGGGAAAGGACAGTGCAGAGCTGGAGCTGGGCACCTGTGGCACCCTTCCCACAGTGACAAGATCCAGAAAACCTTACCAGAAGCAGGGCTCGGTGCTTCTTGGCCACTTTAAACCACAAACAGTTTATTTCCAACTTCAGCAGAGAGGCCAGCACAAATCCTCCCCCAGTTCTCACCTGGTGAGGGGTTTTCAGGTGTGCTCCACTCTGCACTGCTGTCACAGCTCAGGAGGTTACACACAAAAATGTTTGCTGTGATCACCCTAAAAGTGTGTTTGCTCAATTCAATGAGAACTTGCTTTTTGCTCAACAGCCAACTTTCACATTTTTTACTTGTTTTCAGGGAAGGATTGTATTCCTCCCAGGAGGTTTTTGTAAAAGTGAGGTTTTTATCAATAGGCTTCAGCTCTGGAAATCCTTCTGGGTGTGTTTCATTCAACTGGCCAGTGGCATCTCTTGCTTTCAGGGTCACTGCCCCCATCACAGCAGCTCGCTGCACCTCAGCTGCACAAACCTAAAACTCCTCCTTAACTTGTTCATTCAGTATAGGAGACACTGGAGATTTTCAAGAAAGGTTTTTGAGAAGACTTCCAGCAGCCAGGCTGCAGTCTCTGCAGAAATGCTGTGAGCTTGCCAGTGCTCTGCTCTCCTCCATCCCTGCAGAGCAGCTGCAGCACATCAGACTCCAGGGAAGCCTTGCTGTGCCCCAGACACCCCCAGCAGCACCTCCTCATGAAGGGACACGTCAGGAGATTACATTTTCTTGGCAAGCAAGGTAGCCCAGGGTTAGAAAACACCAGAACATCTGCACGCCGGTGTCCTTCAAGTTTTAGCATGTTATCTTCAGGATTATGCCCCAGATTAAAGAGCTTTAATTTACCATCAAAGTTCCATAACAAGAATCTCTTGGAACAGGAAACATGATCTGTTTTGCTCACTGCTCCAGGGGATTTCTTCATCTTTTCAGGGGCTGGAGAACGAATGTTCTCTGACATTCACTTTGCACTGACACTTGATATCCAGTAAATCAAAATAAAAATATAAATTTGATCTCTGGAAATCAAGGTTAGTTTAATGTTTACTATCCCCATGCAAATTGGATTTCTCTTCCTGTCTACAGGGGGGCAGTTTAGAGGTAGCACAAAGGTTTGTGTTGACATCCTGCTAACTGCAACAATATTTTGGCTTACAAGAGACTGTTTATTTAATGCCTCTCAGTTCATACACTTAGCAAATCTTCTATGCATTATTACCTTAATTTGCCTTCTGTTTCACATGTGAAGCTGCAAGATTTATATTTTTATGACAAAGCTCTTCCCTCTAGTGAGAAAAATACAATGTATGTTGATATAACTGATATGCCTTTCTTTCATTAATGACTCCATAACTTAAATTTTCAGTGTAGCCAGAAGCAATAATTTAAGACTGATATGTTAGACACATATTTAGCTTTTTCTAATAAGCTTAAGTATCCAGGTTGTGATCTGAAAAAGGGTCCAAAATTTCCACGAGCAAGCTGTGGGCAGCCTGGCAAACTGTTGAAGCTTTTCCCTGTACCTTCCCATGCTGCCCATCCCCATCCTCTGCCCCCAGCTCTCCACCTGCAGCCCCCCTGGGCAGAGGGCAGGAGGGTGGAACCTCAGGCACAGAGCTGCTGGGAGGACGTTCCCAGTGCCTGCAGGATCAGAACCCCTCAGAACACTGAGGAAATTTTTACATTCTAATTTTTTAATATTTTATTTAGCTGGCAGACTCCTCTGAAGTGAAACTTGCTGTGTATTCTGGCAGTGCTTGTTATGCACGGAGTGATCCAAGTTCTCTGCATGGAATAATCCAACCACTCTGTGTGGAATAATCCATCTCCTCTGCATGGAATAATCCATCTACTCTACAGTAGTGATCCAACAGGTCCCAAACATGGACCACTGTGCTACTGTAAGACACAGCTTATATTTTAGAAAGACATTTTTCATACATTTGCACTACAATTAAAATTATGAAAATCACCCTAATAGCAGAATTCCTCGAGGGTAAACAAGTAAAACAGGATTTGCTTCGTTAATAAGGAGTGGGGAAAAAAAAAAACAAAAAAAACCCAAAAAACAAAAACCCAAGCAAATTCAATCCAAAAGAAGAAGCGCACACAAACACACACACACACACACACACAAAAGGAAACCCCCCAAAAAGCACTGGGACACGGCCCTGGCTCCGTGCTGGCTCCCAAAGGCCCTTGGCTGCTGCTGCTGTCCCAGCAGATGTGCAGCCGAACACGGTGTGTGCTGGGGGAGCAGGGAGGGCTGCGGGGAGGGATCCCTCTTCCTCAGCTGCTGACCTGCCTCGGGGAGCTGAGGGATTTCCTGCTGCAGCACAGCATCAGCTCCTCAACAACACTGCGAGAAGGGACAAAAATGTCACCCTGGTTTTGAAAGCCTTCTGAAAAGTTTCTATTCTCCAGTCAGATTTTCTCACACACTGCACTAAAAACTCCAGCTCTGTTTCCATTCCTTCCTGGAGAAGGGGATCTGATGGACTGGGCCCTTCACCAGTCTGGGTGAGAGGTGGGATTTCATCTCCCAATCCTCTCTCACTTTGCAAACCCTATCAATTGTGTATCCATAATAAACAGGTCCTCTTTTGGGGGCCTCTGCTGTTCTCTGGATTGTGGTGAAACCCTGTCCTTCTTTTGTGCCCTGCTGCTACACAAAAAGCTTGAAAAGCTGCAGCAGGGTGGAGTTCCCTCCCTGGGACACGAACTGAGGGGGAAGGATGCTTTGAGTGAGCAGCTCAGTGAGTGCTGTGCAGGAGCAATTCACGAGGTGCATCAGCACCAGGTCCCCAGGGAAGGCTGGAAACCCCCAGCCACGAAATATTTGTAATTTCTGTGCCTGTGCACTGAGCCCAGGGCCCTGCCAGCGTGGCTGCCCTCCCCTGACAGAGCTGATCCACAGCACAGCTGGGGAGCTCCCGTGGCAGGAGAGAATTCTGCTTTGGATGGGAAAAAATCTGCTGTGCAGCACCTTCCTCTGTGCATCAGGTGTGGGTCTTCTCCAGCCCCTGAGTCTGCTGAGGAAAAGGGTAAATTAAGAGGAATTGAGGAAAACCAAAAGGTAAATACAGAAACTTCTGGTAACAGAATGGACCTATTGCTATGGGCGAATGCCCCACCTAAAAACAGTCCCTGTCACTCAATTATTTCATTCATCAAATAGAAATTCTGTTGATAATATGATAACTCTCTACAGAACAATCTAATTAATGGACAGATTCCAGTGCAGAGCAGCTCCTGTTATTTTCTACCACAGATTTTCAGCACCTCTTAACTTCTCACATTTTCCTTTGACTGTAATTTAAGGACTACAAACTGTAGTAAATATGTAAAAAATCCTGTTGTGTGTGCAGAAAAACCAAAATGCAGAGTCAGAGAGACGCTAACTTTTTTTATACTGTGTGTGTTTGGATAAATATTCCTAAAGTGCTCTAAAATGCAGCTTCCCAGGCGTTGTTTTCTGTAAACCCTCTGCTGTGGGTGGGCAATTTTGGGGTTATCACTTTCCTTTCCCTGCTCTCCCCTAAGTGGGATTTCCCCTGCTGTGGGCACTGCAACAGCTCTGCCCTGCCCTACTTGTCGTGTCCCATTTGCTGCCACCCAAATCAGAAGCTGGGGGTTTGGCACATCTCTGAGACTGCTTTTTTTCCCCCAAAAGGAGCTTTCCAAGGACAGAGCTGCCCTCGGTGCCGTGCCCAGGAAGGAGGCTGCCTTTCTAAGCCCATTGGCTTTACTTCATCTGCTGCTTCCTGTTCCTTTCACATTCCCCTCCCTTTTGTCTTTTAAGCCTGAGCTGTGGAGATTCTCAGGGCCAGATTAGGACTTTCCTTCCAGGTGAGATCAAAGAGGGTCTGTTAGAGGCCTGGTCGTCTCTTTTTTCAGTTAAAAAAAAATTAAAATTAAAATCGAACTTTCCGACATCTGCTGGGGCCAGCAGGGATGTTCGTGCACTGGAGAGTGGCAGAGGCTTTAAGGCAAATTTCTGAAGCTGTTTTTCAACACCTTTCACTGCTCTTGATATTTTATTTTAAAGGATCTAAATGCCAAATCTTAGTTTGTGGATTATGGCAGAGGAATGTGTCAGGTAGGCTCTTGAATTCCTTCTTCCCAGCTGCTGTGTTCCTGTCAGGATACTGAAGGCAATGGGCAAGCTGGGATCTGGTTCATTATGTAATTAGCACTGCAGTGTAAGTCCTAAGCAGTGTTCATTGATTATGGAAATTCCACTGTTAAATTCAGAGTAATAGCTCAGGATCTCACTCTGTTATCCAGGGGAAAACACTGCTTTATAACTGCTTTCTTGGAAGTGTTATCCTGTCTTCCACTTTTCATCGCTTTACTGTTCAAAATTCAAAGATTTTCAGTGTCAGGCTCAGCTCTTTTAGGATTGGTGATGGGTGTAGGATCTGCTCATGATCAGAACCTCCACACAAAATCTCTCCTATTTACTACCTCTCACCTTTTCCCACTGCCATTTTCATTTTTCCCCCTTTTCCTTTTCTCTCAGGATTTGTATGATTTATTTTGGATCCACATGGGATAATTTCCTGCCCCAGTGTCACACAGATGTCACACACCAGTGGGGCTGAATTAATGGGTTTTAATCCTAACAGGAGGAACCAGAACCGTGCAGTTGGTGCTGAAACCAAACCACACATTCTGGCAATTATAGCCGTGGTGAAAAGGAAGGGAAAACACAGGCACAGCATCTGGAGATCACTGCAGAGCCTGCAGGTTGGTCTTGTACAGGAGAGAGGATCAGGGCACAACAAAACTCTGACCTTGCCATCACTGAAAGAACTTGGCAGGAGAAAAGGGATGGAGCCTGAGCTCAGACTAAGGGAACCTCCAGGAGAAGCAAAGAAAAAATGAAGTTAGAGATGGAATTTTGCCCTCACCTAGACAGAGCCTTGAATGAGTATTTGATTTTAGTGCAGAGGAAAATGCAGTTGAATGAAAGGATTGGGGAAGGTGGGCAAAGACACAGTGAGAACAGCAGGAGCTTCAGACAGCAGCAAAGTCTGCAGGGGGTTTGAGCTGAGGAGGGCAGGGGAGCTGCTGCAGAACTGTATTTGTTCCTTCCCTGTCATTACAGGTCCTGTGTGTGCATGTAAAGGCATTTCTCCCACAGCCTTTGCAAACCACCATCCTTGGCTGGCAACATTTGTGCAGCTTCCACACGAGATCAATAACAAAAGCAGGTTCCTGCTGGACTTCATGAAATCTCAGGAATGTCTCCTTTGGGGAAGGGTCGAAACTCTGCTGGGAAACGACAGGGTAGGAGTTTGCTTTAGGGTTTTTATTGTTCTGTTGTTACTCTGTAGGAGTGCAGCAGCATAAAGGGTGTTAGCTTGAAGTTCTGGGGATGAAAAGAGTTCTTCCTCCTCTGTGTGCTGTTCATCTGATAAACCTGTAATTTTTATCAGCATTTGCTTGACTGTCCCCTTCCAGAGGGGAAAAGCACAGACAAGGCCAGGAAAACTTGGGGAAATTCTAATGAAATTCCTCTGATTCTGGAGAAAATCGTTCCAGCAGCTGAAAGTACCCAGAGTGGTGGGAACACAGGGCTGCACTGAGTTAGTAGGAATATCTGCAGTAGGAGTTAGTAGGAATATCTGCAAACCCCTCCTTGCTGTGCTGGAGGGAACCAGGCTCTGCCCTGGGACAGACACAGGCAGGGCAGCAAACTGTGGTGCACTCTGGGCACTCTGGGGTTTTCCCACTCTTACCAAAATGTTCATGACAAAAATGCAAATTTCAGCTGCAAGGCTTGCAAATGTACACTATGCTTTGCAGGAAAAATGCACTGTGTGAATTCCTTGCTCCAGTTTCTTCTCCCTCCTTTCCCTCTCAGGTAGGGACTCCTGCAATTCTTCATTTCAGCCTTCAGCACATTGTGCCTCAGATTGCATTAAAAAGTTACTTCAGAGTTTCCTTTTGTGCACTGAACTAGATGTGTTTGTTTGTTCTGCAGCCAAATGCAAAACCTGCTCCAGCTGGGGCAAGCTGAAGTGAGGCTCATCCTCCTGGACCTGCTGCTGGGACTGTGCCCCTGTGCCCTGCTGCTGCTGGGGGTCAGAGGGAGCCACAGGAGATGCTCTTACACAGGGGGTTTGCCTGGCACCTGACCAAAAATTACCAACAGTCAGAGAATCAGTGAATCAGGGCCTCCTGCTGGCCCCCAGGGGCCCAGGACTGTGCTGTGCATGGTGGGAGCATCCCCAGGTGCAGTGAGTGCCCCAGAGCTTCCCTCAGACCCCCGTGGGACCCACCTGGGTCAGGCCAGGGACCACCACCCTAGAAATCCTGGCAGAGGATGCAGAAAAGCCCATTTCCCTTCTCTTCTGGGTGAAGCTGATGGGATACAGCTGAGTTCTGCTCAGTTGCTGAATTTCTCTGAATTCTTACCTGAATAAATGTAGTGAGATTTACTCAGTGTGTATCTAAAACAAAATCTGGATTCATAACATTTTAAACATATCTCTAGAGCTTTCCCCCCAGTATTTGTTTGTGGGATTGCTTCTCCCAACTTTTCCAGCACACGAGGTCTCCACAGGGCTGGTTCTTAGTGAGATGTGTTAGTGAGCCTGAAATGGGTTTTTCTTGCTGTCCTGCAAAAAAAATTGTGTTACGGCAGCATCTCTTTTTAGTAAAATGAAAATTTGTATTTATGCAAACCGTTGGATGTTACAATCAGAATAAAAGAAATCTGTGTGAGGCTGCAAGTAAAGGAAAGGACTTATCAAAAGCAGCTCAGTATGAAAGGAACTGTAATTTCAGTTGCCATTGATACTCATTGCTAAACTGGTGATAAACTCATCTGTTAAGGAAATAAATGTCAATGTACTTTTGTAATTTAAATGAGAAACTTGTAATGTGGAAAATATGCTTCCTGTTCGGATGCTTGAAGGTTTGCTTTGAAATGGGAGTTCCTTGTGATGTCTGTTTCATTTTCTTTTATTGTTAAAGTGTTGTGTCACTGATGACATTTCTGCTGAATGCTGCCCAATTATAACACTGAACATCTGCACAGGGACATTTTCCCTTCCCAGGGGGATTCTGGGAAAAAAGCACATTGGTAAACACAAGAGTAACTGAAATTGTTTGCAGGAAATTTAGTCACTTTGCTGGCTGCCAGGGGTTGAGCTTTACTAACAAAACATTTTTGCCTTTTATAGTTAGATCAAACATTAAGGGAAAGAAAGCTTTTCTAATAAATACAAGGAAAAAGTTGTGCTTTATGAAATAATTTTCATGGATGAGTGGGTGTTGGGGAGGGCAATTTGCTTTGATTTAAGGTATGTGTTTGTAATATCCTTACTACACCGTTTAGGGCAACATTTAATTTATTCTTTCTGTGAAGTAAATGAAAATCTCCTGAAATGCCCAGGATCACATGCAACAGTGTAAAGATGTAAATGTAATTTATTCAGTCTAGAGTTAAACTGTATCATCTTGGTGCCAAGGTTCTGGGTTTTTAACAATTCCGTTGGTGTTTTAATTCCAGTTTTGGTTTCTGTGGTCAGACACTGAAATGATTATGCAGAAAGTTCCCATCCAAGCTGGTGGGAACCTCACGTGTGAGAGTTCTGCAGGCTCAGGGGCACAACCACGGGCACTTTCCAGCAGAGTTTCCAGCAGAACCTTCCAGCCAGGCCTTGGCAAGGGAGGGCAGGAGGAAGCAGGGGCAGCCTCGGGGGCTCCTGGGGAAGAGGATGCAGAGGGGATGGGTTTGGGATGCAGAGGGGATGGGTTTGGGATGCAGAGAGGATGGGTTTGGGATGCAGGCAGTCCTGCAGGAGCTGGGGGTGAGGGATGCAGAGGGGATGAGTAAGGGATGCAGAGGATGGGTGAGGGATGCAGGCAGCCCTGCTGGGGATGTCCTGACAGGCTGCTGCCCCTCCTCTGCCCCCTGAGGCTCAGACCCCTGCCACAGCCTCCCCTCTGCTCTCACCCTCCTCTTCCTCCTGTGCATGCCCTTCGGGTTCATTCCCTTCAAGCTGGCTGCAGCAGGAAGTGCTGGAGATGTGCTTTGCTCTCAGCCCCAGCCCAGCTGGGGAGCCCAGGCACTGATGTGATTTCCTGACCTCTGCCTGCTGCTGTCCCCAGGGGAGCTTGGCAGAGCAGCAGCTGCTGCTCAGGGCACTGGGGCTCCTTCTTGTTGGGCTCTAAGGCTGCATTGATGAACCCAAATCATACTTACCTGCATGAAAAGCCAAGAATTAATGTCTCCATTCCTGTTTTTATTTTACCTTTATAGGTTGGGTTAAACCATAGCTTATTCCCACCCTGGCAGTATTATGAATTTTGAATAATTCTGAATTCTGAATTATTATGAATTATAGTAATTTAATTTCTTTCAATGACTACTGAAATAATCTGCAACAATCCTCCAAAATGCTACAATTTAAAGTATTTAGGACTGTTGCTGTGCAACGTTGTTCCTTAATTGTTCCCTGCTAACTTTCATGAGGGGTATAACTGTTGAAATGGGTGGGAGGGATTCTGTCACACAGGAAGTATTCTATATTTTCCTAATGAATAAATATCAAATGTCTCCTTTATTCTGATTTATCTCAACAATATATCTGTCTGCAGTTCCCCCTCCCTCCCTCCCCACCCTGAAATGAATCGTCCTGCTGTTGAAATGAGAGAAAGTGTGTTTCTACGTCTTGAAAACAGAACTAAAAATACCTGCTTGACCTGTGGGCTCTCAGACAGCTCTGAGTGTGGTTAACACGAGCCCCCTGCAGAGATCAAAGCCTGGCCCCATCCTGCTTGGAACACCACTGTCAGTACCTTGTTGTTAGGCAAAAAGTGAGAGACTGCTCCCCTCTGCTGTGGAAAAGCAATGTTTATTTGATCTTGGCCCTCTTCTGAATAATTTCACTAAATCTAATTGCTCTTGATGTTTTACCCAGTACATCACGGGCTTTTTCAGAAGTGGCTCTTTATGCAGTGGGTGAAGCTTCAGAATACAGTAAGGACCACTTCAAATATCTCTCATCAAGGCAAAGAACTCTAGATAGATTACTGCAGATCAATCTCTATAAACCCTGCATAAACACTGAAGCTCTTTTAAGTTAAAATGTACTTTACAAACCCTTGTGTTGTGAAAGGTGAAATACTCTGCAGTTATTAAGAGAGTTATCATGTGAAAAGAGCTAGAGAGGGCTGTTTAATTCACTGGTTCCTGTCGATTTCTGATGAAACAAAACATGTTATTAAATTCTTTCCAGGATATTTATTACCATACGTGAAGATTTGGTGTTACCACAGTGTGAGCTTCCTGCATGTCCAGGGCCAGCCCTGGTTCCAGCAGGAATGATGCTCCTTGTGCCAGGTGTTGCCTGAGTGCAAGCAAGAAACTGGACTTTTGCTGCCAGTCCTGGCAGTGGGCTGGGACCTTCGGTTCTGCTCCCACTTCTGTGCCATGGGAACAACCTACAGACCTTGCTGCACACCCCCAGAGGGTTCCCAGGGAACCCCCACAGGGCAGTGGCAGCTGGCAGGTGTTTTCCAAGTGGCAATCCCTCCAAACCCCAGCTGTGCTTCACTGCTGAGCCCCCAGCGTGTGCTCCCAGGCCAGGAGATGAGCAGGGGTGCTGGGAATGCCTCCCTTCCCTGGAGACTGCAGAGTCTGGGAAACGTGGCTGCCCTGCCAGAGTCCCCTGCTGCTTTCCTGGGTGACACCACCTCTGTGCTCTCTGTCACACAGGTATGGGGAATCTCTGTTCCTGACCCTTGAACCACCCTGCTGGTGCCCAGGGTGGCACTGCAGGGATTCCCAGTCTGGGTGTTTAAACACCCTGCTGGTGCCCAGTGTGACAGTGCAGGGATTCCCTGGGTGCCCAGGGTGGCACTGCAGGGAATCTCTGGATGCCCAGGGTGGCACTGCAGGGATTCCCTGGGTGGGTGTTTAAATACCCTGCTGGTGCCCAGGGTGACACTGCAGGGATTCCCAATCTGACCCTTTAACCACCCTGCTGGATGCCCAGGGTGGCACTGCAGGGATTCCCTGGATGCCCAGGGTGACAGTGCAGGATTCCCTGGATGCCCAGGGTGACAGTGCAGGATTCCCTGGGTGCCCAGGGTGGCACTGCAGGGATTCCCTGGGTGCCCAGTGTGACAGTGCAGGGATTCCCTGGGTGCCCAGGGTGGCACTGCAGGGATTCCCTGGGTGGGTGTTTAAATACCCTGCTGGTGCCCAGGGTGGCACTGCAGGGATTCCCTGGGTGCCCAGGGTGACACTGCAGGGAATCTCTGGATGCCCAGGGTGGCACTGCAGGGATTCCCTGGGTGCCCAGGGTGACAGTGCAGGGATTCCCTGGGTGCCCAGGGTGGCACTGCAGGGATTCCCTGGGTGCCCAGGGTGACACTGCAGGGAATCTCTGGATGCCCAGGGTGGCACTGCAGGGATTCCCTGGGTGCCCAGGGTGACAGTGCAGGGATTCCCTGGGTGCCCAGGGTGGCACTGCAGGGATTCCCTGGGTGCCCAGGGTGACAGTGCAGGATTCCCTGGGTGCCCAGGGTGACAGTGCAGGGATTCCCTGGGTGCCCAGGGTGGCACTGCAGGGAATCTCTGGATGCCCAGGGTGGCACTGCAGGGATTCCCTGGATGCCCAGGGTGGCACTGCAGGGATTCCCTGGGTGCCCAGGGTGACACTGCAGGGATTCCCTGGGTGCCCAGTGTGACAGTGCAGGATTCCCTGGATGCCCAGGGTGGCACTGCAGGCATTCCCTGGTAACAATGCTGGCAAACATTCCAGCCCCAGGACATTCCCTGTGCCGTGCCTGGAGAGGGGAGGGATGTCCCGTGCCTGGGCACATCTGCTGCTGCTGTCTGAGCTCTGGGGGCAGGAAAGCTCCTCCCTGCCCCGAGCCTGCCTGTTCAGTGAGTGAAGGAATTCGGCTCAAGAAAGGGAAATGGCAGCGGATCCGCAGGGATTCCCCGGGGCCAGAGGCAGCATCTCACACCCTGCTACACTGATTTCCTTCTGGGCACTTCCAGAAGAGTTTTCCACCGGGGCTGGGGGCTGCAGCAGGTTCTTCCTCTCCAGCACTCCAGGCACAAAGCCCTTTCTGGGCTCGGCCTCTCCAAAGGACTGGGTTTGGTTCCGGGGGGATGAAGGGATCCCTCCTGGTACACCCTGCTGGCTCTCACCTTCCCACTTTATTTGATGGGAGATTTATAAAGACAGAGCTCCTCTATGCATCCTTGGCATTTATTCCAACATTAGACAGAATTTGTGACAAAAATCATGGCTCTGACACATTAAACCAAAGTGCAGTGTGAAAAAAAAGCAGCTTTATCTTATAAGTGTTCTGATGAGTTCCTTTATTTCTTGGTTTTTCAAAGCTCCTCCCCAAAAAAACTTTTCAGTTTAAAGACTTTAAATTCAAAACATTTATTAATAATGTAAAAGGCTGCCTGCCACTCAAAAGCTATAAAGAAACTCTAAAATCAAAGTGAAATAGTTTCTTCATCAAAGCAAAAAAAAAAAAAAAAAAAAAAAAATTCCAACTACAACTTTGGTGGTGCTTGGCTGTGTTTTTCAGCCCACTTAATAAATCCATACCAGAGCCAGTCCTCAACACACAAATTTGCAGTCTGCCTCAGCTGGTGGATGGCACCAAGTACTGCATTTTAAATTTTCTGCATTGTGTTTCCAGTTACATTATTGATTTTTACGTGAGTTTCAAGGAACCAATTTTGTCCAGCTTTTGAAAAAATCCTCCATTTTGGCTGATTTAAAATATGAGTTACCTGGGGAGAAACACCTTCACTCAGTGCAAACCTGCAGCTCCCAGAGGGTTCTTAAAGACTGAGCACCTTGCTGGGTTTGGAACTGGTGCCTTTGAGAAACCCCACCTTTGATCCATTGGTAACTTGGGTAAAGTAGCCCTGAGTGGGAACTTCCTGAGTGGCCTGAGCACCTCTGAGCAGGGTTTAACACGAGCTGGGGGTCTCTGGGGGAGCTCCTGCCAGGATCAGATTGCCAGAAAACAACTTTAAGGCAACCTCAGGGAAAAAAAAGAAAGGTGGCTGACAAAATGTTTTCCCTTGGTGGAAAGGAGCGTGGAGTTACATTGCTTTGGGAAGGGGTGTAGGGATTTTCACCTTGTCCTTAGGGCAGCAATTTGCTCACCTTACACTTTCCAGCACTGAAAACATTTGCTCAGATTGCTGTGTTTTCATTTGATTTGTTCCCTCGTTTGCAGAGGTTGCTTTTATGTAAAATACAGTATAATTATTGTAGAGATTGTGTCAGACTGCTTGGGACATGCAGTAGAAAATTGGGGTTTTTATGTTGCTTTAGGTCCCTCTCCCAGGAACTTATTGGGAAGACTTTTGGGATAAATCGGAACAGCAACAAAAGAAAAAAAACCCCAAAAACGCCCAAATTAAACCAAACACCCAACCCCTGCAAACACATGGCATTTTACACTACTGCATTCTTAGCCAGGATCTGAGATTTAGATTTTTTCCAGAATATCTTTCTTATAGAAGAGTTTAGAGCACATACTTATTCTGCTGAATAAAGTGGGTAGTGGAGGGGGATCTCCTGGCAGCATTTCAGTCACACAAACACTTCCCTCTGAACTCCTGGAAATGCAGAACCAAGGTGGTTATGCTTATAACCACATTCAAGAAAGCACTAAAGATTTTGAAGTAGGTTTTTTAAAAGATTTATTTATTTTTGTGCACTATGTCAGACATCTCACCAGGAGCTTTTTCTGCAATAACTAAATTAAAATGCTGGGATATTTTTCACGTAATTCTGTTGTGAATGGTGACATAAAATACCTTTCAGAATGGCTGAAAACATCTATTCTTTAGGTCCAGCAACAGTTAAACTCATAGCTGGCATTTTGTGAAGACTTTTTTTTTTAATTTGTGACTCCTTTTGTGACCTGCAAGAAGAGTGGAAATCATCAGGATGAATTTGCAGCGCCAGGCTTCCTGTTTACATTGTTCAGGGCTAGTTACAGCTTGTTAACATGGACTTGCTGTTCATGGCTAATGATACAATTGAGTCATCTCTGTGCAGTTCTCAGCCATTTAAAACTGTCGTAAAATAACCCAAATAATGGGATGATCAAAGCAAAGCAGCCGGCTCTGCATGAGAGTGTGACTGCAGCATTTGCAACCATTACTGTGGAGTACTATAAATATATTCAGAGTAGTACAAAAGAGATATTCAGGTTACAAAAACTACAGTTCAGAGCGGGATAGAATCATAAAATAAATATTCAGCTGTGCTTGAGGTCCTTGAATATTCCCCTAAATGCCTCTGGGTGAGTGCTGTGATGTGCCTGGTTCCCAGTGAACAGGTACCCAGGATTCATTAAAGCATCTCAAATCAAGCCTACAAAAAGGGAGATACGAAGAATGATTAGAAGCCTTTGCTGGGTTTTGTTGCTCTGGTCTTTTTTCTCCTTCCAGTTGGCTGCTAAAACAGGTGATTTTGGATTTCTTTGTGAGAGCTGTGATGCATGTGCTTTGCTGGGTCTGGATGATTTCAGAAAGTGTTTTATTTTCCTCGAAAAGCTTTTAGTTGGCATTGCACAGAGTGTTGCATAAGTCAATGATAAGTCAAACTAATATATTTTAAAAACCGAGCATTAGGAGGTTTTACAGTTTAAAAGCAACCACAAAAAGCACAAGGGCTGACTTTCCATCACCTCTCCTTTGAGACCCAGTTTATTTCATCACTGATGTGAAGCATGTAGTACAAAACAAGATGACCTGTTTTCATCCCTGCTGTAATTCCACTCCAGTCAAAAGCCCTGTGCCAGGAATGAATTTGTCCCTATGTAAAAAAGGTCTTCACTCCTCCCAAGAGGAGACTCAGACTGGCTTCTGTCTGTTTGCATCAAGTCCCTTTATCTCACATCAAGGGGAGCTGATTGAACACAAGGAATTCCTAATATGAGGCACTTGTCATTCAAGCTCTTCTGGTTGAGGATGCAGCGTTTCCAGCTTGGTTTGGCACAGCCAAAACCTCCTGGTTCAGCCAGCCCAGCCCAGCCCAGAGTGCAGAGCTGGCAGCTGCCCCTCATGGGCTCCGTTTTGTGTGGGACAAATGAGGGCTTTGAGATGGGAATATAAAGAAATCCTAATTGTGGTGTTTCCTCGTAGATGTACGTGGTGTTCGAAATGTGTGTGGTGCTTCACTCAGGGAGCAGCACAAACCAGGCTGCAGCAGCATTCCAGGAATAAAACAATGATAGCAGGGCTTTTAGGCTTTAGTGAGTGTTTAGATGGAAGGGTTTTTGATTGGTATGGGCTCCAGAACATTTGTGGATCTCTCAACAAATAAATTACAGTTATTTTCTAGACATCAAAGTGATAGGTACTAAAATGTTTCCTCACTAGCTTGTATATATATATATTTTTTTTTAAAACCCAATTTTATCGCTATTTTACACTACAAGAGAGTAGTGTAAAATTTTGCTTCTCTAAATAAGTGGAGTTCTTGTAGCTTTCTCTGGATCTTATCAGAAAAAAATCTTCAAATGTAACTCACAGGTAGACTTTTAGTTTAATTTCTAGTCATCAGTAGGGGAAGTGTTCAGTGGAGGCAGAGAGTGGCTTTTTAAAAAAAAGGATCATACAAGAGAAGCAAGAGCCAGGAAATATGTGACATGATTGCAGTCATTTTCCTTGTCACTTTTCCATTGTTTTCATTTCTTGGTGAAGTGAGAACCCTTCCAAAACCCTCAGAAAAAAAGCTGCTCCTGCTGTTGGCCAGAATCAGACACTGCCAGTCGGGAAGGGACACTGCTCAAAGGTACTGGCTAAGAAGAACCACCAAAATGTCCAGTACTGTAATTTATTTCAAGCTGACTTCAGCGTTTCAGATGAAAAATGAGTTCCCTAAATGGAGCTGGGGTGATAAATCCTGTAAGTTTGTAATGGATGTGAATATTTTTCATGTTTTCCTTGGGAAGAGCATTTGAAGGTGCAGATGTGAGGGTCGTTATCTCAGGGACTCTGCAGAGGGCTGGGCAGCCACAAAAGCTTTCTCACGTCCTCAGACTGTCTTGGGAGAATCTCATTTGCTGTCGAGGTAAAATACCAAACAAATGCTTTTCATTAAGGGGCTGCATGAAACAGGATCAGCCTAACAAGAGCACAGGGCCTTTGAAATGTAAACAAAGTGGCTCCTCGAGGTAACATCCTCTGCCTCTAATTGAATCTGCCTTGAAATCAGCACTTTCCTTGGCAGAAGAAAACAAACTTTTAGGGGCTGGCTGCCGCAGCCCCGCAGCTCCTGCCCGAGCACATTCGCTGCCAGGGCAGCTTGGAAGGAGGTGAAGCCCTTTCTCCTGAGCGATGCAAAGCCCTGTGCTGCTGTCACAGGGCCTGGGCTCACCTGCCAGGGGCCAAGGTGTGAGCAGGGGGCTCTGAGCAGCAGCAGCTCTGCTGGGACCCCCCTCCTGAGCACCTTCGCCTGCTCGGTGCCAGGTGAGCCCGTCCTGCACCTCGCAGGGCGTGCAGGAGCACCCAGGCCAGAGCTCTGGGTAACTCTGCCTTCTCAGCCCATCCCTGCCCCTCCAGCTCAGCCCTGAGGCTGTTCCAGTGAGGAATTCACTGCTGGGCTGCTGGGATTCTCCTGCTCTCTGGCTGTCTGAGGCTTGGCCATCAACAGCTATTCAATCCCTGCTATAGGAACAGGTATTCCTGGGGATTTTTCTGTACAATCCCATCTTTACAGATCTCAAAATAATCAAGCCCAAGTATGTGGACAAAATCATTCCACAAGACTCTGTCTGTCCCCTATGACAAAGAAGTACAGGTGCTAAAGATAGGAAGAATTCAGTTCTTTTGGATCTGGAGACCAGAAGTTTACTCTCATCAGCTGAAGTTTTCTCTTTCGTGGGGATTTTTATTCAGTGTGCAGTAAATGCTCCAAGCTCCAGGCCTTGGTGAAGAAAGTGTTTAGACTAATTTCAGTTTTATGGGTGTCAGTTAAGAATACAATGTGTCTCCATGTCAGAAGCTGCTTCTTTGTACTTTGTGGCCTGGTGGTTCACAGCTTGTCAGAGCAGGGCTGTTTTGTCTGCTTGAGCTATGTCTGAAGTTTATTGGAGATTTTACACCTGGACCATGAAAGCTCCCTAACAAACAGGGGCTGATTTTGAGCACAACATCCTCAGAATCTCTGTTTGATTCTTAGGCTCCTGTGTAAGCAACAGAAGGGCACATCCCAAACCTGACAAGGAATTCAAAAAACTCCCTAGAACGAAACCCAAATCCCATACATGTAATGGGAAGGGATTTTCCCAGCATTTTCTTTTCTGCTCACTGCCATGGTTTACATCCTATTATGGATGTGAATGTGCTTTCCCTTTCTTTAAGTATGCAAACTCTTGGTGGCAATTTTCTACTTTCTGGTAGCTTCACACTAAACCCAAGAGCTTTGCTGAACAGACTGGGAAAAGAGTCTGGGAAATGTGATTTTCAGCTGAAATTTAGGCTGAGAGCAAAGCAGACTCCTGGCTCTTCCCTGCAGCTGTGTGCAAAGGGGCTCCCTTGGAGCTCTGCTGGTCCTGGGGGGCATCTCCCTCTGGCTGGGAATTTGAACAGTGAAACTCCACAGAAAGCAGAGGCTTCTTAGAGGAAAGGAAGAGAGGAAATGACTGAACACTGACAGCAGACAGGAGCTGTGAGGGGAGACTGAACTGAGGCAGCTCCTCAGCTTCTCTGCCCGAGCAGGTCAGCGTGGCCCTGGATTGAGAATTTGTGCTCCCTTCTGCTTGCAGGGCACCCTGGGGACCCCTTTTCTGGCCAGGAGGGCAGCCCAGAGGGGCTCCCACTGCTCCTGCGAGCTCTGCAGCCCCTGGCTGCTGCCTGGCACTCAGAATCACCCCCCAGCAAAGGCTCAAACGCTGCATTTTGGTTCCTGGCAGGGCTCTGAGGAACCCCAGTTCTGAACCAGAACACCTCCATGGTGAGCTCTGTGCCTGCACTGGGGGAAGGGGGATGATCAAAGGAGATGATGATCAAGGATCTTATTTCTCTGCCTTATCTAGTTCTTGTTGCTACATAAATAATGCAAATATAAGTGCAGTCACAGGGATCCCAGGCTTCCCTCAGCTATGAATATATTCTAATAGATTTAGTCAATTATCACAAAGATACAGAAAATGACAGAAGTCTTTATTTGTTACGGCAGAGCTTCTGCAAGAATTAAACAGCTCCAGTAAACCCAAATTCTTCTCTGAAAGGTTTATTGTGTGAACACTAAGCTCTGTACCATCCTGGGGCCTGAATTAAAACCATCCTTTGGGCAGTGGCATTTCTGGAGAGGAATGGGAAAGCGGGCAGCCTGAAAAGAAAGAACAAAGTCCTGGTTCCAGTGGCTTTAATTTGTTAAAGGTCTTGTTGGGGCTATAAAACTTTACCAGGCACTGTAGTTGCTGAGTTTGAGGAGGGAGGTCTGCTCTGGCCATTCACACCAAGAGGTTGTTTCAGTTCCCAGCCTTGAGGTTTACAGGCTGTCAGGTACTGAGCCAGTCCTGGGCCACGAGTTTATTGAGTATCTTGAGAGTTTGAGGTTGCCTTTCCTCTCCTTTCTGCTTTAGATTTTCAGTAACTGCTGGAGCCTGGAACACTTCGATCCCATCTGCAGCACCGTTTTGTGTATTCTTTTGGAGGAGAGAAAAGGGTTTGTTTTCCTTTTCTACCCTGTAATAATTCAAAAGAACAAAGCAGTCAGGAAGCACAGCGTTTTTTTCCTTCTTCTAAGCACTGTCTCCTTCTAATAACATGCTTAATATCTCTAGCATTCATCAAAGGATTATTTAAAAGAAACAGAGCCTGTAGGTGTGATACTAATTACATATGTGAAGATGGATGTTGTGCCAGGGCTGAGTGTCTGGATTACTGGTGATGAATGGGAGAGGGTAAGGCAAAGCCAAGGCCACACCAGGAAAACTTCCCTTTTGCATCTCAACTTGCTCTTGGGCAATTGCACTCCCAGAGGTCGCAACCAGGCATTTGTCACACTCTGCAATGGACCTTCAGAGGCTCTGAACTGTGGGCAGCTCAAGGGAATGGAGAGACCCCCAGGTCAGCAGGCTTTGGGTAAAGCCCAGAGGCACAGATCAGCACAGAGCCAGGTAGAACACCCAGTCACATTTCAGAAAATATAACATTTGCACAGGGACAGGTGCAGGAAAACAGCCTGGCAGGGCAGCTCCCCAGCAATTTACTCTTTTTGGGGATAAATGTCCTTGTTAAATGTCTCAAAAAGAGCATTCCCCGAGGGCAATGCCCACAGCTGCCCGTGGCCTGACTGAGCCCTGCTGCTGCTGGGGCAGGGCTGAGCTCTGGCTCCCCACAGCCCCCTGGGCAAGGGCTGTGCAAAATGCAGAAGTGCACTCAGCCACCGTGGCTTCTCCTCTGCTTTCAGGGGTGCAAGAGCCTGCAAGGTGCCTCTCACTCCTCAGGAAAAAAAAAAAAAAAACCCAACGAACTTTTTGAGTTTTCCAGGAACTCTTACTCAAGTTCCTTGAAATCAGTTCACAGCCAATCAAGCAAATTAAAAAAAAAAAAAAACAAAAACAAAAACCAAAACCTCAGAAAAATGATGAAAAAAACCCCCAGCCACTTCAGAGAAGTCCATATCTGGCCTTTGGAGTGCTTTCCTAAATTCATGCCCCCTGCAACTACCCTGGCCTCAGAGGATTTGCAGAAAAAGTGAGTCTGAGCCACTGCTGAGCACACCTTGCAGTGGCATCCTCAGCTGCCACTCTGGTTCCCTTCTCACCTGTGTGTCAGGAATCTGACAGTCTGTGTTTCAAGTATTATTAACAAGACTTTTAAATGACACTTGTGCTTGAATGAACTAAATGCATCCACATGACAAATTGATATGAATAGTTTTAATAAACAGAAAATGAGAAGTAGGCTCCTCTGTCCTGGGGGCTTAGCTGGCTCCATTCATTCTCCTTATTAAATCTTGTCTGTAGGGCCCTGTTGTTTGCCCTGATTGATGACCTGGCTCACCCAAAAACTCGGGTTTCTCCTGTGCTGCCTTTTCACAGGGCAGGGGATCCCAGGCTCAGAGCACCTCCAGTAATCAGGCAGATTAACAGATACTCCATGGGCCAAAATTTCCCTGGCTACACAAAACTGCTTCTCAAGGGAGGCTGGACAGCAGCAGATGAGTCAGAGCTCTGACAGCTCAGGCTCTATTTTGTCAGGATAAAATGCTTCCAGCTCATTCATTTGGCAAGAGATTAGAAGCTGAACTAAATTAAGTCCACGCTTCTTTTCTTTTCCTCTTAAAAAAACCCCAGACAACCCAAACACTGTAACATAATAGCAATAAAATCAAACAGAACCATAGAAGCAAGAGCAGGAATTCCTCTTTCCTTTCCCCTGTTACAGATAACCCCCCCTGTATAATAGCAGGCTTTAGTTTGGAATGAATGCTGTAAAGTCTATGACCTGTGTCAGCAAGCATTCATCAGAAGAGTGAAGGAGGGATGTGTCTGTCCTCTGCTTTACCTTTGGCAGAGCATTTCATAAACATTTGTTCCAGAATGGAAGGAAGATTCTGCAGGAATACCTGGGGCAAGCAGCAATGGGGAGCTGATGGTAACTGCATTATTTCACTGCTCTGACCTGGCAAAGTGAGACTGAAATTGAGGAACCAATCTGATGCTAAAACTGTATTTAGTCCAATAACATAAACCATCATCTAATTAAATTTCAAGTTGAATTTTTAATAAACCCAAAGCCAAGGACAGTGAAAACATTAAAAGCAAATTCTAGAGTGTAACCAAACAAAATTAGGATTTCTGGAGCAGCTTCCCACTGATGCCATGGACTTTGAATGGCTGCTTTTTAACGTGTTCTGTTTTAGAGTCAGAATATAGGAGGGACCCTATTTGTTATGGTGAAATTCTCTGCTGTGCATCACTTTGCATTCCTTAAAAAGCTGCAGGGAAGGCCAGGCCTGGTGCAGGCCCTTCCAGAGAGAGGGTGTGGATTTGCTGTAGGGGGGCTCTGCCTGAACTCCAGCAGACAATCTCAGAGAATGAACTGCATGGCTTGGGCTCTCCTGTCCCAGCAGGGTGGGTCAGGGTGAGGTGACATCTCTGTCACTGCAGCAGAGGATGGGCTGTCCCTCCCAGCTGAAGGAACCAGTGCTGATTACACAGGAGGCAGAGACACCACAGGGACCTCAGATATTGATCTGAATATTGATCAGATCAGGGACTGATGGTAACTATGGAAACTATTCAGATTCCTCAAATCTTCTCCATAGTTTAGGATAAAGACACCACTTCTCCTCCAGGTTATCAGGGATGACCTTCTACCCCCAGCCAAGCATCACAGGCAGAGATCCTTGTTGCTGCCTCAGAGAACTCCTCTGTGGCTGGGAGGGGAGCTGCGTGTGCTGCTTTTCCGGATCTGTCACCCACCCTTGGCACCACCCTTTTTGTGTCACCACAAAAAAGGCTCCAGAGCTGCATTTGGACATGGCCTCTCCAGCTGCAAGGTGCAGGCTCCCTGGAAGTCACAGCAGTGCTGATTTTCACTTCCATGCCAGCAGATTTGGCCTTTTCTGTCAGAAAGGCTCCTGCTCGTGGGGCTTGCAGTGCTTGGTTCACACTTCCCTTGGGCCTGCTCCTTCATCCTGCTTGGACAGAGAAAACATCAGGTGCTGTGGAATCAGAGATTTAGGATTTTACACTCCTAGCATCCTCTTTATAGATGGGAGCAGTTAATGAAGCAAGAGGCAAAAAGCAGGGGTACCAGGCAGACTGAGGATAAGTACCTTGAAATGACAATCCTTGGGAGTGAGTGCTTGGATATTTGGGTGGTAGTTTGCCAGCCAGGGCAGGGGAATGTTACAATGGAAAACTTGGCAGCTCCAAGGTTGTTGTGACAATGTCTGATTGTTGTTTCTGTGTAATTGAAGGGGTAACCTGATCTTCTGTGCTATCACACATCAAAGAAACCAGGAATCAGTATTGCCAAAGAGGGCAGTTTTGTAATTTCCAGACTGTCCTTCTTGCAGTACAATTGTTGTACAAACCACCATTAACTCTGTGTATAAATTACAGGCTCAGTACAGCTCATCTGCCCTCTCTTCATGGCTTTCCCCCTCTAACCTTCTGTGTATCCATGAGTTCCATGTTCTCTGTCTGTCTATCACCAGGAGTTGGAGGATGCTGAGTGACACAATTTATTCCACCCATGTAAAGAAATGTATTTCAGTTCATACTTGGTGGGATAAGTGAAACTGCACTTTCAGAGCTATGCCTGTGCAAAGTAGTGACCAACTATTTTCAAAACACTCTCCTGCCCTTTTAAAATTATATTTACCAGTTTAAAGCTGCAAACCACTTTAATAAGCACCACATAATCAATCCCAGACTAGCAAGAACTTCAAGTATCTGCAAGTAGCCCACCCTCACCAACAGAGCCTGTAGGCATTTCTGTGCCTGCCACATGTGCACATAGGTATTTATTTATAAAACACACATGGCTGTACATATGTTAGAGGCAGCTACATTACAGTGTTTAGGTAAACAGTTAATTCAGTTAGCCTTTGTGCTGTTGATGTACAAATAAATCTGCATCCAAGAACAGGCTGGGCATGGACAGAGGCTGAGCTGTTCACTTGGGGAGTAAAAGGGAGCTGGAGAGGGCTGGCCCTGGGACTGGAGGGCTGAACATTCATTTCTGGAGTAAAAGGGAGCTGGAGAGGGCTGGCCCTGGGACTGGAGGGCTGAGCTCTGTGGGCACCTGGGCACGGGGACGTTGCTGTGTGACAAACACCTGCACACAGGACACACCTGGGCAGGTGGCACACACAGCTCTGGGCACCCACACTCACGCCTGGGGAGTGCCAGCCTCTGCTCCTGCCCTGTCTGGGGCTCAGGGTGTGTAAAGGACCTGTGGGGATTGTTCTGTGACTGCAGTGCCCTGTGCACGAGGAGGGGAGGGGAGGGGAGGGGAGGGGAGCTCTGGGGATGATTCACCCACCTGAGGCTCCCACCTGGTGCTCTGCAATTACCAGCATTAACCTGCAGCTGCAGGGCCCTCAGAGCCAAGGTGAGCTCTGCTGGCTCCCATCCGTTTGAAATCTGCACTGGGGATTAGAGTCAGGTATTTAAATGGCTGGGGGTTTTTTGTTTGGTTGGTTTTTTGGCTGCTTTCTCTGTCTGGTTCTGCTGAGAGGATAAAAAAAAAAAGGGAGTGTTGTCTGTGTGTGTTGAGGTCTAATAATATTTAATGCAGAGTATACAGCAATTCTCCCTCTAAACTTAGAGGGAGGAACCACAAAATGACATTTAAAGTTAGGATGACATTTATTTGGAATATCCTCTGACTTGGGGTAGGTGGAGGGAGTGAGATGGCTTTGAAAAGCAGAATGCTTACAGGGATAACACTTCTTCAGTTTTACAGAACATGGCAGGGCTTAAAAAATCTGCCTGCCTTAGCACATGGACAGACTACATGATCTCTTTTGAAATCTGCACAGGATCTTTTTACCCGCTGGGTTTAATTTCAGAATCCAGTGCAGTCATTAAAGAAAATAAAATTATGTTTGTTCTTTCATCTGGAGCACAGAGCAGTATCAATTTTTCATTCCCTCCTCCTTTGCATTCCCACTTTCAAGGAAAAAAAAAAAGTATGGATGGAGGAATTCACCCTATAGCTCCCCTAAAATTTCTGTTCTCCAACAGCTGCTTTGAATTGATTCTGTATACAGGGCTGCCTAATGTGTGCAGCATGTAACACTGTTCCATGAACAGGAGATTGCCAAACTCAAATATTGTGTGTGCTGAACCTGCAGTGAATCTGGAAAGCTCTGGCAGGATCTTCCCAAATGTCTGAGTTTTCTGATCACTCTCATGGAGCAATGGTGCACCCCAACACTGCTGTGTCTGAGCCCTTCTCCTTCATCAAGCAGAATATTCTTCATTTAAAGACAGGGCAAACACAAAGCTACACAGGGGGCTGGAGGACAGAGACATTTCCACACTGGTACCTCACTGTGCTCTGACCATGCTGCTCCCTGTGCACTCCCAGTCTGATACCAGCATTTCAGACTGAGCAGGTCTTTCCTCCCACTGTGTTTTAATCACTTCCATATAATAACAATTTAAATAAGAAAAAAGATCTCTGAACATCTCAGAGTGATCTCAATGCAACACTTCGTCCCCCCATTTCACCCTGGAGTAACTCCAGTGGGCAGGGAAGTTTCCTGTGCCTCTCTCTGTCCCACTCTGGCAGTTGGTGGGTTTGAGCCAGCTGGATTCTCAAATGCTGTAACATTTCCATCAAACTCCTGCTCTGGCATGGCAAGTACAGCCTGCCATGTTCTGTGTGATGAGGACAGGAGAAGAGGTTGTGTTTGGTGACTCTGGGATGGGCTGTGCTTTAGGCAGTGGGTGAATGTGGGGCTCACAGAGCAGCAGCCCCAGACTCAGCCTGAGCTGGCCTCTCTCCTCCTGCAGCCTGGCATTGAGATTAGAGCTTCTGCCACCAGCTGCAGTTAGAGCTTAGTGTCATCAGGTGAGGGAAAGGCTGGACTAGAAACACACCAGCCACGACTTTTGGACAGAATCAGCTGTTCTATGTGACCTTTGTGCTGGTTTTGGACATGTGTTGGAAATTTGGTGTGTGACATCCCTGCCTTCCCCCCGGCTCAGTCTCTCCTGTGCCTCTCGCATGCAAACGGCCACAGAACAGCTCATTTTTGTGATCTGGGAATAATAAATAGCATTCCCAACAATGGCATCTCCATTTCTCACTTTCCATGCTTCCCCCAGAGAATTTTTCCTCTTAAAATTCAAATGGCAGATGGAGAATGTCCAAGGGCAGCTGAGAGCAGTGCTTAGAGCCATCTCATCCATTGCTGCTGGCTGAGGGTGGGAAAGGGATCGGCAGGCCAGGCCAGGAGCCCCTCCAGCAGGGTGCCCTGTCCCTGCCAGTGCCCTGCAGCACAGGGGTGGAACAGACAGCTCTGGTGGGATTGGTAACTTCCTCAAAATGTCATGGTAAATAATGGGGAACAGCATATTCCCACGGGGAATATCATGTACCTATGGGAAACTTTCAGCTGCTAAATTTTAGCTGAGATCTGAACTGTGCCAAGGATTCTTAAAGGTTAAAATTGGTGCTGTTATTAATCCATGCAAATCAAAATTACCTGAAGGCAGCAGTGTAAGCAGGGTGAGTAAGACACGAGGGTTAATGTGGACAGGTCTGGAATTTTAGCTTTTGTCCCAAATCATCTTAAACCCATTGGTTGGGCTTGGTGGTCGTAGAGGCCTTTGCCAACCTTAAGAATCCTCAATTCTGTGATTGTAACATTTTACTGATGCAGGATCAGCACTGTGTCAGCTCTCCCTGCAGGACACTTGGGAGTTACTGATAGAACTGAAATTGTTCTCCTCTTCTTCATGGCACAAAGGCACAGACATTACAAAGTGAGGCACTGTGAAAGTGTAAATAACCTTCTGGAGTGACAAAGACACAGAAACATCAGCAGGGCCCAGGGCTGGGTGGGTGGGAGATGCAGCCAGTGCAGCATCCTGAGAGCCCAGAGCAGCCTGCTCGGGGTCTGGCTGCTCCTGGAGGTTCCTGGCTGCTTCAGTTTGTGTTTGGGAACAGGTACAGACTCAGACCCGACTGACAGAGGGTTTAAAATACTGGTTTTGAAAAGGAGGAGCTATGGATGGAAGTAAGGGGGGAAATGACAACAAGAGAACTAATTAATCCTCGCTGTCATCTGCTGCTTTCACTGTGTTTATGCCTTTGCAAGCTGAGATTTGGCTGCAAGACACACAAAAAGTGCATCCAAAACCACTGCTGAATGAGGGTTATCAAAAGGTGTTTACAAGAAAAGAAAATCTGTGTGCATTTTCTTTTTTTGTTGAGCCTGTCCTTGTTTTTAGTGTCTGCAGAACTTTCTGCTGCAGCCTGTGCTTTACAATTATTGTATTCCTGTAATGTTAAAGTATAAGTGAAAAGGATTTTTTGCCTGCCTTTGTGTAATTTTAACATTATCTGTTTTTATTTCTGACCAGGAATCTTCTTTTTTTTATTTCTGCTCTGCTTTTAGTCTTGTTTGTTGTTTTTGTTCCCAAGAGCAGAAAAACACTGTATCTTTAAATTAGGAGTAGCTGAATAATGAATCTCAGGCAGTGAAAAGGCTAATGTGCTGTGGAAGAGAAGGAGTTTAATCTAATTTAGTTGGAGGGTGTCTGTCTGTGGTGTTGTTTTCTGGACTGTGGGAATAGAGGAGGGAAGCTGCCCCAGTGAATGGTTCCTCCTGAGCCAGGAGCAGTGGGGAGTCCCCTCGATGCCACTGATCCGAAGCCAGGCCATGAAAAGGGGATTAAAGAAATGTTCTGATTTGCAATTCACACTAATGCACCCCGTCGAACCTTTGGTAATATTTCAAACCACATTTCAAGGGAAGTGCCCTTAAAATAGCCAGCTAAATTGTATTAGAGCCACACCATACAGCCCTCTCATCCATTTATGATTTGTTTTTGTTTTTAGTTCTTTTAACTCTTGGTGGTGGTGGCTTTCTAAGGCAATTAAAACTTTTGTGCATTGTGCAGATTCGCACTTGCATGGGAATATTTCTCAGTGTGCCTGTCCTATCAGGCAGACTTGTTTACTTAAATTTTGGAGGAAAACTGCTACAAAGATTCTGTAGCTAGGAAAAAATAAACCATTTGGTTTGGAAAATAAACATTTCTCTGCATGCCATTTAAGTTTATTAATATCTAGTGGAAATTCAGTAGGAAATACAGGCTGGTAACATTGCTAGCATAGCTGTCAGCTTTCTTTTTCTGTGTGTGATCCTTTTCTGTCACAGTTGTTATCTGGATGGCTAACATTTAAAAAAAAATATGTTTTAATATCTATGTTTTTAATATATAAATAGAATTCATTAGTGGTTTGAAACATGTGAGTTAAAAAGAGTCTGAATGAATGCATGAAAATATAGATGAGAACAGGATTATTGAATGGGATTAACATTAAACTGATCTCTANGGCTGGCCAGAAATATGAAACCTGAAAATCAGTGATCGCTACAGACTCCTTAAACACAGGATTGTCAATGGCAGTTCACGTTCTGCTGTGGCACACCATTGTTCCTCATAAGTAATTTAGACTATTTCACTAAAAATCTTTAATGGACTAATTAACTCTTCAACTCCCCGAGCTGCTCATTTCATTTCTCTTTACTGCTGCAGTGTCAGAACATTTTCTCTCAAATGGATTATTTGGGTGTTCTTTAATCCCATTTCAGAAAACCTTGCCTGGCACTGTAATTTCCAAAGGCTCTAACATGGATAGAATGGATGCAACTTTGATTTTCACCATCAGCCATATCAAAGTGTTTTATTCCTCTGCCACTGTAATAGATCATCCAGCATGAAACTTTGCCATTGCAGGGATGAGGGCGGCTGCTGGGATTTTTTTTTTTCCTTGCTCATTTATGGTTTGCTTTACCTACAAAATATTTAGTTATGGCTTGAATTATCGCCTGCCTTATTAAATATTCAAGTTTTTAAATCTTTTCCTTACGGGACAGAAGAAGAGCTGGACTTTAAGATACAGATTATTCCTCTGCACATTTTTGGGAGGTGGGAGATGAATAGCTAGAGGGAGAAATGCTTCCTTCCTGTGAGTTGGCACATTATTTGAAATCATGTTTAATTATAAAGTTTCATTAAAAATCTTTTGCTTAAAATTTTAGAAGCCTAATAAGATTTCCATTAATTTAAACATATCACTATTCCCACAACGGCCCAAATGCTTTCTTTTTCCTCTTTCATCCATGGTTAAATATGTAAATAAAATGTCTAAAGTCATTCTTCAAAGAAGACAAAAGAAAAAAGAGCTGAGGGAAAAGACAGCCATAAAATTCCTCCCAATTCTCCATAACATTTGCCAGAGGGGGGCCAACTCCTAGCCAGGGCCTAGCAGCAGGGGTGCCTGGCTGCTCCATAGAATCACACATCTCAAATCCCACACACAGGAGAAAAAAATAAAATAAAATATCTTTTCAGCTGGAGCCTTCAAAAGGCTCTTTTCATTTATTAGTTACAGAGGTATCTTCCAGTTGCTGATTTCTCAGCACTCTCATTTTTCTATAATAATGTTCTGTTTGTTACTCTCACTGACTCAGGCTCCTTGAATGGCTGATACTCTTAGATAGCTCTTTAAAAATATAGAAAGTAAAATAAATGATCTAAAGCAGGATGCACTGGTTAAAATAATGGCTAGAAAAACAAAGCTGATGGAAATTGGCACATGAAAGATCAATTAAGAGGGACACAACTACAAAGCTTGGAGGTTCCCCCCCCCTTTTTTTTTTCTCACTTTCATTTGTGTTTCTTTTTTGCCTCTTAGGAGGAAAAGATTGCTATCAGTGTTACAGAAGAAAAAGACCATGTTTTATTTCATGTATTTTTCCTTGATTACTTTAATGTCAATGGTGATAGAATATGCTTTACAAAAATACTTGTCGGGAAAAAAAAAAAGAAAAACAAGCTCCCAAACAATCCAGTTGGGTAAAACAAACATTGCATATGTGCCTGTTATGCATTATTTAAATTCTACTCTTTCTTATTATTATTTAAATTCTACTTTTTAAAGCAGAGTTTACTTGTCCTTTGCAAAAGCCTTCCCCACACTTCCCTGCTACCCCCAGCTGAGCCCTCTAGAAGAGGAATCAGGATGAATACAAATACTAAGAAAACAGGCTCAGATTAATGAAGAATGGAAATGCCCCAGCACACCCTCTCTCACACACACAGGCACACTAAAATAAATAAAGCTCTTTTTT
>VZTR01007229.1:638489-653023 GCA_013400775.1 Chaetops frenatus
CGTGGCTCAGACCTGGCCGGGGCTCAGCTCACCCATGGCTGTTAGGCCGTGGCTCAGCTCTCACCTGGCCGTGGCTCAGCTCACACCTGGCTGTCAGCCCGTGGCTGCAGAGAGCTGCAGGAGCAGCCGTGTCTGACACAGGCACAGCCCTGAGCAGCCCTGGCTGCACGGGGATGCCTCTGGAATGGTGGGACCCCACTCCTCAGGTGGGCTTTTGATGGCAGGTGGTCTCCAGCAACAGATGGCCTCAAAGGATGAACTCCAGCACCTTTTAGTTTAAAGCACTTACACATTTCTTAAAAAGAAAAAAAAAAGAGAGAAAAAATATTTGAAATGTTATCCTGGTGTAATGTTTTTAAGTATTTCAGACAGAGTAGCCAAGTTATTAACAGTGACAGATGATAAATCAGGGCGTCCTTTAAAAGGTGGGTGATGGTGATTACGTGGTCTTGGAGCTTGCTTTGATCAGGAGTGACAGCCCTGGAAGGTCTGTGCCACTCAATCCCCCCTGAAGGGAGATCAGCACCTGTTTGCACTTTGAGGCTCCTCTACCTCCCACTGCCTTCCAGCACTATTTCATCTTTTTTAACACACTTGATGTTGATTAGCTTTAAGCAAAGTCATTATTCATTTACCAAACACTCCCTGATGCAGCTGAGCTGCATTTCAGTGGCCGGGTTTGTGCAGTAACAGCTGAGGAGGCATCGACACCCCCTTTCCAAAGGCTTTCTCTTCAGGGAGCCACAAGTTACCATCAGCCTGAGTGCCAATATTAACCCGGGTTCCATTATTTTTGTCCAAACAGCAGTACACGTTTCCCCTGGGTCTGTTCATCTCCAGCCTGCTGCACCTTCTCTCCTTAATCCAGAGAGACCCAGGACCAGCTCTGTCAAACAGCCAGGTCCTGCTTTGGCAGATCCCATTTTAGCTCAGTAAATCCAGGTCTTGCTGGGGAAGTGGGATGGGTATTTCTGGCAATCAGCACAAACAGGACTCTGACTTCACCGGGGGTTGGACAGCACTGCCAGCAGCGAGTGCCCCTGGCCATTCCGTGCTGAGAGCCGGGGCTGGGCAGGTCCTGGCAGAGCAGATGGGAGTGCCCCGAGCAGGCAGCAGGGTGGGATCAGCCCTGGGAACAGATGTGGCTCCTGCCCCCAGCCCTGCCCTTCCTGGAGCAGCACAGTCGCAGCTTTGGGGAGTTGTACATCAAAGGCAGGACGGAGTGAGCCTTCTGTGTGTTCGTAGGGCATTGTTTAAAGAGGAATTCCTCCAGCTTGTTGTCACTAGTTTTTTCCTTCCATTCTTCAGGATCCCCTCACAGATCTGCTCCACTGAAGTCAATGGGTGTCCAGATAATTCAGTGTATGCTTTGAATCAAACTTCCTATCTCAGGGAAAGCATGAGCTACAGGAAAACTCATTATTTTGATTTTTTTTTTTCCCCACATCAGAGAACCTTTTGAAAATCCTGATGTGACATAAATTCATGACACAGGAAAAAAATATCAGTGAAGGAAAGGATTTCGATTATATTTTCAAAACGTGCTGCTGCGTTAGAATGGACAAAGCCCAGTATGCTGCAAAAGCACCTGCCATTTCAAAATGAAATTCAAAAACACTGGCTGTTGATAACTTCTGTATTTTTTTAGTATATTCAGGCTTTTTGAGAACACACATTTACACTTCATGCCCTGCCTGTGCCTGGCTCCTTCCCCTCCCCTCCAGTGATGCTGGACACCTTCTGTCCCCAGCCTGCCCACACACAGCTCTCTGTGCTACTGGCCAAGACCTGCCGCTGCTTTGAGCCTCTTTTTGTTCCACAGAAACCAAAAGACGTTTCAAAACTTGTGTTTTATCTTTCCTTTTTGGGTAAAGACTGTGCTAAGAAGCAGAGGTTCAAAGTTCTGGGCGACCAGAGGAGCTGCTGAGCACAGGAGGGTGGCAAGAAGAGTCTGCCAGTTCTGAGCAGGTGCCTTCAACTTAGAAATACTCTTTGGTGGAAGGCAGGCATTGTTTGGTTCTGTCTTGTATATTTGGTATTTTATAGCTCCTTGATCTGAGAGTAATGTCTGTGCAAAATAAAAACCAGGAAAGGGAGAAGGGACATTGGATCAGCTGGTGAAACAGGGGGGGACAAGCCCCAGCTTTCAGTCCAGAGCTTTCAGCCTGAGGAGAGGCTTGTAGAGCTCAAAGCTGGGGACAGCTTTTGTGACAGGAATATTCCTCCTGCCCCCAGCCCGGCTGCTCATCCCCTGAGCTCTCCCAGCTGCAGCCACGCTGCACTGACGTTGCAGAGGAGCCTGATTTGGACTCCTTGTGGTTCCCCAAACAAATTTCAAACCTGGCCTGTGATCCCCACAGTGATTTGATAATGTTAGAATCATTCCATTGACATCTGGGCCTTTGATACTCTTTCAGTTATACCATTTCTCTTCATAAGGCTTTAGTGATCAAAATATTTTTATTTCGTATTGTCAGCATTTTGTCTCGTAAATGGATTTTTAAAGGACAGATTTCTGTTTTACACTTTTAATTACTGTAGGTGTTGGGGGTGTTTTTAATCATGTCATCTTTTTTTTTCTTTTTAAAATTACATAAAAAAACCTTTTTGTCCTTTATGATCCTGATTTGAACAATGAGATATGACATTTTCCTTAGCTTTCTCATCCTTTTGCAACAATCTTGATGCAGCCTTTTTGTTTCTTCTATAAGCCTTTCTTGTTTGACACAAGACATGTTAGTAACACTTTCATAAGTTATTCATTGACAATTAGTAGAGAACAAAAACCAAGCTACCTATCTACATACACTCTTTATGGTAAATTAATGGATTCAATTTGAAAACAGGTAAAAAATAAAGGTATTTAATCAATCTAGGCATGGTGATAACAAGAACACTGCACCAAATAAATCTGACTTGTGGGATTTGGAAGATCAAGAATGACTGTAGATTGTTTGAGGCTGGTTTTGCGTGTTTTAAGTCATTTCCCTGCAGGCAATCTTTGCAGCAGGACTGCAGGATAACACAGCCCCATGGGCAGGGTGCAGCAGGGCCATTGGGAATCTCCTTGGCAATTCCAGGCGAGAGGTGCAGCCAATTTATGGCACTGCTGAGGTTGGATTCTCATTCCCAGCTCGGCTCCCAGGTTATCTCAGCTTTCTGCCTTCCCTGTGGTGCTGCTGAGGTTACTTTGCACTGGTGGCTGTTTCCAACACTGTCATGGTTAAGAAGGGACAGACAAAAACCTTCTCCTACACCTTAAAGTTGGCTCCAGGAAGGGTTTTTCTTTAAGGTAAAACTTAGTTTGCTCTTTCCCCTGTCTCTGTTCCATCTTTGGATGAAGCTGTTCAGGGCTGAGCTCTGCATTCCAGGGGCCTTGGAACAGACCAGCAGATAAATTTTGTTAAGTCGTGGCCTGTCACATCCAAAGAATCACCCAGAAAATTTAATAAAGGAGGGTGAGCCTGTGTTTCAGCTGACTTTCAGCTTAGCAGGTCTGGAGCAGCTCTTGAAATGCTTGAAAGCTTTGCTGAAACAAGATTTTACAAGTGCAGTGAGTGGTGATCACATCACCCAGGGGCAGCACAAACTGCAAACTGCAAACTGCAAAGTTTCAACTGCAAACTGCTGCTCGGCATCTGGCAGGGGCTGACAAAACAGAGGCTGCAGAGTTGTAGAGGAGTCGTTTTTTGCTTTGTTTCAGTCTGGATGCTGAGATAGGAACATCAAGAGTGCACCAAATTTTCTGTTCCTTTTCACACTCGGTAATAGCTCTTCAAGGACCTCCTTTGCATATCTAACAAGGAGAACTGTGGGAAAGAGGCTTCGGAATGGTGAGTGCTGTAGGGTTGTCTTTGACAGCGAATTTCACAAGAAAGTAAACACTGACTGAGTGTGTCTACACGGAGAGAGGCAAAACTGCAATCTGTGAGCTCCTCCAGAAAAAACGGGAGAAGGAAAATTGAGCAGGGGTAGTAAACAGGCTAAAGATAGTGAGAACAGAGCCAGAGGAGAGGAGGAAAGAGAAAATGCCTCAGGGGAGTTGGAATTGTGAAGTCCCAAGGCCAGAGATGCACAAACTCACCTGCTGCGTTTTTGCACATTAATCTGATCTGGTGCCCAGGAGTTTGGTTTGCGCTGCTCTGACCCCCTGCTCTCCTCTCAGATACAGAAAGGCACCCAGGATTTTGGTTCTGTGCTCCCCTGGCTGTCCTGGATAACTGTGTCAATGTCTGGAGTGGAATCTGATTATCTACCTTTATGCACAGTATCTTACACAATTAGAGGGGTATTACAGCGTGACAGTTTTTGATAACCTGAAGTTGCCAGTGTATGGTTTTTGAAACAAATCACAATGCAATGGCAAGAGAAGGTTTGAAGAATAATCAAATTCAGAATTCCAGCCATTACTGGTTTTGTTAATTAACTTATCTGGGGCAACAGGTTCTTCTGCATATTTCTTTGAAAATTCCACCCTTAGAGCCCAGAGAGTCTGGGCTGTGAAGGGGTGTATTACACAGCTCTTTGATCAGTCTTGAGACCTCCTCAAAGCCCTTCATTTGCAGGATATGATAAAACCAAACTTAAGGCAGAAGGAGGCACGTCCTTTACTCCTTTTTTTAATGTCCAAATTTGGCTTCACACGGGCTGACTGCTGATGGTGAGCGACCTCTGAAGGAGGGACTTCATGGAGCAGACTCTGCTTTTCTGAAGGACTCCAGGAAACCCTGATGGCACTGGGGGATTGCCACCCTGAAAGGATGGAGAAGAGCCCGGGCCTGGGCTGAGCCCAGGTGTTTATCTGAGCCCTTGCTGTCCAGCAGCTGCCCTGTCCTGTGCAGGCACAGACTGGAGAGAGATGAGATGGAGCAAGGGTGAGTTATCCTGCCCTGCCCAGGCCTTCAGGCAGGACACAGCACACAAAGCACAGTCACAGCCAGAGGGAGTGCTCCGTGGGTCAGATATTCCCTAACAGATCAGAAAAGAGATCAAATTGATCTGTAAATATTATGTGTTGCCTAGAAAAACAAAGTTATGCAACTTATTTTGAGAACTCTGTTCTGGCTGCTGTTTCCATCTTACAAGTTCTGCACCCAGATCTCCACCAGCTGAAACTTCCAGGTGTCTCTGGAGCCCAGAACGAAGGCTCATGGTTTCCTCTGGGACCTGGGCACCATAAGGCTCAGAAGGGCTGCAGATCCATCAGACACACCACTGTGGTGCCCTTGCACTGGAGCTGCTGCAGCTGTGACACTTTGCACTCTGAAATCTGCCCTGCCAGACTGGGGCAGTGCACAGTGCCCAGTCCCTGCAGTGAGGAATTCCCATCCCTGCAGTGAGGAATTCCCAGTCCCTGGCAGTGAGGAATTCCCATCCCTGCAGTGAGGAATTCCCATCCCTGCAGCGAGGAATTCCCAGTCCCTGCAGTGAGGAATTCCCAGTCCCTGCAGTGAGGAATTCCCAGTCCCTGCAGTGAGGAATTCCCAGTCTCTGGCAGTGAGGAATTCCCATCCCTGCAGTGAGGAATTCCCAGTCTCTGGCAGTGAGGAATTCCCATCCCTGCAGTGAGGAATTCCCAGTCCCTGCAGTGAGGAATTCCCATCCCTGCCGGGAGGAATTCCCAGTCCCTGGCCCTTCCCAGCCCAGTGAAAGCCCAGCCCATGGCCATGCAGGAATTCCCTTCCCGGGCTGCAGAGAGCCAGAATTTCCCTGTTGCTCCCTCCCAGAAGCAGTGGGGGTTTCAGCAGCAGCGGTGGCAGTGGCAGTGGCAGTTTTGGGCTGTGCCAGTGTTTTGGGAGCAGTTTGAAGCCATCCTTGACGCTGTCACAGCTTGGCAGCCCCTGTTACTGTCCCTGTCCTGCAGGTGACCGCCCTGTGTGCTGCTCCCAGCTCCCTGGGGCAGTGGGGACTCCTCAGCCTGGCATTGGAAGCATCAAGGAGCTGCTCTGTGAAACGCAGCCCTAAGCAAAGCCTCCAGCAGCACTCGGAATGCAGGGGACCGATGTTCGCTTCCCTGTTTGATGTGTTTAACACTACAGACATATCTGCAACTTGGCATTTAAAAACAGCAACAAACGCTAACAAGTTGGGGTCGTTTACATAACAAAAAGCTCCTTGGCCTTGCAGGAGGTTGCTTTGAAATGTAGGATTGTCGCTGCCACCGAAAGGGGAGGCTCTGGCTGCTCTCGGGCTCGGCCTCTTGTTCGTACACACACCAAAAGGCACCACTGCAGTAAATGAAATCTCTTCTCTCCACAACCCTTAAAAAACCGGACCAAAGCCAAATGGCCCTCGGCAGGCACGAGCCCTGCCCACGGCAGCAGGGCTGTCAGCGATGGGGGGTAATTAAAGCACTGTAATAACCGTGCGGGATGTGCCACCCTGGCCCGCAGCTCCACCAGCAGCTCAGCCCACACCCTCCCCTTGCCCTGCTGCACCCAAGCCTCGGTTTCCTTCACCCACCCGTGAGTCCTGAGCTGTGTCTCGGTGCTGGCTGAAGCAGCCTCCCAGCCCAGTAAGTCCCAGTAATTCCTGCCCTGTGCACCGCTGCGAATGCATCAGTGCCTGCCACAGCGGACACGGTGGTCTGCTCAGAGCTGGCCCTGCAGGGAGCACAGGGGGTCAGCACACAGGGCAGCAAACCCAGCAGGGTTTGCAGGGGGGGACCCTGGGGCCAGCTGCCCTGGCTGCTCTGCTGCCTGAGCTGCTGGCAGGAGCAGGGGCTGGTCCCCATCCTGAAGCTGAAGAAGGGGTAAAATGAAACCTGCTCAGTGAGCGTGTGGAACAGATCATGGCTCAGGAGGGGACAGGGAGGTGGGATTTTCACCTGGTGTGTTCAGATTTACAGCTCTCCCCAGTGGGCTTGAAAAGCTGCTTGAACTCTGCTTCATTGGCAGTTTTTTTACAAACCTCATGGTATGTGGGTTCTCACTAACTGTGAGAGACAGAAGGGATGTTTTCCATCTTGGTGGATAATTTCACTACTTTTTTCCCTCAGGGGCAGTAAAAACTCACTGAAAAACATTTCTTTTTATTATTATTACTTTTTCATTTGGAATCTACTGACAATTTTAAACCCATGGGTATTCATTTTTGTTGTTGTTTTGCTGTTTTGGGTGGGTTTTTAAACTCTTACAAAAGAAGTTCCCCTTCTATCCAAACTGAAACCCCATCATGTCTCTCTGACAGTTTGCCTAAAACCTCTGGTCCTTTCTTTTTCTGACAACAGAGTGGAGAGCAAATATTGTCATCTTCAGGGTGCAAAAGCTCTGTTTTTAACCTCTTTTTTCCTCTAGTTCATCACAACTAAGCCTTATGGAAAGCCCAAAATTTGTTTTTGCATCTTTCTAAAGCCCCTTTTCCATCTCCTGCTGAAGCACTGGAGGGTGGGCACAGCTCAGGGGTGGATTTGGCAAGGGCTGGTGAAGTGGTGCTCGTGCCTGGCTGCTGAGTCTTGCTCCCACACCCAGAGTTGGGCTGAGGGCCTGCTTTGGGGTCAGGAAAGCAGGAATATTCTCTGGTCAAACTGGCAGAGTTGGTTAGAGGTTTCTTCCTCCCCTCCTGTGTGTTCAGCACACACTTGCTGGAGTCACCTAACACACAGTGACTGGGAGAGGCACAAGTTACCTTTAAGAGACTTCATCTTTTCTATCCCCTTTCTAGTAAGTGATTTTTAATGACTTTCTGTGATGTGTCCCTCAGGCCTAAACTTCCCTGTGTGGCACTGGGAAGTGTCTGGCAATGTGGGGAGTGGCAATTCTGTGGCCCCTTCTTGGATTTGGTGACTCTGGCACTCTGTTCTAGTGAGAAGCTCCTGTGAGACAACTGATGGAACCAAATACTGGTAATTTCACTGCTATCAAACCAAACAGTTGATCTGTTTCTCTTTAGGTTAGAAAGAGGCATTTTGCAGATATAATTTGCTGGCTTTAAACTCAGATGAGACAGAATTTAATAGAGCAGGGTGGAGATCCTGAGTGAGCCCTAAGCTCTGTCCTGCAGTAGAAACCTTCAGGATCCCTCCCTGATACCTGTAAAAGCGGCAGCCTCTGTCCCTGCAGGTGAGAGCTCCCAGGTGGGAGTCCCCAGTTGCCTGTAAGTGCCTCCTCTGTGACCCCACAGAGCCAACAGCAGGAAAGCTCCAGTCCCCTGTGCTGGGATTGTCACTGCCTCCACTGCAGTGAAAGTGCAGGGCAGCACCAGGAAAGCTCTCAGCACCACAGAACGGCCAGGTGAGGTACAAAGATCCCCTAATTACCTATGCAGGCAAGTAATTGAGTTGGTAGTTGGGGCAATGACAGATTCAGGTGTGAGCTTCTGGAGGTTTGTATTTCTTTTCTTTGGAAATGCTGCACTCGTGTCCAGCCCCACAGACACCCGAGGAGCTGCTGGGACCTTGGCACAAGTCCTGGGACTATTTCTGCTTCTGCAGTTGCAGAGATCATTTCCCACCCATAATTGTGTGCTTCAAAGTGCATTTTCTGGATCCCCAAGAACGAGCATTGACCTCATTCTAGGGAATATAACTTAAGTTTTTTCTATTCCCTTTCTGTACAACATAGATTCCTTTTGGGCTTTGATGGATTAAGAGAGCAATATCTCCTTTTCATCATTCTCAATAATGAATAATAAAAACTCTCAACATCATCTATGTTCTAAGAAGCTGAGCACTTCATACAAGCATTTGTTGAACAAGATTTTTCTAGCAGGTAATTTTTTGTTGGTTTTATCCACATCAATATTTCATCTGCCAGGTGATTTCTCTATTATGCAGTCCACATAAATAATACTGGGTTTCACCTATATTGAGAAAAAGAAAAAAGAGAAAGGTAAGGAGCATATTCAACTGATGAAAAGCTTCAATGATTTTGGAGGAGATTCCCCAATTTTCATCTCCTGAACATTTCACTCCAAAATACCTAAATGAATTTTTCATGTGGTTTACTTTGAAAGTAGATACTTACAAATTGTAGAGAATCTTCTGCTCTTTCTTCCCCTGGCTCACTGCTTTCCACAGTAAATGCACCAGTTGCACAGTTAAATAAATAATTTTTTTTAACAGCCAGTCCTCTGCACGCAGCTGGGGCTGTGAGAGGTGAACAGGAGGATTGTCTCCACTTCTTGCATCATCACTGTAATTAAAGCCTCAATGCAAGATTAGACCTTCAGTCATAGCCCTGCATCGCTTGATCTCATCAGCACTTGAAAGGTTCTTTTGCAATTAATGATTTTGCATAAGCATAAATAATTGTCCTGTGATGGACAGGAAGGTGGCAGCTCCGGTACTGCTAAGGCTGGGTGGCTAAAACAGAAACCATCACCTGGTTCCATTTCCATTTTTTCTTTTTTTAACCAGCATATTAATTTTTCAGTTGGTTTTTCTTTTTAGCTTTTATAAAGGAAGGTCCCCTCCTATCCAAGCCAAAATCTCCCCATTGATTTCTGATGATTGCCTAGAAACTTTGATGCTTCTTTTTCTTTCATCCTTACCAACCTTTGGGTGAGCACACTGAATTCTATTTCTGCCTTGTTTTTCCTCCATGGATCATCACATCCGAGCTGTATGGAAAGGTTTAACCTTCTGCTCACAAAGCCCAGCTAAAATCCTTCTTTTCTGCCCTGGATCACGGGTGAAATGTGGATTCCTCACCTTGTGCCTTTGCAGGTGAAACCTCTTTGTGCCCACACCAGCGAATTCCATCTGATCTCGGTTTCCTCCCCAGCACGTTCCTGCAGGGTTTATCTGCACATTTCTGGGCTGGGCTGTGTTGTGGCACCGTGTGCTCGTGTCCTCCCCCTGCGAGGTGCCCCTTCCCCACCCCTTCCAACACTCCCGAGGCTCTCTGTGCATTCTGGCACCCAACTCCCTTCCCACAGCAGCTGGCTGTCACAGCCACAGCTGCTCCCTTTGATGTCACCTTTATCACTTAATTATTATTTTTCACTTCAGCCCCTTTGGCTTTGTTTGTGTTACCTCTGGGAGCAGGTGGAGCATCTCTGGAACACCTCCTGAGTAATTGCACTGTAATCCCTGTAAAACCCTTGGAAACTTCTCCTCTGCCCTGGTGTCTGCCCCAAACCAGCTCTAGTCAAACACCTGGGAGAATCTGACTGCTCCTTGTGGCCAGGTTTTGTGTGGTTTTCCTGCCCAGCATCTTCCATAAAATCTCTGGGGAGAGAACCCCAGGGGTTCCTGTTTGTGCTGGGTCCCTGCAGAGTGGCTTCTGACTCATCCCCAGGGCTCACCTGCAGTGAAAATAATACCTCCCCATCATTGTTCAGGGTGGCTGTGTGACAAGTGCATTGTGTTTTTTAAGCTGGGCAATCAAATCCTCAGGTTCAGAGTATCAGCTGACTGCCCTTCGGTTGTGAAAGAATTATTGTATCACTTGTGCCCAGCCCTACAAAACCAGTCAGGTGCATCCTTCTCTTTTTGGCTGCCTCTAAAGCCTTCCTTGTGTTTCTGAGTCATAACCACACTCCATCACATTAAATGCTTTTTCAGAAGTGACAGCCCCTAATAGCTCTTCCCTATTGTCCCAGCCTGGGCCCCATTCGAGTCTGTGAGTTTTAAAAACGCTTTGAAAATCCCACCCTTTGCCACGGGACTTTAATCCTGTACATGGAGACAAACCCTTAGATACGATTCAAATATGAACTGTGAAAACCTGTAAAAATGCTCACAGCTGCGTGAGTCTTAAGGTTTTGTTCCCTCTTGATTAAATATTTGGGGGTTTTGCTTAACATTCATTAATGCCAAAAAAGCCTTTGATCTTTCTTCCACGAGGGTGTGGAATCTGCCTTTTTTTAGCCAGCACTGAGGCTAAGCAGGTACTGAATTACTTTTGATTGCACAGCCAAACCTCTTTAGCAGAAGAAAAGCATTTTGTTTACTTAGCCAGACCTGCTCTAACAGTCAGGTGCATTTTATTTATCAAGGTATAAACTCTTGGCAGAGTGGTCAATGCAGCCTCTAAGGTGCGATGCTGAGCACCCTGAAGAAAGAGCTCCATAGGCAAGGGAGAGCCACTGATTTACTGCGAGCAGAAGACAATTCCTGGGAAGCTTTTCCTGCCTTTGTGGAGCCCCAGATGTGCACTGGAAGGTTCTGAGTCAAGCTCTGTTGAAACAAACTCTCAAGTCCTATAGGTAAGAACTGTTTTTACTGCCTGGCTTAGCACAGGTGACTTCATTTCATTTTTTCCTCTATGGTTAAAATGAAGTTATTAATGCAAAGATGCATTTATTATTATTAATGCACTGGTTCAACCTCTGAGTTAAAACCAGAAAAAATCAGCAAATCCTGGAGTTACCCCAGCAGGACCTGTGAACTCTTCAGCCCTGCTTTTGAGATGTCCCTGTGCTCCTGCAGTCCCAGGTGCTCACAGGCAGAACAGTTTGTTTGTGGCAGGAGCTGTGCCCAGAACGTGCAGGGTGGGCAGAGCAGCCCCAGCTCAGGCACACCTGGAGGGGTTTGCAGGCAGGGAACCCCAGAGCAGGGAGGAATACTCTCAGAGGAGCCTGAGCCCTGCCTGCTCCTGCTGCCCCGGGACAGGAGCTGTGCCTGCAGCAGGGCCCTGAGGTTCTGGGGTATTTTGGGCTGTTCTGGGGTGTTGGATAGAAGTGGGATTCGGATGGGCTCAGACAGAACCTGCAGAGACCCGAGGTGGCTGTTTGGATGGGTGTTGAGCAGGCTCCTGCTCCTTTCTGGCAAACATCACTTGAAATTGCTGTGATTAATCTGTTTCCTAACCCATGCAATACCAGTCAGCAAGGTGCACAGGATGTCCCTCACGGGTGTGATACCCCTGCCAAAAGCCCTCCCTGCATTTCACAGGTGCAGCCAGGGGCAGGGAATGAGCCAATGGACCATTCTGGGAGCAGAGGCTGAAAAGGTTCTCTCCTTGTAACCACTGTAAAGAGCTTGGAAAGTGATTAATTACTGACCCCCTCTGGTACAGACGGTCTGAGTCCCCAGGGGGATTAATTTGAGGTTTTCTGATCACACTCTGGAACGGGGACAGAACTATTCTCTCCTGGGAAATGTTCTGAAAGTGCTGAGTGCCCGTCCTGTCCACCCCACTTCAGCCACGGGTCAGATGCTGTTCAGATATGGAGCTCCAAGGATTAAATGTTCTTTTGTCCAAAACCCTTAGCACAGAGCAGTGGCACCAGTGCAGACAAATGCCTCTGTCCAAGCCCCCTGCATTGCTGGTCAGAATTTTCACACAGGTCCCCTGCAACACTCACCAGCTACAGCCAGGAATGGTGAAAATTTGTGTTCATTCATTCTGGTTTGGTTTGTGCAGCACAGGGGCTCTCTGGTCAGCACAGGGAAAATGCAAGCAGCCTGTAGGGGAGGAGTAGCCCGTGCAATGGAAGCCACTCAAGGAGCTGAGATCATCCATCCTGACACAGCCCCTCAGCCTCACTCACCCCTGTACCACAGAAAAGGATCTCGAGCTTCTCAGGGAACAAAGCTCAGCATCACACCCAGCAGGCCCCATTCAAACCCCCAGGAGAGGATGCTGGCTCAATTCCTGAGGCTCTCAAGCTCATTTGTTGAATGCTGTGGATGCAAACAGCCCTTTGATGATGCAGTCCCTGCACTGAGGGAAGGGAACTGCAGCTCTTGAATTACTGGCAAGTTCTGCAAACAAAGCTTTTTTAGCTTTTGGTTTTGGTTTGTTTTTTGGGGGGTTTTTTTGCCTCCACACACGTTACCCTGTGGTTGTGTGTCCCGTTAGAGCAGTTTGCAGAAATCCTCATCCCCTCATTCTTGGCCCCTTTATTATTTTCTTCTGAATCACTGCTTTATTTTGGTTGTGTCCCAAAGTAGAACTGTGATGTTTTCAGGTTTAAAAATAGAAACTGAGGGGGGAAAAAAAAAGTAGGAGCAAGGTTTGTGTTTCATTGGTTTTGCTTTCAAAACTGCTGCAAGGTCTGGTAGAGAGCAGAGCCGTGCAAACACTGGATCAGCTGAAGGGCACAGATGGTGATCCCTGATGGGGACAGGGAAATTAGTGGCTGCTGCAAGGGAAACCAGGAACCTCCTCTGGTGGACTTGTGGCCAGAAATACAGATTCATGCATGGCCTTGTGCTGCCTTGTTTGGGAATTGTCCTCTTCAGGCTGCTCTGGAACACCAGAGTTTTTCACTGATGATTTTAAGAATTGTTTCAGTGGATCGTTACCATTGTTACCTGCTGCCAAGGTGAGCAGCTGTGAACAGCTCACCAATAACTCAGCAGCAAGGATATTCAGGGTACAGAAAGGCTGAGGAAAGAAGGGAAAGCAGGGAAGTGGATGTCTGAAAAGATAAAGGAGAGTAGGGTGAGTATGGATCAGAAATAAATGCAGTAAACTGTTTCCCTTCATATTCTAGATACATTTACTTGCCCTGTATTACCTTTCCTTCTCTATACAGAGATATGGATATAAATATGTTTAGTCTCCTGCTACCACTCACACTGTAGCAGCACCTCTGAGTTTCAGTTCTGTCTGAAGACATCTGTGTGCTAACACAGACCAAAAAGACTCTCCCTGCCCTAAATAATTTTTTTATGACTAGTACAATGTGATATTAGCAGGGCTTTGCAGCCACAAGAATCAGCTGTAAAAGGATGTTAAATCTAGGCCACTGCAAAAGAATCTAGTGAAATAAAGGGAGGAATGGAAAAGGAAGGAAAGTGCAACAGTAAAGATTATCACTGGGAAAATATGTCCCACTTTTGAGGGTTTTCTTCCTTGTCCTCCATTCAGAAAAGGGCACAGGTGAAGATGAACCACAGCACGAAAAATGGCACCAGGACAAAATTAAAAACTCAGCCAAAAGGTCTGTGAGAGCATCACTGTGGCAATGCTGTGACACATCAACTCTGCAGACAGAAGAGTTCCTTGAGATTAGGGGATGATGAAAGGCAGAATTTGTCCTGCCTGACAGAGGGAGCAAAGTGAGGGTGCCAAACCTGCTGCCCTGCTCACTGCTGGGAGCACAGAGCAGGGTTTGGCACCAGCAGCCTCTGCTGTTTGGGTGTCACCAGAGGTGTGAGGATGTGAGCAAATGCTGAGGCTGAGCAGGCTGGGACAGAGCTCCTTGGGCTGGGGCAGATAATGGCCTGATCCAGCTCTCTCTGGGGCCAGCTATGGGCCTGGGAGGTCACTGGAGACTGAGCTTGGAGCTGAGCACTGAGGGTTTCATGCAGAACCCGAGGGCAAACTGGAGTGGTGCCAGCTTTGTTTGCACAGCTCAGGCAGAGCCAGGGGGTGCCTGATGGAGTGAGTGTGCCCTGGGCTACAGGAGTGCAGGGAGAGCGTGCCAGGTGCTGTCACACGTCACTGCATGGCACACATCACATGTCAGTGCATGGCACACATCACTGCATGGCACACATCACATGTCACTGCATGGCACACATCACTGCATGGCACACATCACACACCACTGCATGGCACACACCACTGCATGGCACACATCACATGTCAGTGCATGGCACACATCACACACCACTGCATGGCACACCTCACTGCTCGCCA
>VZTR01007229.1:653182-676812 GCA_013400775.1 Chaetops frenatus
CACACGTCAGTGCATGGCACACATCACATGTCAGTGCATGGCACACATCACACATCATCACATGTCACATGTCAAGTGTTGTCAATTCAAATTTTTGGTGAGTGGGGTGCTGTCAGTAAGGAGTGAAGCTCTGGTCACTGAGCTGAAGCAGAATATTTCTGCTCAGCAGATTTTTCACCAGGGCACGGAGATTCCAGGTGGCCTAGGGAGGAGCTGGTTGGCCCCTGAGCAGGTCCTTGCCTTCCTCCAGCTGTCCTGAGTGCTTTGGTAGCATCAGTTTGATGCCTGCTCAGAGTGAGCTGGAGCAGAGGGCAGCCAGAAGGAGAGGAATAAAGCAGGGATTTATTTATTGCAAGGCCTCCCAAGGCCCCACCCTGGCAATGGCAGAGCCCGGCTGCAGCCCCTGCCAGGATGGGCCTCAGCATGGACACAGAAAAGGGGCTTTGCCCACGGGGTTCCACACTTTGATCAGTGATGTTCCATCTGCAGATTGAGGGGAAGTGTCCAGTGCATCCCTTGGAATGATGAAGTTCCACCCTCCTTGCTCGGCCTCCTCTTTTTGACGTTGTTTGTGCCTTTGGGGCTGAGGTTGGGAAGGATTGTCCTTGGATCTGGGGCTGGGGAGAATTGTTGTGTCTGAGTGCCCTGTGAGGAGAGCTCAGTGACTCTGAATGTGGAGCTGAGAGCTGCACACCAAAGCAGGGCAGGACCAAAACCTGAAGCTGAAGGCAGCAAGCTCCCCCTCACCTGTGGCAGGCGCAGCCTCTGCGGGCCCTGCAGGGCCCCTGCCTGCTCAGCACTGGGAGCAGATGCTGTGTGAGTTATCAAGTGTCACTTTCAATTCAGCCTGACAAGAATGAGTTAATGGAGGAGCTCCGCTACAATGGCAGACAGGAAAATAAAAGCCTCACTGAATCCACTTTCCTTGTCGGCCTTGTTTCCAGAGACAGTGCTCCTGGCATAACACAGAGTGCCCTGTTCATTCATCTGCTGATAAAGCTGCTCCCTTCGGGGCTGAGACACAGCTCCTCCATGGACAGAGTCACTTATTCAGCCACAAAGGGAAACCTCTTCCTTCCTTTAAACTGTTCACAGCCTCCCGAAGCAGCTACTGGCGGTGACCTACATAGCGCTGGCTACTTTCCTCCTAAGAGCATTGAAAAACCGAGATAACAATCTTGTTTTTTCAACTGCTTAAGATCTTATTGCTTTCATTCTTGTTTCTGCCAACTAAAACTAAGGGTTGTATTGTGCTGTGTGAGTCTACACCAGGGAGTTTTAGAAAGTGCTCGACCTGGGTTATGATCTCTATATTTATAGTTATAAATACAAATTAGCAGGTTTAATAAGCCAGAGAGCATCAGGCAAAGCTGGTCTTCAGTTTTATCAATGGAAATGTAAAAATCTTGGATTCAGACCAAGAAGTTCACTACAAAATGGAATAACTAAGAGTAGGCTTTTGCCTTCTAGTCAAGCTTGGATGAAACTGTGGGGTTTTCTTGTCATTTGCTGTGCTGATTTTAAATCACATGGACTCCTGTTATTGATGTGCAGGTTCCTCTCTCACACCTTCCCAAGGTTCAGTCCCGGACTCTCCTGAGAAGTGTTTGAGGAGTGGCTGTGTCTGAGATCACTGTCCTGCAAAGGTGTACATTATTTATTCAATATTTAAATAGCACTTCAAGAGACTTGAGAGAATTCTGCACATGTTTAAAATTGAGTACATGTGCAAGAATTTGGAAGTTTGTGTGTGGGTATTGGCATATGCACGTTTTCCTTCTGCACCCAAGGGGTTTTGTGTTTAAAAGTGAGAGTTTAGACAGTCAGAGTTTCTAGAGATCCTTAGACTGAGCTGTAATTGCAGTGTGGCAGCATAATGCAGGAACAAGTATGGCTTGTTCTGGAAGTTTTCTTCATTCCTCTTACTCCAAAGTTTGTTTTGAAAGATGATTTCCTTAACGGCTGCAACTTCCACAAACCTGCTGAGAAGAGTTAGGATTATACACCTGGACATGGTCAGACACAACAGGTTTTCCCATCTCCTTGTTCTGTGTCCTGCAGTTTTTATGAACAGTTGCCAATCCCAGATCCTTCTCCATTTCTACAATACTGGAGCACCTTGGTGCCAGCTTTTCTTCTCTGATATTTCACAGCTCAAGTGAAATCCTTGGAAGATCACCACCCTCTGGGACCTTCTCTTGATTGTGTCCTGTCCCTCGAGCTGACATCCCTAAAGACTGTGATTTTATGTCTCTGAGCTGTTCTGGCTCTCTGTCTGTAGAAGCTACACCCATGCACATCTGCTGAGCCATTAAGTCAGCATCATGCTCAGTGTTACAAGTACCACCTACACCACTTGCTGCAGGTGGTTCTTAAATTTCAAAGACTGCCTGACAGGATTTCTTAACAACTGCCCTTCAGTTTCCAGCTAAAACTCATTTTCATCTTGTAGCTCATTCTGAGGCTCAGCCCACTGGAGGTTTTTTCTGGGGGCGATGTGCATTCAAAAGCCTGAAAAAAAAGTGAATTCTTTTGAAAGCAGCAACACCCCTCATCCCCCTTAGAAGTAAGTACATATAGATTCAAAGCCATGTGCTTTTAAAACTCTCTCTAGTCCCATCCTTCCCTTGCAAGCTGCCCTTGATTTTGCCTCTTTGTTGCTGATTCCTCCCTGCTCCCTTCAGCACTGTCCCTGATTTATATGTCAGTGCTGAGTGCATCTGATCAAACCATGGCAAAGTTGCTGCTTCAGCACTCGCAGCAGGGGATGGAGAAATGGGCTGTGTCTAATCCCACTTTGTGCTCCCTGCCTCAGCCCTGCTCCTGCCACTTGGAGCTGCAGAGGAATTCGGGGGGGATAATGGCCGGTGCTCAGAGCACATCCAGGGGTGCCAAACAAGCTCCTCGCCCAGCCTGCTCAGGCTTTAAAATAGAAAGTGCATTAATTTCAAGCTATAGCCTGCATTAAAGAGTGGGCAAGGTACTGCAAGTGGCAGGGAAAGCGAGCAGGCTCCAGAGGCTGGGGATGTGATTGTACTAAATTATACCTACACTCAGCCCTGCTTAGAATGAAGGAGCTCTAAGAAGCTGAACTAGGTAGGGTGGTGGTTTTTTTTTTTAAACTCCAGCCCAAGGAAATTTTGTGGGAGGAGTCACTTTGGAAAGGTGGGAAAGCCTTTACCCTCAGGTTGCCTCAGTAAGAAGCTCCCGCTGTGATACTTGAAAGCCCAATAGACATGTCTGAATTTATAATACACTCTTGAAGTATTCATTCATAATCCTGTAGGGATTTTCAAAGCCACAAAGAGGATGTATTTCTTTTAACTGGCTACAGGGAAAATATTAGTTCCTGCTGCAATAAACAAATAGTCTATTTTGGTGCAAGAGGAAAAATTTGAAGAGTCAGAGCAACGAAAGGGGAGCAGTTCTGACACTCTTGGAAGTTCCTGTTTTTCTAAAATATCTGATACACCATGAACTATTTTCCCCTCTTTCTTTACTCCTTGAAACTTCTTGTTGTAACCTGGTGCTCCACCAGTGTGAATTAAAATCACTCTACTCCCACCAGGTAAACTCTTTAGGCAGATGACTGTGCAATTAAAGGCAATACTAAGATGTACAAGAGAAAAATGGAATGGAAGGGCTGTTTTTCCCTTTTATCATTTGTTTTCCAGTCTCCAGGCATACCACAAAGGAGGATTTGTGGCTCTGCACCTCTGCTTCATGCAGCCACTTCTGTTTGCCCCCACAGCTTTGTGTGGGCTTGTGCAGAGCAGTAAATGTGGTCAGCAAACACAGCCTGCAAGAACAGGGCCAGAGTGGGGGTCAGCAGGGGCTGGGAGCAGCAGATTCCTTGTACAGTGTGGTTCTGTTGCCATCAGGTTAAAACCGAGGTTTTGTTGCTGAAAAAAGATGAATAAAAATGTAGCAATTTCTAATTAGTCGTTCAATTCCTAACCCTTGTCAGCACAGAACTCCTGCAGACTCTCCCCTCTCTTGCAGCATGCTGGGACAAGCCCTTAGTGTACACGGTGGGTGCTGGAATTTCAGCAGGATCCATCCTCTGTGCCTGGTGTGCACACGAGGTGAATTTCATAAACAAGCCCAGGCCCCTGCTCCCAGCAGGGCTGGTCACAAACACCTTTATCCACCCTTATCCCCAGCTCCCTCTGCCATTCTGGCAGGAGGGGTCTCTCCCACTCTCTCTGTTGTTGTTGTGAATGATGAGATTTGCTTTTAGAAATAAGGAAGGAGACAAATTTCAGTTTGCTCTTCAACTTCTCTTCTTTGTCTTTTCTAGACCGTTTCATTTACTTCTCGTTCCACACTTCAGAGGAGGCACAATGTCTGCTCCAACTCAGCAGCCACAGCAGCCAGGGGGGAAAATGAGAAAGAACAGCTCACCTGGCAGGAGCCAGAGGGAGCTTGAAGCAGGCAGAGTGTAAATTCACCCATTTTGGTGAGGAGAGCCCAAAAAGCTCCAGCCAGAAGAGAGTGTGCAGCACCCTGTGCCTGCTGCAGGCACCAGGGCATCCTCTGATGAGTGTGTGTGACCAGGACCAAGCTGAACCTGTTCTGCCACCACAATTCCTGTAGCACAAGCTGGGTTTGCTAGAAGTCTGCTCATCCATTGTGGAGTCAATCCAGTTTTGTTGAGCTTGTGAAATCGGAGCCTGAGGTGCAATAGATGCAGATCGTGCTGTGTGCCCACATCAGAGCTGCTTCCCAAGATACCCATCTCAGGGGAGGTGCTGGAGAGAGAATTAACCTGCCTGAAAAACTACTGCCTTTAACTGCTCCGAATGACAAAAGCTCTCCCTGCCAAAGGGAACTCAGGTTTCCCTGGATGACCGTGCTTTAATTACAAATCAGTACGGGGCCAGCATCCTTACTGCCGTGTTGTAATTTCACATTTCTGTCAGGCTTGATGAATTAACTGCCCTGCTGCCAGTGTGAGGGTGCACAAAGACATTGTACTCACCAAAATAAACGTGACATTAGAAAAGCTTGGGGTGGCACAGGGGAAATTGGTGGACTAAGTTGAGCACTGAAACTCCTTATCAACAGAGGGCAAGGTTTGTTAAATTTACAGTCAATAACAAAGCACCCAGGAACCAGGTGAAGGCTGCAGACTGCAAGGTAAGCACTTCAAATTCACCACGGCAAATTCACTCTGCCATCTGAACTCCCACCACCCGAGCTGACTCACCTTATTTGGGAGCTGAGGAACAGCAGGGTCTTATCTTGGGAAGTCACTCTCAGCTCAGCTGGGAGCAGCACACTGCGAGCAGCACTTTCCTCTGTAAACACATTAATTGGAGTCCGTTTCCCTGCTCTACCCCTGCAGAAGCTGCAGCTTGTCAGCCTTCTGCAAACAGCCCTTCCTGGGCTCTCTGCAAGCTCAGCTGCCTTTCTTCATGCACACATCCAGCAACAGCTTTTTCTCCTGGAAAATAATGTTCTTTTTTTTTTCCTCTAGTGATGCAGGGATTGAGATGAAACCGGGTCTGTCAGGTCTGGGTCCAAAATGTTCCAAATGTCATTGCTGGCTGTTCCAAAAGCCAGAACCAGGCACTCACTGTTGGGAGATTCTCATATTTGCAGCACTGAACTTCATGAATTAGAATGGTCAATGAGGAAAGTGGGATTTTGGATAGAAGACAGTAGAGGTCAGCTCATTTTTTTATATTGCAGAAATCAGTGCTTTTGCAATGACAGTACAAACTAATGCACTTAGCCTTCGTTCTGGATTCTACGGTACTTTGGATGAGCAGCAGGTTGAAAGGGGTCACAAAAATACAGATACAGGAAATCTACAGCAGATATACTGTCATTTATTCTGCTGCAGATTTTGCTTCCAAACCCCACTGAAGGAGAAGCTGGTGGTTATGCAGAGTCCCTGACAAATCTGCATATGCCAACCTGGCTTTATTTTAGGAGATACATAGATGTTTTACAGCTGTGAATTTCACCTTGGCCTGTTTTTCCAGTCTTTATAAACTGGCACCTCTCCTGAATACCCAGACATTTAAACTGCTCCTTAACTGCTGAGATTCAGAAAGTTAACAGTGAATTGTCCTTGTTTGTGAGCAACTTCAATTGCCATGCATATTTTCTCTAATCATTTTCCATCTTAGTGAAGTCCACACTGAAATCCCTTAGTATGAATTCTGCTATTTACTCTTCATTAGGGAGTAGATCTTTTCTCTCTTCTTTAAACCGCTGTGGATTTAAATAATTACTTTTGTTTAGTATGTGATCAGAGGCTCACCGGGCCTGTCTCTGCCAGCAGTTTGACAATGCCCAGGTCAGTTTTCCCCAGTGAGAGAGCTCCTTGTCCAGCTGCCCTGGGAAGCTCTGCAGAGCCTGTGCCCCAGCCCAGGCCCGGAGCAGCTCTGCCGTTTGTCTCTCACAGCTTCCTTGGTGCCTGAGTGGTGCAGGAAATTACTGCCAGCACAAAATCAGCAAAGCAGAAAGGGTGGGCACCTTTAAAGACAGAGATTTTCTCTGTCACAGCTGCCAGGAGCAAATCAGACCTCACTGAGAAAGGGGGCAAATATCACTCGGGGAAGTCAGAGCCAGATGACAAAGTTAAGGGGAAGCAAGCTGAGATTTGAGAGGGAGAAGAGAACTCTAGAGATGCACAGATGTGGCAGGCACAGCTGCAGATGGAAGCTGCAGATCTGCTTCCAGGAATGCAGCTCCCCCTGTGGGTTCAAGGGCTGGCACCGTGGGCAGGGCTGGCACTGGAAGCTGTTATTAAAGGAGATCAGCGCCAGCCCTGATGGGATCTGTGCTGGGAAATCTGATCATGTTTGCTCTGAAACGCTCCAGAGACTTTGTGCTTTGGAGTGAGGGCTTGAGATTTGGCAGGAGGATGTTCTGTATCTCCCCCGTTCTGCATCTCCCCCAGCAGGGCTGCTCCTGCTCCTGCTCCTGCTCAGGGCTGGGATCCCCGGTGCCACGGTCCCCAACCCTGCATCATCACCCCTGGCACACTGCAGAACTGGGTCCCAATGTGCTGACAATGCCACTTCATTATTAGCTGAGAAACCTCAGAACTTAACCACTTAAAGGCTTGAGATGTTCTCTTAGGTTTCCTTCTTCAGTCCTCAGCCAGAGAGGCTCTCCTCACTCACCCCTCTCCTGAGAGTGCTGTGATACCTCTTCCTTTGGCTCAGTTCCTTCCTGCCTTTAGAAACACAGTGCTCACAAAAACAATCTTCCTCTCTTCCTCTAAAATAGCTGAAAATCATGAAGTGGAACTTTGAACCAGGAAAACGAGAAATGTTTTAGGACAGACATAGTAAATATGAGAGCCATGGCCCCTAAGGGTGATGGCTGCAATGAAGTGTCACAGAGCTGTGAGCAGCCTGCCATATCCATCCTCACAGGAGATGGGGTGATGTGGAAATAAAACCCCAAACTTCAGAGCCATGGCCATGGGAGAAGCTAACCAACCCCTAAAACTGCCATTATATGGATAAAAACCAGCACCAGCCTTAAAGAGGGTTGGTTTTAAGACATTTGCCCAGTCCTCACATTTTCTATTTTGCACTGTCAACTCTTACTACTTTCAGTCACCTTTTCTAAAACCTTTGTCCAGCCCAGCCAGCACATTCTGGCTGTGCCTTTTGAAAGGTTTTTTTTTTCTTCAGGAGGATGAGATCCCTCTTCCCCCTGAAAGAACAGCCTGTACCCTGAGCATGTCCAAGAGAGCAAATGGGATTGTGGGGAGCCACCTCAGCTGATAAATCCAGCCAAAGGGGGAATGTGGGGATTGCTGACACTTCTTGGTTTGTATCACTTGTGCCTGGAATCCCCCATTGATGCAGGGCATGGATCCAGGGGGGCTGTGGAGGGCCAGGTGGGGCTGGGTCTGTGATTGAAATGAGAAGTCCCAGGTATGGGAGGCTTTTCACTACTTCTGTATGCCAGGGTAAATTACATTTTGGGCAAACTGCTCCTGTCCTTTTCTGATTTCCAGGTGTTCAGTGTCAGATGGATGTTAGAGGTAAGCTGCAGGTCAGGTGCTGCACTCGTGTGGTTTTGGATCACAGTGTGGCAGTTTGGGACTGCTCTCAGGTGCTCTTCCACATGAAGGTGTCCACAGCAGACCAGTGGCTCCTGTGAGCTCCGTGCTAAGTGGGAGGGATTTCTGCTGAGATGAGTGTGCTGTGCTGAGCAGGCTGACACACCAGAGAGCAGGCAGAAACTCTCAGGGCTCTGAGATAAAAAACTGCCAGCAGATCCAACCCAGCGTTCACTCACTGTGGGCTTGCACTCAGCCATGCAGAACGAGATGTTCCACAGGACAGGAATGCTTTGTGTGATAAAAGAACAGGAGCAGAAGTGCTGACTGCTTCTGGGGTTTGGCTCCTGCTCTCCTTTCTGTCTCACCCCTAATGAAGGTTTAATTGGCTAAAGCTCTGTTTATCCCTACAGTGAGCTGGCAAGCCCAGATAACTGTCTAGATTCTTACATGATATAAACAGGCACAGTTCCAGTGGGTTGAAGGGAGAAATGCTGATTTACCCAGCTTAAAGCTTGGCCTGTTAAGTTCAATGTTTTTATTTTTTATTATTTTTTCCATACAGAGCTGGATTCCCAACTGCATGCAGGTGCTGCCTAACCCTCAGCTTTAGGATGGCAGCCTGCATCTGCCTGATGTGCCTTCTCCCATCCTGCAGCACTCTAGAAGACAAAAGGAAAAAGGATTTCTTCTAGTTAGATATTTTCTAATAATCTTGTGACAGTGGGAAATCCCTGTAGCTACGAGTTTGATCTCTATGTCTGTGTGTATAAACTTCTAGGGAGTAGATGAGAGAGCAGCAAATGCTATTCAAATATAAATACTATAATTCCTGGGGATTGAGTGGGTTCCAGCAGAACTGGTTGTGTATTGGAAGCAGCTTTTTCTGATAGCACTCAGACACCCAGGTAATCTCAAGCTTCCTGCCAAATGCACAGACTTCTGCCAAAGATTTTTCAGGCATACCAAGTTATATCCAAAATCTCTGCATTCATTGACTAATATTGGAAATTACTGGCTTGATTGCAAATACGTGTGGATGCCTGTGAGCAGAATTCTGTTCTTTTTTGATTTTTTGCCCCCAGACTTCTCAGTCGGAAAAACAACCAAAACCAGCCATATCAAATGCACAGAGAGCAATGTTTGTTCCTGTCCCTTGCCCTTTGAGGTGTGGGTAAGAACACCCCTGCCTGAGCAGAGGTTTCTGCAGAGGTGGCAGGGTGACAGTCACAGGCTGTCCCATGGCACCAAGGTGCTTTAGTTTCATACACTTGGGAGAAATAAACCCAAGGAAGGGATTCTTGGTGGGTGGAACCCCAATGTTTTTGGAGGGGCAATAAGCATTTGAAATGCTGTTCCTGTGCTGTGTGCAGGAGGGTTTCAGCTGCTGCAGCAGGATGGAGCTGAGATCCTGGGGGAAGGTTCAGAGGGGCTGCCCCTGGCTCAGCAGGGACCTTTGGCTGTCAGATGGGAGGCTCTGAACTGCTCTGTCCTGGCTCAGGTAATTCTGTTATTCAGGTAATGATTCCTGTTAACTTTCCCCGATTTTCATTACCTGACACCTGTAGAATAGGATCAGAATAGGCTCTGATCCTATGAACATCCATGGACAGGCCAAGCTCAGATTGGATGCAGTGAGGCTGGTCCTGTGCTGCCAGTTTTTATGGTTTTAGCCAAGAGTTGCATGATATTTATTTTTCTGTTTCTGAAAATCCCAATTTAAGGAGCCCGTGTTAGAAAGGTGCTGCTTCAGGTAGGAAAAAAAATAAAAGAAGAAATAACTTCTAGTCCTCCTTGTTGCAGAAGCAGTTAGGAAGTGTAAATCTTATAAATCAGAGGGAAAAATAAAAGTAACTCAATTGTCTCTCCATATATTCCAAATCTCTTCCCTGTAATCTCATCATCTTATTGAACCTGATCCAAATTTTGAATACCTGCAGCTGGCAATGCTGAGCATGCAGTTAAACATGTTTGCAATTATTGGCACTCACTTATTAAGTTATCACTGGCTTTTTTCTGAACAGAACCCAAATAAGTCAGAAAGATGGATTGCCCATACAGTAACAGAACAATGCTGCACCCAGAGCAGACAAAAGACTCCAAGAAAGGAAAACAGAGCACCAAAGCTGTGCTGTTCCAAATGGATATTTTGGGAACATCTGGTCTCTACTGGAAGAAGCATTTCTCCAAAAATGGTGGGAAAAAAGTCAAACAAAAAAAGTAAAATCTTTACAAGTATTCAAAAGCAAAACTTTAACGAACAGGCTTTGATCTGCAAATGTAATTAGCATTAGAATTAGAGATGGAATGGAGATTTGTCTAAAAGCATTAATTCAAATCCCACGCCTGATATTTTCTTATCACTGCTGTAATTCTAACATTGCCTGTGGCAGATTCAGGAATCAGAAGAAAGGGACAAGGGCAGTAGGTCTCCCACTAGCAAAAAAAAAAAAAAAAATTGGGGGCGGTGGGAGTGAGGAAAAAGAGAAAGAGTGCGAGATGGAATTAATCTGTAATATCCCCAACCCAACTCTGTTTCCAACGTATGAATTATTTATCTGCCCATCTCCAAACGCCAGTGCATCAGTGTGCAGCAGTGCTTTGATGTCCTGCTGCTCCCCAGCACTGCAGTGCCTGGAAGGAGCCAGCTGGGAGAGCCCACAGGCTGCAGCTGCAGCTCCTCAATGTGTCCTTGGAAAATCCGGGCGATGCTGCTCTCCTGAAGCTGCCCTCCTCTCACGCTGCTGCTGCTGCTGAGCTTGGGGCCACCGTGTGCTCAGGGCTCACCTGGAGGAGCCAGGCTGGCCCCAGGTGACAGCCCGGTGACAGCTCGGTGACAGCCCAGTGACAGCCCAGTGACAGCCCAGTGACTGCCCAGTGACTGCCCAGTGGCAGCCCAGTGGCAGCCCAGTGACTGCCCAGTGACAGCCCAGTGCCAGCCCAGTGCCTGCCCAGTGCCAGCCCAGTGCCAGCCNGGGGAGCTGAGCAGCGCTGGGAGGGAACTTTGGGGTTGGGATTGTCCCGTCAGTGTCCGAGCCCAGCCGGGGCTGGGCAGAGCTCTGCGGGGCCAGCACAGCCCCGTGTCACCGTGTCACCATGTCACTGTGTCATTGTGTCACCGTGTCACTGTGTCACCTCAGGGCCAGGGCTGGCTGGGATTCCATGGCACTGGGGCTCCCCTGTCACCCTCAGGTGTGGCTTTGACCCGATGGCACTGGGACAGCCCTGTCACCCACAGGGATGGCTTTGATTTGGTGGCACCAGGGCTCTCCTGTCACCCTCAGGAGCAGGGGTGGCTTTGATTCCATGGCACCAGGGCTCTCCTGTCACCCTCAGGTGTGGCTTTGACCCGATGGCACAGGGACAGCCCTGTCACCCACAGGGATGGCTTTGATTTGGTGGCACTGGAGCTCCCCTGTCACTTCAGGGGTGGCTTTGACTCGATGGCACCAGGGCCCCCCTGCCACCCACAGCTGTCAATAGGCTGCTCTCTCAGGCCTCCCTCCGAGGCTGTAAAATGTCCCAAAGCCGTGCCACCCATGAAATATCCCAGCCTGTGCTCCCTCTGAAGGAGCTGGCCCGGCCACTGCTCCAGGGCAGGGCAGAGCTCATGTCCAGACACCTCCCACACTCCTTTCTGGCCAATTCTTGCTGTAAATTGTGCTCTCTTTGAAACTGGAAGTAGACACACGGTGATTATGCACTTACCAGAGGGATTTGACCTAGCATTTGTAGGTTTCAAGTCAATATTTTAATTGTTATTACTATTATTAAAATTGCAGCTTTGCTTGATTGTGTTACAGTTTTTTTACCTTTTTTTTTTTCTTTCCCTAAGAAAGAAAATAACTTTAGCAGGAACAAAGGCTGAGAGGCTGAGCAAAAGGCAGCCATAAGAGTCTTATCAAAGCCCCAACAGAGTGGGAATAATTATTCACACTCTGTTGGGGGTTCTAGAAAGACCATCTGAGGAAAAGGATCACTCAGTCTTTTCAACATGTGAAATTAAAGAAAACCACTAGAAATTCAGTCCAGGCTTGGGAGGGGGGATAAAGCAGGGGCAGCTGAGAGGAGAAGTGGCTGCTCCTCTGCCAGAGGAGTGGCAGCATCAGCTGAGCACTGGGCTGGGCTGGGCTGGGCAGTGCCACCACTGAGGGACTTTAATGAGAGGAAAAGAGCAGAGCTGAGCAGGACTGCACCATGAACCACACTCACCTGATGTGCTCTGGGCACTGTCTCCCACTGGTGTGCTGCTTGTTTATTCTGCATATGTAAAAAACCCCCTCAGCTCTACCTAATCAGCCTATTTGTTTAATTTCAAACACCTTTCTGTTATCTCCCACGCTGGCTGGCCCTCACTCTTGAAAGAGGCACCTCTTCAATATTCATGGTACATCCTTACATTGCACTGCTGAAAACTTTCATTTTTAACTATTTGGCTGCTGCTTTTTGAAGACTGTAACCTGCCATAATGATTAATATTGTTTCATTATCTAGCTGGACTGTCCCATCTGTCTGTATCCATTTCCTATTTCAAATGGATGCTTTCTGAGGTGAAGCCTCTCACTTTCTTATGTTTTGCATGAACCCTCCCCCTGTGGAATCCTGACAACACATCCTCATGGGCTTGTCAGACACAGACTGGCACAGACATGGATCATGGTGTTCACTGTGTCCCCAGGAGTTAAGAAATTAATTTTATCTCCATTATACAAATAGGAAACTGAGGCAGAGGGGTGTGGAATTACTCACCCAGGGTCACACACGTGGTTTGAGCGCAGTAGGAATTTGAATACAGCACTTCTACAAACCCAGAGCTAATGTATTGACCACAACATCAATTTTTGGTTTATTAAAAAAATAATTATATATACATATATATAATTAAAACCATTCAAAATCTGTAATTAGGGTTGACATTTAGAATTACTCTGAGAACTGAATCAGCTCCAGTCTCTCATAAAGCAGGGTTACCTCACTGACTGGAGAGAGCCCTGGGCACATCAGAGCCCTGCTCAAACTACTGGGGAGCATTTCTGCTCCTGAATTACCTCTCTGCAGTTCACCTCAGGGTGAAGGAACAAAACAGCCCTTTGGGCAAAGCCTGGGGTTTCCCCACAGCTGCCCTGCTGAGAGCTCTGTGCCTGTGGCCCTGCCTTTGCTCTGCCAGTGCCCCTGCAAGGACAGGGCTGGTGGCAGAGCTGTCAGAATGGGCATGGACAGGATGGGTTTGAGATGTGAGTGGGCATGGAGAGGGGATGGCAGAACTGTCAGAATGGGCATGGAAAGGCTGGATTTGAGATCTGGGTGGGCATGGAAAGGATGGGTTTGAGATGTGAGTGGGCATGGAGAGGGGATGGCAGAGCTGTCAGAATGGGCATGGACAGGATGGGTTTGTGTTCTGAGTGGCATGGAAAGGATGGGTTTGAGATCTGGGTGGCATGGACAGGATGGGTTTGAGATGTGAATGGGCATGGAAAGGCTGGGTTTGAGATCTGAGTGGGCATGGAAAGGATGGGTTTGTGATCTGAATGGGCATGGAAAGGATGGGTTTGTGATGTGAGTGGGCATGGACAGGATGGGTTTGTGATCTAGGTGGCATGGAAAGGATGGGTTTGTGATCTGCTGAGGAACACTGCTCTGGCTGGGCTGAAGGCTCCCCACCAGCCATGCCAGCAGCTCACACTTTGCCAGCTCAGCTCATTGCTTCACTCTGGGTTGTGTTTAGGAATTATTAATGAGGGGCTTGTGAGGCTTCCTTTATTTTAATGCATGGCTCAAGTCAACGCTGGCAGGATTCAAATCTCCATTTGGAATGAAAACCTGTAATTGGCTCCTGTTTGCTTGGCAGGAAGTTTTACAGGAGCTTTGCAGTGGGATTTGGGTTAGAGATGGGGCTGGTTCCTGCCCAGGTGCCACCTCACCTGCAAATACAGCCACACCAAAGGCTCCTCTTGCTCAAGCACCTGAACTGAAATGGCCTTTGAATAAGCACATGTAAAATTAAAGGTGATCTCTGTGTCCTTTGGGTCTCCATTACGAGGCTGCTTCTTGAGTGTGTTAAGCAAAAGATGCTGCACAGTTTTCTGGCCTGGAGTTTTGAGACATTTGTTGAGAAGCAAGTTAATAAAGTGCATGTTGAGCCCACAGACAGAGCACTGCCCAGCTCTCTGAGTCTCTGCTTCCTCTCTGGCCAGCTCCTGGAGAGAAAGGGTTCTTGTTCTTCCTCAGGAACAACAGGCCTTCATCTCCCCAGCCAGCTGTGCCTTGGGAGCTTGCACAGAGCATTTTTACCAATGGTTGGCATCTTCTTTTCCAAGTGAAAAGCCCTTTCTCAGCTCCTTTAGGAATTCTTGGGAAAGGGTATAATTTGCATTCAGCAGAGCACTCCTTGCAGCAGCGTGGTGCTGCCTGCTGCCCTTTGGTCAGAGGGCAGGGGTTTTTATTTCTCTGCCACTCTTGGCATCCCTGGCCAGGAGCAAGGGAGCTCTGCAGCCCCGGAGGGCTGAGAGGGGCACACACCCCACTGATCCCTGGGGCTCTGGGCTGACAGCTCTGGCAAAGGCTTTATTACCTGAGCTAGATACTGAGCTCAAATTCATCCTATGTGGGGTGGGGAGGGAATTCATTCCAAATGTCTGATTTCTTTCCAAAGAAGCCAGACCACAGCCTAAAACCAGTCCTACACTGGCCAAAAAACCAAAGAGAGAGGTGATGTAATCAAGTTCTTTACCTGTCTACGTTTTGCAACCCTACAAACAAAGAGAATCTAAACCCTTCACTGCTCTGTGCTTTGTTACATAACATTTCACTCTTTCACTCTGTGTTCTGCTGCTGGCTGCCTGCTCTGCCCTGCGTGCAGGGTACTGACATGGTACTCCAGCTGGAGAGAGCCTTTGCCATTGTAGGGACTAAACCTTGTAGGCTCTGTGTTGGGAAAATTGCAGATTCCCAGCACTAAATTTCACCCGCAGGACTAGCTGAGCTGTGTTAGAAATGTGCTGTATACCAAGGGAAAAGTATTCTCTGGTGTCAAAAAATTGTTGGTGTTGCTTTGATTATTTTAAAAAAAATTACTTTCAAAGTGAAAAAGAGGATTTTTTTTTTTTTTTTAATCTTAAAGGGGTAAGAAGCAGCAGGGAGTTGCTTTCCTTAGTCTATATGCCCCTTAATATCCAGCACAGAATACCCCATTAATTTATTTTCTCTTTCTCAGCATCAGGTTTTGAAAAATGCCCATCATGCTGCAGATGTGCAGCTGACATTATTATTATTATTATTATTNTATCCAGAGTGATGCTGGAGGAATTAGGGAGGTTTTTTCCCCCAGAGCCCCCAGCAGCAGCTCGGGGGAGCTGAGGCAGAGCAGCTCTGGGTCTGTGCTGTGCCACACAATGTGGGGATGTGCCACTGCTGTCACCCCGTGCCACGGCCTTTGTGAGCAGGTCAAAGCACTGAATATCAATGGAGCAATTCCTTCACCCCTCACAGCCTGGAATGTTCACTTCTATGGCACAGCTCTCACCTCTGGCCCCACCGTCCTCATGGCTCTGCACTTCAAAGGACCCTGCTCGTGGAGAAAATGCCTGATTGAAGGAATGGTCATAGCTGCACAATTATTTCAGAAAAAAACTCCACATTGTGTTTCAGCTGAGGACAGGAGGACTGGTGAAAGTCTGAATCACTTTCAAGATTCAGATCTAAATCCTGAGGTTTAGAAATATGAAAGTCAAAGCTACAATAGCCCAAACACACAGAGCCTATTCTTTGCACCTTGAAATGTGGAAAATTAAAGACCTGCTCTCAGTTTGACTACTCACCTTTCCATTTTCTGAGGCACCCAACAAAGTTCCCTCTGCTAATGAATACAGGTTTTGATTGTTGGATTACACAGATTATTTTCTGTCATCTTCAAGTCCTTTAAACAATTGCTGCCTTTGAAATCCCTTATGCAAGAAGCATATGACCTTACAACACTCCTATTCCTCTTTTGTGTTTAACATCACAGCCCTCTCTGTGGTTACACACAATGTGGGGAAAGCTGCAGGTCAGGGCTCTGAGGTGAGAGCTGAAAACGCAGCTATTGAAGCTGACACAAAATACACAGAAGAAAAGAGGCTGCATGGAAAAGGGTTTAAAAGTAAACATTATTTTTTTATATCACATTTTGTTACAGCTCCAAAAACTGAGGAACAGATGGTTGTACACAGGATGGGATATAAACCAAGGGACAGCAGAAAATTAAATGGAACGTAAACTTGAGTGCTGAAACAATCTCAAATTATAACTTGCTTGAAGTGTGGTCAAGAATATCCATTCTGGTTGGAATTTCTACTGGAAGACCATTCCTGCCCCCCTAGGCTTTCTCTTTCCCTCTCTGTCTCTCTTTTCTCTGTTCCCTGCCATGTTCTGCTGCTTCTGCACTGACACCAAGCTCTCATGAATTTTCCATGAGCGTTTCAGATTTCCACAGCCTCTTCCATTTTAACATTATTAACATGGAATCCACAAACAGAATTACCTGGTTTGGGGCTGTCTGTAGGCAGAGATAGGCAGCATCCAGAGAAACTGAGGCACTTCTGGTAAACACCAAGAAATGGCGAGTTCCTGTTGGGAGGTGAGGAGTGTTTTCCATTTCCTGGAGCCACAGGTCTGGTTTAAACACAGAGAAACTTTCCCATATTGTGGTGAATGGTGAATCTTTTTGTGAATGTTTGTAGTGAGATTTGTTGTGCAGCACAACTCCTAGGCTGGGGTTTGAATGCACAAAATGCTGTGGGCACAACAGGCTTGAAACAATAAACTCAACCTAACTTTGTCTAACTCAGCATTTGGAAATATTGGCAGAGACTTGCAGAAAGGAGCGAGAAATCATAATTCAGCAAATTCCTTCTATCACTGCTCAGCTTTCTGTCCTCGTAGTAAATTATTCACCTCAGCAGTGAGTCAGCTAGCAGATTATTACAGGCTGGGTGCTGGCACCCTTGCTGTTCTTGGTGGCATCATGGAGCACCCTGTTGGATGCTACAGACACATTTCTGAGGCTGTGGGGAGAGGGGTTGGGGTTTGTGCTCAGAGTCCCAGCACAGAAAATCCCCCAGAGCCCTTCTGTCAGCCAGATCTGAGCCAGGGATAGCTGGGGACATCACCCCCCCAAAAACCACCACAGCCAGATCTGTGCCAGGGACAGCTGGGGACATCACTCCCCCAAAAAAGCCACCACAGCCAGATTTGTGTCACCAAGATCTGGGGACATCCCCCCATCAAAGCTCTCTGCAAAATGCAAAAACATGACCCTTCCCCTCTAAATACAAAGGCAAAAAATGAAATTTTAAACAAACAAACCTCGTGAAACTACAATTATTAAACTAAATGCATTTGACTCCACAAGCCTTTCATGAACTGAATACCAATTTAAACTGATAATTTTCAGCATGGAAAAATTTCAGGAATAATATTTTTTTCCTGTTAACAAGGCCTGAAAAAACAGCATGGAACTGATATTCTGTCACTGTACCTGGATCTGCAAAATTAACCAGGTGAAAGTTAAAGTGATAAACTTCCCACAGAATATTTTGGAATTCAGAACTGTTTGGCAACTGACAGAAAACAGCCCATATGCTGTGGAGGCAGCAATGCAATGTTTCATCTCTCACTTCTTGCAGCTGTCCTGAGCTGAGAGTTATCATTTCAGCTTACTGAAAAGCACTTGATGCAGCCAGTTCCTTTTAAAATACATTTTGTTGGAAGTTGTTAGAAAATTCAATAAAGAGACTTTGATCATGATCCATTCATTGACTTTCTTGGACTAACTTTTATATGGGATTTAAAGTGGATTTGAAGCTTCTGTTTCAAAAGCAAAGCATATTTTCCAAATTCCTGCAGTGCCTCATGGCACCAGCTTTGCTTTTGAAATAGAGAATGAGGATGCAGAGATATTAAAGCTAAGCTCAGAGAAACATGATTTTCACCCCCTCTAGAAAAACAGGAACATCCTTAGTCTTCGTTTGCATACATAATTAGTGCTAATTGCAGACACATGTCAGGAATGTATGCAGCAGGACAGACTACAGAATGCAGAGTACAGAATTTTCCTTTCAATGCCAGGCACAAGCAAAGGAAGAGCTGCAGCTTTTCCTCTTGCTGGCCCCTCCTGCCACAGGCAGGAGCTGCAAGTGGCCATACACAGCCCTCATCAATAATTCCCATATCATTGTCTTGCTTCAAATCATCTTTTCCCCCCTGTTCTGCTCCTTGGAACTCAGGCAGGTGTCAGGAGCAGCACTGAGGTTGTATAAATTATTGCTTCTGTGTTGATTCCTTGCTCCTGCCACCACACTGGTCCTACCAGCCAGGAAAGCTCAGCCCCAAAAAATCCTTCTCACTTTCTTTGACAATATGGTGTAGGTGTCCATGAGCTCTGTACAGATCCTAATTTCCAAATTAACTGTCTATGCACAGACAGGCCTTTTGGACAGAAAAAAAGTCCCACTAAATTGCCAGATTTGTGTTCTTTATAAAAAAGGATGTCCTTCCTTGGAAAACATAATGGCTCCTTCAAACATTTATCATAAAATTTGAAGCACTGTGAGCATTCTAAAGAATAAAAACAACTTTATTTTGAGCAAAGCAGGCCAGCACAGAGACCTCGAGGTGTTCTCCCGCCCCAGCCTGGGGTCACCCCCAGCACTGCCCCATCCTGTGCCTGACTCCCCCCCCCAGCACCAGGGGAAAATGACACAACACACAATTCCCATCCAGCTTTTCACATTTTCCAGCTGTTATGCAATTCCCTGGATCCAAATCAAAGCCTGCAGATGCTCTGGGGGCAGAATCTCTCCTGAAAGAACAGCTCAGCCTGGATGGAGTTGCATTGTGGAGAGCACTGATGGCTCCACGAGTTTGCCTGAGTGTGGATCAGCTGCTCCTGATTCTGTCATTTGTTACAGAGTTCTGGCCTTAGGTCCTCCATGTCACTGTTTGTTTTTTTTTCTGATACATTATTTTATTTACTGCTTATTTTAAAATTCCTGGATCTCCTCCAGTCACCCTGAGGGTGACAGTAAGAAAGAAGAAGGTGGAAGGAGACCAAAAACTGGAGAGGGGTTGTGGCCTGAAGGGGCAGGAGAAGAGCAGGGCTGGCCCCTCCCTGCACCCCCAGGCTCTTTCATGAGCTCTGTCCTGGATTAAAGCTGTGCCCAGGCTTTCCTCAGGTAAACCTGGTAAATCAGCTGCCTCTCAGGGTGCCAACTCCATGTCTGAAAATCATTTTAAGCTTGGGAAGTTTTGTGTAGGTCTTCCTTACTGTTGTGATGGCATTTTTACATTTAGGTTCTACACAAGGAATGATTGAAGGCTGGATGCAAGCCAGAATTCTGGCTGGCATGGGGCAAGCATTGCTCCAGGGCTTGCAGTCCTGGCTCTGGATGCCCTGTCTGGCTTCCCCCAAAGGTCCAACAAGAAAGTGTGGAACACAAACCCAAATATTTATTCCCATCCGTGCATGTTTTGCCCCAGCTCTGCCTTCACATGTTCCATCTGATTAATTTAGTTCTCCTTCCTTGCCATTTCAAAAATCCCCCACCACACTAATTATGCCACGCTGGCAGAAGCCAAGGCAGGAATAAAGGAATAAAGGGTGGGTGAACAGGGCCAGTTCCTTCAGCAGGGCTGGTGTTTCCTTCCAGGAGAGCTCTCTGGGAAGGGCTGGGCTGGGCTCAGAGCCTGCAGGGGCTCCTCTGCCTCGGGGGGCTCTCCTGCAGCTCCAGGGGCTGGGCTGGGCTGCCAGGAGGGGTTTCTGTCCCAAATTTCAATGCCCAGGAGCCTTCAGAGCTTCCCTGGGTGTTTCATGACTGGTTGTGCTACCCCAGCTCAAAAACACCAGCAGAACAAAACAAAGAGCTGGTAAAAGAGAAATTAAATGGCTTAGGTTGAGATGCTCCATAATTTATTGCAGATCTATGAGAGAACACTTGTAGAACCCATTTAATTCATTTAATAGTAATGCAAACATTGATATAAATTAAAACTCCAGAACGCTTTCTCACATCTTTCCTCTCCCCATGAGAGGTGAATGAAAATGATTTATTACCCATAGATTATAATTGCTTAAAATAGGTTATGATGTAAGAAGAAAAATCTAATCCCTTCTACCAGGCAGGAGCAAAATTCTACAGACAGAGAAATTACATCTAAAGCCAGTGTGTTAAGGAAGAAACATTCTTCTTCTCCCTTTGGGGAAACTCTAAGAACATCTTTTTAGAACTGTCAAAATTCACAAGCTGTAATAAATTATTCTTTTTCATTACCCATTTATTAAGCAGGCTGTTTGGTATAATAGCAGGAAAATTCTGTCTAATTTTTACAGCATTACACTACTGTGATTTCTCATTTGAAACAGAGGAGTTATCAAGAGCAGTGATGTGTTTTATTCTGTACATTGGGACCATCTTTCCTCTGAATTCTGCCTGAAGTGTGTCAGGCTCTGCCTGGCAGAGGGTTCTGTGCCAGGGAGGGGCTGGCACTGCCACCTGGGCTGCCACAATTACAGTGAGAAAATGCAGGAGCAAAATGCAGTGGGAGGTTACACAGCAAAGCTGAAGGAAAACAGATCACCAAACATTACACCAGAATTTAGGAACCCTGTAAATGCTGGCTCCAAGATGCTGCAGGGCTCTCATTAACTGGAATTCTAATGTGGAATTCTGAATGAAACTTTAGGCTGGATAAATGGATAAAACCCTGGTTTAGGGAATGAGAAATCTGGAATAGGGTTCTGGCTCTCTCACCAAGCTCTGTATGATTCTGGGAGAGTGATTTATTGAATACAGTAATTTAATGTATCATAAGTACATATTATACCATCATTATACAGCTATGATTTATATTTTATATATGTGTGTGTGTGTATATATATATATATGTGTGTATGTATATATATATATATGTGTGTATGTATATATATATATATGTATATAAAATGGCAAAGGTGTACTCAGGGTAAATCTGCCTCAGCCCTGGTGGTGAAAGTGAAACACCAATGACTTTGCTTTCATAAAATGAAAAGTAAAAATAGACATTCTTTTTCTTCTCCTGGTNCATCCTCCCCATGCTCCAAATCAAATGTCTGAGCTATAACACCAAAAACAGCAACTGCACTTCCACATTTGATGCTGGGCAGGCTCAGGGATGGGTCTGGCCACATCCTCAGCTGGCAAAACAAAACCCCCGCAGGTCCCACCATCTCCCAGTGCTCCCTGAGCCCCCCACGGGCCTCACCTGGAGCTGCACACCTGGTACCAGGTAACTGCACAGTGCAGCCCAAAGCCAGGGATCCGGAGGGCACAGCTGGCTGCAATCACATTTTCAGGAGGTGTTTGTGAGCCCTGCTGGCCCCCTCCAGCCCCAGAAAGGGACACGCAGTGCAAACAGAAAGGGAAAATAAAAGCTGCCGATCTCCTGCGCCCTGAAGGGACACGGCAAGGCAGGAATGCTGCCTGCTTGGAAATATATAAATAAATGCTGTTTCTAAACCCACATTGTGTCTTCACAGCCAGCAGCGACATAAAGCTGCTTTTTCAGCTAGGAACTGGATTACATTTTTATAACTAATCCCCAGCTCTTTGACTCTAAAGATTTGCTAAGTCCCCCCTGAAAGAAAAAGCTAGTTTTTCTTTTAGGTCTGTGCACTCCAAAAGCTTCCTTCCACCTTCTTCCTCCTGCTTCCCAAAAGTAAATGCATGACCATTTATTTCAACTTACAGCAGGTAACTTTGTCTGTGCCTTGCATTGTTAAACAGAATTCACAGGGAAAGCACCCAGCACCCAAACGACTCGGTGCTTCACTGATCCATAAAATCATTATAGGCAACATTTCAGTTTCAACAAGTGCCAAAAATTCTCCCCCCTCCCCGAATATAAAAAATAAAGCAGAAACAAAAATAACAAGGCTATTAATCTTTCATTAAGTTAAAGGGATGAAAAGGAATCGCTTAAAGTATCATTCTTTACTTGCACCACAAGATTGGATGCCCCCTGCTAACTTCAAAGGCTCTGAAAGAAGCTGGTTAATATTGTTGGCACAGAACCAGATTGTGGTTTATTTTAGTTTTTCTGATTTTTTTTTTCAACAAAAGAAAACATTAAGGGTTGGACACTGATTGCTGAGGAACAGCTATTGAAAGAGGGGGCCTTTTGTGCTGCTACCAGTAATATGTCAATTTTCAGACATGGAAAAGCTGCTCCAAAAATCGTGTCAGTCCCTGCACGGGGGCAGAGCTCTGCTGCTGTTTGCTCTGTGCTTTCAGCTCACACACAAACCCCTGCTTTTCCTGCGTGCTCAGTGCTTGGGCCAGCAATAGCTCTGGTGAAATGCAGACTTTCTGCATCCCAGGAGAAGCAACAGATCCCCCTGAACCCCAGAGCCCCTCACCTGCTTCCCTGCACAGCTGCTCCTCGGTTCTCATTCCCCCCAGCCCCGGAGCTGCTGAGGGCTGCAAACCAAGCTCGGGGTGACAAATGCTGTGCTTGTGTCCCTGTGTGCAGGGCTTGTGCCAGCTCTTCCACTGCAGCTCGTGGCTGCTCTGCTGCCTGCAGTGGCCACCTGGAAACAGAGCCAGGCAGGAGGGAGGGAGGGAATAAAGGTGGAGATGGATCTGAGAGGCCTTCAAAGGCCCAGCCTGGGCAGCCAGAGGCTGCTCTCACCATGGAGCCCAAGATGGGCCCCGGGCCACGAGTTCCTCACCCCTTTAGAGCTTTGGGCCATTTGCAGATCAGCAGCAATTCCCCAATTCAAACTTGAGCTAATGATGGCATTTCCCCAAGCTCACCCCCCCTTCTCAAGCTGTTGGGTTGCACATTTTGGGCCCAGGACAGGCTGGGTGTCCTTGGAGAGCAGCTGGGAGAGGCTTTGTTATGTCCATGTGAACATGAGAGAGCAGCAGCTCCCAGGCTCCAAAACCCTGCAGAGTCACACCCTGAGCACTGCAGGCTTTGGGAAATACCAGAGTTAAAATCCAAGGCATCAGTGCTGCCTGGCAGAGGGTGAATATCGAGGAGCAGGGCACAGGAGCAGTTGCTGATGGGTTGATGAGGTGCTGAGAGCTTCGTGCCCCCGTGCCCCGGTGTGTGTGTGTGGCACAGGCAGAGCACATCCCATGGATTTTCCTCTCTTTTTCGGGTAAAGAAAGAGCTCAGGACCATCACAGAGTCAGCCCCAGCCTTGTCCCTCCAGGGGAGAGGAAGGAAAGGTGTGACCACGAGGAGTGGGGGCTCCTGCGGGTTTGAGCTCTGTCAATCCTTGGGCTGTGAATCCCTGGCTCAGGTCCCCAGGCCTCAGAGTGGCTGCAGCCAAGGAACCTCCCCACATGCACAGGAGCAGCTGCAGCAGTGCCAGACCCTGTGTGAGCCGGGCTGGGGCTGAGCCAGGCTGCAGGGAATGCAGGGAATGCAGGGAATGTGGGCAGTGCAGGGATTGCAGGGAATGCGGGGAATGCAGGGAATGCAGGGAATGCAGGGTTCTGTGACTGCATGGAATGCAGGCAGTGCAGGGAATGCAGGGAGTGCAGGGTTCTGTGGCTGCAGGGAATGCAGGCAATGCAGG